>CAJQUW010016334.1:0-550652 GCA_907163375.1 Prostheceraeus crozeri
CGAAGGCCCAAGGGGGAAAATTTAGGTAGTGACAAATTTTCAAAAAAACAAAATTTCAAAAATTTAGCCGGTCCCGAAATATCACGTAATCTCAAATTTGAGAATTACAATTTTCTCGCTTAAATCATGACCGTTCAAGGACACCGAAAAAATCATAAAAGTTAAGAATCTCAAAAATTTGAGAATTACAATTTTCATTGCTTAAATCATGACCGTTCAAGGACACCAAAAATCATAAAAGTTGAGAATTTCAAATTCATGAATTTTATCCATCTTTCAGGTTTTTAAAATATATCATGTGACTAATAATATTTCTTTAAAAGTGGAAGAAGCCGCAAGAATATATCCCTCAATATCATATGAACGTAGTTCTACTACCCCTCCCTTCTAACTTCTAGGGTCCCTTCTGACTTCTAGGGGTCCCTTAAGAAATTTTTTTATTATAAAATGAACAACATAAATGAGTTTTTAAAATTAATATGGAACGCAAACTACGACAAATTTCGACCTAAAGAAAATCGCAAATGAATTAGGAATAAAGAATTTTCATGTTCTAATGAGAGACGAATTACAATTCCTAAAAAATAAGCCAACAGGAACCTTCAGTTCCCGGAACAAAGTTCCATCAATAACTGTAAATTTCGTAACCAATCTTCACACTTCAGACCAAAAAGGCGTACATTGGTCAGCAGGCGTTAAAAAAACCAGCAGAACTATTATTTTGATTCATACTGTTTGCCCCCTACAAATGAAGTAACAGAATTACTTGGAACGGGAACATACAATACGTTTCAAATTCAAACACCAGGCACTATCTATTGTGGACAATTATGTTTATACTTTTTGTACAAATACAAAAAGGAGTACCATTTCTAGATATAATGTTAGAATTGAACGAACCGTAGGTTCTATGGCTACGCCTAACAAGGGAATTTCATTCCCGAAACGTTAGTTCCAATAATAATAATAATGATAATTAAAAATCAGTTCGTTGTAATTCATTTTGATAAAAACGGCCTCTGATATCTTCATCATCTAAATCTTTGATTTCGTAAGTAATCGGATAACTTTGATTTATTTTAGAAATTTCAAATATTTCTTTAGTCCAATAACCAACAAAGCCTTTTTCAAATTTATTCTTATATTTAAATATTCTAACTCTATCTCCAATTTTAAATTTCGGCTTAAGTTTCTGCAAATTCGGATTAATCTCATTCAAATTATTATTCTCGAATATTTTCTTTCGTATCAAATCAGGGTCGTCAGAAGCATTCTTTGGGGTTTCTTCAATACCAGAATGAACTTTATTATTGTACTCTTCTACAACTCCTGGTAATATATTCAACCATTTCTGATTTCCTTGCTGAGTAAATTGTTTGAAAATTATATTTATCAACGTCCGATTGAATCTTTCTATCACTACGGCCTTCCCTGCATTTTCAGTTGAATAAACAGTTTCAAATAGTGGCTGAACGTTTCGGTTATAAAATTCCGATCCTTTATCAACAAACAATTTCCTTGGCTTTCTATTACTTTCTTTAAAGATTTCTTCAAACGCATATTTAACTGATAGACCACTTTTCTTTTTTAAAGGCTTTACCCAAGCGTATCGTGTATATAAATCTATAACGGTCAATGCGTATTTGTAGTCCCTTTCATTCGGCATATGAATAAGATCAGCACTCCAAATATCATCTTTATTAAATACTTTTACTTTCAATAAATATTTAGGCCTTCTATATTCCTTGTGGATTTCGGACGCGTAG
Organism: Prostheceraeus crozeri; assembly: GCA_907163375.1. Taxonomy (NCBI): domain Eukaryota; kingdom Metazoa; phylum Platyhelminthes; order Polycladida; family Euryleptidae; genus Prostheceraeus; species Prostheceraeus crozeri. The sequence continues at coordinate 1,767 of CAJQUW010016334.1, forward strand.
GTTCCAGCGTTGCTCTCAGAGTTATTAGTTCGAGCGTTGCTCTCAGACAGCTTTGCTGTCGTTTCATTCAAACCCTGTCCGAATAATATTTTAGCTTGTAAAGCTTTCTTAACAAACATTCTTTCAATTTTTTCTCTAAATGTAGGGTTTTGAATACTATCTAATTCTTGAATCATCTTCTTATCAGCTGCATGTCGAGAACTTAGATCATGATTTCGATAAGCTAAATCATGCCTGTAAGCTGCGGCATCTACTCTATTTATTGGTTCTTCACCTGGTTTCGGATTATTATTCTCATCTAGTCTTATATCTAATCGAGTTCCTGGACCGGTATATGAATGACCAGGAAGATGTTTTTCTTTCGAATATTTACTCCAAATAAATCCAGGAAAGTTTTCTAATGTTTTTTGTATATCACCACCGAAGTGGTATGGAACTTTGTTCTTGTCACCTCCAATATGCTGACAATTTGAGTTTTCATTTTTGTTTAATAGATAATTCAATAAATCTAAATTAGAAATTTTTAATTTAATTAAATTTTCGGAATTTGTAGAATTCATTTTAAAAGATAAAAAAAATTTAAAAGATAAAAAAAATTTAAAAGATAAAAAAAATTTAAAAGATAAAATAAATGTTGTACCTAATCGGACCAAAGGTCCTGAGGCTTTAGCCGATAGAACTTTGTTCAGAGGATTTAGCCGATCGGACCAAAGGTCCTGAGGTTATTACCGAATCATACTAGGACTTAGATATATTCCAGAACCATCTTTAGTTTCTTTAATTTCAATTAAATCATCAACATTGTGGAGAATATTTTAAGAACTCGTTTTCCTTCATCAACTAATTTTAATTTACTAATAAAATTATCTACTACTCCTTCACCCCTAGCAACTTTCTCTAACTCTCTATTATGACGTTTTTGTTCTTCTAATGCTGCCTTCTCTGATTTATTTTTATTTACTGCTTGGACAATACCAGCTGTCCCACCTGCAACACTTCCTGCAGCTGCTATGCCACCTATTATTAGTGGAATTAATGGGAGAATCCAGCCATTCTTTTCTTCTTGTAATTGAATATTCTCTATCATTGGTTTACTTATGTAATACTTTTTTTTGTTAATCGTAATAGTTTTAGGTGTATTTTTGTCAACAATATTACGTAATTTTAATTCAACAGTTTTATTATTATTATTACTTTTCGCTTGCGACATTTTTAATAAAAAAATTTTAAGTTATCAAAAATTTAAATCTATTCTAGTTATGAAAAAATTTTAATCTATTCTAGTTATGAAAAAATTTTAAGTTAAGAATTTTTAATCTATTCTAGTTATGAAAAAAATTTTAATTAACTTATCCTAGTCATCTTTCCATTAAGAATTTCAATAGAATATTTTACATCTTCTAGCAATAAACCATAAGCTATCAATGAAGTTGTGGAATCTTTCTTTTCAATATTAATTGTTACATCACAACCATTTTTAATAATATCTTCAGATTGTGCACTTAAATCGAAACAGAAAACAGGATATAAATGTCTCCAATCTCCAGGAGTTAATTGTGGTTCAACTCCAAATTCTATACAAAGATTTCGATAAGAATCATATCCTTTCATAAATTGATTATTGGTATCATCGAATCGTAATGGATCAATTGGATATCGGGTTTGATTTAATGAAACTTGTAAACTTCGAATTGTATTAATATGGAAGAGATTATTGTTCTTATCAAAACTTGGAGAATTATTTCTTTGAAAAGTTAGTAATAAATATCTTGGTGTATTCGCAGTTCTAGTAAAATGCCAGTTAAATCTTTGTTCGGAAAAAGTTACTGAACTAGCAGTACGCTTTAGAAAATTTACTGGAATTGGTTTGTTAGTATTTAATCTTTTTGCAATAGCTGTTTCAATCTCTAAACTAGGAGTAATATGCTTAATCCACCATTCAAGTCTATCAATTTTTAAATATGCTTTTTTTCCAGTCTCACCAAAAAAGATTAATTCATTATTTGCTGTACGATGAATTATTAATTTAAATTTTAATTGATATGATATTTTGTCATAATCTAAATGTCCGAATAATGGAGACAATGACCAATTAACTGTCTGTTTACTTTTCTTGTTAAATTCACGTCTTTCTTTATATGCATCATTATTTGTTTTATTTAAATGTTTTGCAATATTTTCTACATCTTTCGCAATTCCTGCGGCATCTGTTCCAGCGTGAGTTAAATCATCAACAATTATACCATCATTAGTATCAGGAAACCAACCTTCGATTTCATGCTTTTTATTATTTTCACCAATTGTTATAAATCTAAGCATTGTATCAATTACACCTGGAGAATCACTTATTGTTTCTATATTTTGAGTTGCAACATCTAAACGCATTTGTGTAAATAATCTTGGAAAAAAATTATTCTCTAGTGCAATATTATCGGTATCTGGTAATGGTGTTGTAAAATTAGCATCACTATATAAAGAATATTCGCAGTGTAAAAATGAATCAGGTAAATATAAATAACTCTGCTGATTATCAACTTCAAAGATTAAATCTCCTCCAGTGTTTACTCTACTGGAAGATCCGGGATTCATAGCAATTCTTACATAGTCATTCTTTTTTTGATTATTACTGACGAACGGAGGATCGTCTAATCTAAATTTATTTTCGATAAGCGAAGACATTTTTATAAAAAATAATTTGACTTTTTGTTTTTCTCACAGACAGAAAAAATTTTTACTAAAAAAATTACTAAAAAATTTTACTAAAATATAATTTTAGAATTTTGCTAGCCCATTACCTCTTATTTCTTCAATTGTTTTTTCATTATGTTTACTATCAGCCGGAGCTCCGCTCCTCAAGGGTTCCCCAACAGCAATGTTAGCAATTTTATTTTTTGTTTCCTCTGAAAGTTTTTTTAAATTTTTTAGTTCTTCGGAATCATTCCTAAGTTTACGAATAGCTTCTAGTTGTTTTAATTCGTTTTGAGACTTGACAGCATTTGATATTGCACTAGCTGTACTACCTATAGCAGCTGCTCCTTTTGCGGCAGATGTAATCAAATCTTTATTATTTTTAATTAAGTTAACGATACTACCAATACCAGAGAAGATCCCAGCTCCTTCCGTGTGAACGGCACCTGCGGTGCCTAGGAACTTTTGTGTTCCGACTGTTTCTCTATTATCATAATGATAAACAGGATTCATACGTGGTTCATGAGCAATTTTTTGATTTGAAGCAAAATGTTTAAGATTGTGTTTATAAATTATAAGCATTTTTTAGGATTAAATTTGACTTTTGAGAAAAAATATTTACGATCGGCTAAAGCCTCGAGGAGCTTCGCTCCGATTGGTTAGTAACCTGAGGAGCTTCGCTCCGATCAAGATTTACGTTTGTGAATGGACAACAACTTCGAGATAACTTTATTAATTGACTGTTGCACTTTATCTATTGCGTCAAGCAGCGTGTGATGTACTTTAATTTCTTTTCTATTAACTTGCATTTTCTGCTGATTAATCTTCAATGCCGTTTTAAGTGCATTTAACTTAATTTTAAGAACATCTAATTGTCTTTTAACAGAATCTAACTGTTCTTTATTTTCTTTAGAGTTTTCTTGTAAATTTTTCTTTAATTCATTTTCTAAATTGATTTTAAGATTTTTCATTTTATCAACTTTTTCATTAAGTGAGTTTACTTCATTTATTATTCTATTCATCTTTTTCATTTGTTGAGTAATTTTAGAACTTAATTCATCAACACTTTTTTGGAATGTAGTTTGTAACTGCTTTAAATTTTTTTTAATTCTTTCAGGAAGTTTTTCTATTTCATCTTCTAATTGTTCTTCTAACATTTTGATCTGATGTTTATTTTTAATGACTGCAGATTTTAAATTTAAAGAAAGTAATATTAAAATTTTTGATTGTTCTGAAATCTTTTTAAAAAGTTTTGCTATATCTGCTTCTAGCTCTCTATCCTTTTTATCAAGTTTTAATAATTTTTCGTTTAATGATTTGTCATTAAGTTTTAGCAACTTTAATTCATTCATCAGTGGAACCAAAACATCGTTTATATATTTTTCCTTTAAATCATTGATTTGTGTAACAACATATTGTTTATTTGTTAACTCTGTATTTTGTTGTGGAAGAATAGAAAGATGCAATGGACCAGATAAAACGTCTCCAGTTTTCATAATATAATTTTCTATCTCTATTTCTAATTCACGATTATTCGGGATATATGCACCTCCACCAACATTTGGTAACATCATTTTTTAACAATAAAAAAATAAAATTTTTTCTAATAAAAATAAAAAATAAAATTTTTTCTAATAAAAATTAAAAAATAAAATTTTTTCTAATAAAAATAAAAAAATGGAAAATCCAAATTTAAAAAAATTATATTCGCCCGCATCATCCTGTTCTTCTTATTCGACGAGATCAACGGGATTTGAAAATAAATGTTTTGATAATAATAATAATAATAATCCATGTATAGATGTTAATCTTTTGTTTCAATTACAATCCGAAATATTTAGAGAACAGACTAAAGGTTTACCTTCTATAGAAACTAATTATTGTTTATTTCCAGGTGATCCATTTATTAAATTTATGGATATAGTAAGTAAATATAATGATGTAGCTTATGTTGAATTAAATAAAGAAAATATGGTTATAATAGGTCATAATAATGTTTATGGATTTATTAGAGCAGTGTTACCAATTAGTAATACTAATTGGATAGAAACTAAAATTATTAATTATATCAATATTAAAGAATTAGTTAAAAAATTAAAATCTTTTTCGAAAGAAAAAATTAGATTATTTGTTGACGATCAAAATCAATATAACATTCACATAGAGAGTAAAAAACATAATGAAGAATTATTATGTCAAGTTTATTATAGAGATACAATTTATAAACAAGAAACATTAGAAATGCCGCAAAGATATGATGATGATACGTATATAGGATTATATTCAAACTTAAATATTAATTTATTAAAATCTTATATAAATGGTTTAGCTCAACAAGAGAAAATTTATATGTGGTCAACACCTTATACTATTAACAATGACCATAATCATAATCATAATAAACGAACCGAAGATTCTAGGGCTTTGCCCGATCTTAAAGAATCTTATGATAATAATGATGATTCTGTAACATCTGAAAAAGGTGTAAATGGTAAAAAAGATTATAAAAATATTAGTAATTATAAAAATTTATCTAAATTTCATTTTCTTACAATTGAAAATAATAATGATGGTATAGTTGAAGATACTGTTAGACAACTATGTGTCGGGTCTACAAAATTTAAATTAGGATTTACATCTAATCAATTTAAAATTTTATCATCTTTAACAAAAACTAAAAGTGATTCAGATTATGGTGGTGTTATTAAATTTTCCAAAATAGATCAAAGACCAATATTTTTCTCTATTATATTATTATCAGATAAAAGATGTAATTTAGAATTAGATATTCCAATAAGAGAATGGTATCCTATCACGGAAGGGCATCCTATACCAAAAAGTGTAATTTATGATGATGAAGAAACAATTTATGATGATGATGAAGAATCAATTGATGATGATGATGAAGAATCAATAGTTAGTGAAAATAAATTTAAATTATCTTTTGATAAAACATTATATGATGAAACTGAATAGAAAATACCAAAATATTCGATAAATATATTTTCATATGTAATAAAATTTTTAGATGTAATAAGTTTTTAGATGTAATAAGTTTTTAGATGTAATAAATTTTTTAGATGTTATAAATTTTTTAGATGTTATAAAATTTTTAGATGTTATAAATTTTTTAGATGTTATAAAATTTTTAGATGTTATAAAATTTTTAGATGTAATAAAAAAATTATTATTCCCACGTGTCATCATCATCACTTAAATTACTCTCACAGATTATTGTTTGAAATATTTCAGCTTGAATATCTTCTCCGTTATAAGGTAACATAATTTCATTTTCATCAGGTGCTTGACGTTTAAGAATATTTATTTGACCAGAAAATTTTTTTTCTTCAGTATTATTATTTTTATCAGGAATACTAATTCCAGTTTCTAAAGATCTTTTCCATGGTTTATTAACTGTAGTCGATAATGTTTTCCCCGAATATAATTTTAGAAAATCTTCTACTTTTACTTTATCTTGTGAATATCCTTTGAATGTTTTCTTTTCACTAAGTCTCCCTTGCTCATCTACAGTAATACAGTATTTTACTTTAGGTGCAATAAACATTGCAAAAATAATTCCACCATTTCCATAATCATTTTTCCCTTGACACAATTCTCCTCCAACATATCCAGCAGCGTCTAATTTATTAAAGAGCTCATTGGAAATATATATTGAATCAGTATCTGTATAATGAATGTATTTTTCTTTGAAACCATTAATTTCTAAAATAAAGTTATTCATGATTCTTCTAGAGTGAGAAAGAATGAAAGAACCTAAGTGTGATGGCATGAATGACGTCTTCCCATCTTTTACAATATTAGTTTTGAGAAATTCATCATCTTCCATTTCTACTTTCGCTAAATATTGTTCATCATTTAATTTTTCATAATCTTTTACTTCTTGAGTGAAATTTTTTCTCAATGTATTCTCATTCCATAAATGATATTTAGTGGTTATATCTTTTTGCACAGTTTTGCCATATAGCGAATTCATCAATAATTTAATTAACTCATCACCTACAGTATTTCCTTCTGTTTTATATCTTTTTCTCAAATTAAAAAGTTTTTCAATATAATTTCGAAATGGTGAAACTTGATAATTTTTTCATAAATTATACCATCAGTAATATGTAAGATTTTTCCCCCACATCTAACAATTTCTTGTATGTCTACAGAAGTTAATACATCATAACATATACCATTTCTAAACCTGATTACTTTTACATGAGAATTATTATTTTGATTTTTAACTTTATCTTTTATAGGAACTGGTTGGAAAAACATATCATTCGGATATTGAAACACAACAGAGAATATTCCAGTTTTAGGTCTAAATGTTTGAGTATTAAATTTATATACTATTTCCCGCTCTTCTTATTGACGAAATTTTCTAGCTGATTCAGCTTTAGGGTATTCTGAATTTTCATCATACATAGCTGATGGATATAAAGATGTTGCATCAAAAGCCATTAGAAATTCATTTTTTTGTTCAAGTAGTTGATTTGAAATTTTCTTACAAATTTCAGTTTTATCTCCTAAATCTCGATACTGTTTCATTAAATCTATTAAATTACTTCCAGGGGACAAAGCCCCACCAGCGTAGCGACCAAGGGACAAAGTCCCCCCAGCGCAGCGACCAAGGGACAAAGTCCCCCCAGCGCAGCGACCAGGTAAATACTGTTTTAATATTGGTAACAAGATGCTACAAAATGGCGATATGTATTTTCTTATATTTGCTGAAACTCTTCCACCTTTAACAGATTTTCTAATATAATTTCTAGCCCATAAATCTATATGAGAATGAATATTTATATTGTCATTTTGTACGCTTTTCATCCAACCGTTAAATGTTAAAGCAGAGGATGTTAAATTAGTAGTTATATCTTCACCAACTAAATCTCGCATAACATTATTATATTTGTAGATACAAAAAGCTAAAGAAAGAATATCGTTAACTAAATATGGTCTCCATTCATTTTCTTTTTCTTTATAATTTTCATGTGTTATGTCTCCAATTTCATAATTTAATTTACACACATTCGTAGGAATTTTAAAATTCTCACACCATTTAGAAAGACTTGTTTTTACATGTTGATAACTACATTTCATTATAATAGTTTGAAGTGCTAATTTACCTGACGGTGAATCTTTTTTCATATTGTTTTTAAATCTAAGAGATTTTTGAATATATCTACTAACACATTCAGTTGTATAAGGATTTTGTAATGAAGCAGTCAATATTCCTCTTGAAGTTTTAAGAGGCGGTTTAGATAATTTAAAATTAGCTTTTATCGGAAAATAGGAATCAAAACCTGATGAATTGTGAGCTATTAAAGTTACTCTAGAATAATTAAATTTTCCAAGAGTTTTAAAAATTGATGGATCGGACATACGTCCTCTGGGTTTCCCCCGATCGAACATTCATCATCCTCAGTTCTCGTAAATATTTTCACACAATTTTGAAGTTTATTAAATTCTAATTCAGTTAAATTATTATACTCATTAATCTGTTTTTTAAGTTTTTTAATTTCATCTTCATCTTTTGATCGTTTAATTTTAATCATATCACTTAACAAACGTGTTTCTAATTCTTTCAATCTTTGTTTCGGTAAACAACATATAAATTTATTAAAATTAATAGCTCCTACAGCGTAAGGAATAGGATGATCTGTTGAACAGTTAGGATCGGGAAAAGTTTCGAGATCCCAAATATATGTTGAACCATAGTCAATTTTTTCTTTGTTATGATTTTATATGGACGCGTTGTTAGATTTTCATCAGTAACTGTTTTATATATGGGTTTGAAATTATTTTCAATTTCTCTAATAGCTTTTAATTTATGAGATTTATTAATTAAACAATAGTGACCAATTGTTGAACCTGCGTGAAAATAATTGTAATAAACATAATTATGAAACGTTTCAATTCCTCTAGGATTTAAATGACGATTGGCAGGACTATAATATTGAACACATTCTCCAAAATATTTATTGAATTGAGAAAATTTGCAGTTTGACATTACTCCTGTTCTAGATGTGGCTTTCTCTTTATATAAAAAATTATTAAACATTTCTTTCATCATTTCTCCTTGTTGTTCATTAAAACCTCGTAAAACATTATAACATTTAATAAAACAAAAATCTTCAGTAGGAATATAACAATATTCACCGAAATATTCTTTGATTCTATATTTCATATTAATCCCTGCCCCTCTATGCGATCTTTGTACTAACTTCATTCCAAAATCTTCATATTTAATATTACCTGTAAAAATCCATTCGTTAGCATCGGATTTCTCATCCAGATTCGAAAACCATGTTTCAAATGATTTTTTATTATAGAAGGTTACGTAAAAATTTTGAATTATATTTTCCTGATCTTTAATAACTTTTCCAAGTAAATTAATAATTTTACCATTTGCTAAAAGTTTCCGCATATCATTTACTACATTAATAAAAGATACATTTTCATATTTAATTTCATTTGGATTAAATAAATTACATAAATCATCACCAAGCTCATCCTTAATTCTATCATCAAAAAAGATATCAGTAATAGGAGTTTCTAATATTTCTTTTGTTCCACGTTTCTGTTTTTTAGTATTACGTCTAATACTACGCCTAGTACGTTTCTGTTTTTTAATACGTTTACTACGTTTACTATGTTTAATTTGCGCATCAAACTCAGCAGTTTGTTTCTTGATTAATTCATCAATCCTAGACGTTTGTCCGAGAGACATTTCACGATTCATATTTTTTAAAAGAAAAAATGAATTTTTACATAGAACCTCGGTTCCGTTTTTACATATACACAGGAATATGTAATTGATGTAATGTTTCTAATTCATGTGCTGTTAAATGTTCTTTCTTAACCAACCACCATAAATTATTATACGCCAAAAATACTCGGAAACTTCTTAAACAAAGTGGAAAGTCTTTTGTTTTAACACACGGTTTAATACCATGTTTTGTTTTATAATCTGTAACGAGCGCTACGTATTTATGATGATAATAAAATCTAACTTCTTTCTTCGAATTTACAGGATTTGTAGGATGACGATAATCTTTTAAAACTGGTACATGCTCTATCTTATAATCATTCAACATATTTTTTTTTATTTTTATTAACAAAAAATGTATAAGAAAAAATTATTCGGTCACTCCGTTCGGTCACTCCTCGAAAATATTTTCTATAACTCTTTCATGAATTTTTTTATCAATATTAATTGTGATAAATCCATAATCTTTTGACCAAGCATTATTACACGATTGTTTAAATTCATCTTTATTTCTTACACATAAATCTCTTAACAAATCATTTAAGTTTCTTGCATTTATTTCAAATAGTATAAATATATTTGCATTCTTTCTAATAACACTTCCGTCTAATGAATACATACTTTGTGTTAAATAAAAAACACTACAGTTATTATGTCTACCTCTTGTGAAATAATTTCTCTGAACTGACTGATTTCTATCATTCACACAATCCTCAAAAATTACACAATGTTTCATTGTTTTATCTAGTTTACTAGGATCTTGCATATTACCACTATCATCTATTAGTTGTATCTTTATATGCTTATTTTTATTGGTTTCAACTAACTGATTATTTTTTGTTGCTTCTTCACACCACGAACTTATTTCTTCTTCATCTTCAGATTTTTCATATTCTTTGAATAATGAAGCAATTGCTGTTTTTTTAAGATTATTTTCAAATCCATATTTTAAAAATTGATAGACGGGTTGTTCTGCCGTTGTTGTATAAATTATAAGATTGTTATAATCCAAAAAATTTGGAGTCGTTAAAATTTTAAACAATAGATACGTTTTTCCACAACCTGATCTTCCACAAATAACTGACAAAACTTTATTAGATAAATTTGGATGATGATTAAATTTAAGTTTTTTTTATTAAATGGAGGTAGTTCACTCATTTTTTAATAAAAAAATTTTATTTTTATTTTTTTATTTTTTGTTTCTAAAGAAGAAGAAGAAAATTAAACTTCTCTAGCTTCGCGTAGGAGTTTATACCTCTCGAACGGGAGTTTATACCTCTCGAACGGGAGTTTATACCTCCCGAACGGGAGTTTATACCTCCCGAACCAAAAGATCTATCATAATCTCTTCACCTCCAAAATTTATTTCTTGTCCTTTTTCATCAGTGATTCTAATGTTAATGTTGTTAATAGTTTTTCTTGTAATAGGAAAATATATTAATGTTTGTGGAAATACATTTAATCTATAACCAATGGGTACAGTAAAAGCTGGAAAACTGAATATTAAATTTGATAATTTACCATTTATATATCCTCCTTCAATAATGTCACAATGTACAACAATTGAATTTATTTCAGTTATTTTTGGAATCTTCTCACCTAAATGATAACCTTGACTATAGGTTTGTTTATTAAATCCTAATAGCTTTGACAATGATCTATCATGATTAAAATCAACTTGATGATTTTCGTCTAAAGTAAGAGAAAATTTATTAACTGCCGGTTCAACTGCAAAATGTAATTGTTTCTTATCTTTAAATGGTATACCTAAATGTCTCTTAATTTCATTTGATATTGTTTCAACTTCGTAAGAACCAGGAAGAAAAGTTAGTATTTTCCATGTTTTGCCTTTATCAGTAGAATATCTAAATTGATCATTCACATCTTTGATAACGTTTTGAATAGTGTTAAATGTAGAGAAACTAGTCAATGCAATTTGATAATTTTTATTCTGTTCTAAATGTAGAATGGGTTCTAAATTACAAGTGTGTGATGAAGTAGTTGTTATAATTTTTAACGTCGTACTAAATTTTGATGAACCCAAAATCTCTGTCAAATTTTCTAAATGATAATTAATTTTGTCTAAATCTGCTGAACACATTTTTAAACTAAAAAAATTAAATAAATATTTTTTTATGAAATATTTTTTTTATAAAAAATTAAAAACAACAACATATTTCAGCTACGGGCGAAGCCCTGGAGGACATCAGAGATGTCCGGTTATACTTTTATAATCCTCTTCATTTAGAATCTTCTTTTCTAACAGTCTTTTCAATATAGCATGAATTTCATTGAAACTAGAATTATGTCCTTCTTTTATTGCAGATATTAAAATATTTAATCTATTTAGTAATTCTTGTGGATCATCTGGTAAAAATACAGTTGTTTCAGTTTTCTGTTTTTCAGATAAACCTTTCCCTACTTTTACTCCCGTTGATAATAAATTTTCTAATTGTTTATAACGTCTAAGAGATTTTACTGCACCAACTCTGTCTAACATAGCTTTATATTTTATGAGATCTTCTACAGCATAATTATTTAAATCTGCTCCTCTTAAAAGATTAACAAAATTTCTATCTAAATTAAAAGGAGATTTATCTGGTGAAAAAATTATACCTCGAAAAGGTTGTGGAAATATTTCTTTTTGTCCGAGATAAAATCTAGGTATTGTTTTTCCATCTATAAATGAAATAGAATGTTCAAATTGCATAGATTTTGGTAATTTCTTATTAATGTTTGATTCTAGTAATCCATAGTCATCTAATATAGTTTTGTGCTCTGGATCTGTTATATCAATTTGTTTATCATTATTTGTACTTTCTTTTTCAAGAGTTTTAAATGGTTTCATAGTTTTCTCAAAATCAGTTTTTACTTGCTCGATTTGCTGCATTTTTTCAAACATATCAGATTGAATACCAGCTTTTATCATTCTATGTTGAAGATGATTTTCTTTCATAATATTTCTTTGTTTTATTAACTCTTCTAATTGTTTTATTCTTTTAAAATTATCAGCTTTAATTTTATCCATTTTTAAAATATAATATTTGAATTTTGTGGTAACATTGGAATACAGCAAAAACATTTTACTGAACAAATTATTTTTTTATTGCTTTGTTGTCTGACATCTTTTCGTTTAAAGTTTTCTCGTTTTAAGTTTTGTTTAATAAAGTTTTGTTTAATAAAGTTTTGCTTAAATTTTCGCTTAAAGTTTTTAGCTCTTCTAAAAAAATTTTATCATTTTCTTCATTAGAAATTTTGCCATCCTTTTTATTTTTATCATCAAATTTTTCTGTCTGTGATTGAAATGATATTTGATTTACTTCATTAGCTATTTGATCAAATTTTTCAATCTCATCTAACGTAATAACATTATCATCACATACTCTTTGAAAGTAGTAATGTAGTTTATCATAGACTTCTTTAATATGTAAATGCTTAGTTTTTAATGATTTTCGTTTCTTAGTTATTAAAGATTTATCTAACATTGTAACAAGTGAAGTTGCAAAAACACCCGTACCTGTTAAAGCTGTAGCAACTACTGGAATTACTAAAACACCAGAAGATATAACAATTGTTAAAGCACCTAAACTTATTGTTAAGAATATGCCAATTCCTTGTGTTACATTCTTAACTTTAGTCCATCTCTTTCTTAATTTTTTATAATGCTCTAATCTTAATAATAATTGAGATTCTTTATCTTTCATATAGCGTACTCTATCTTTGTGTTTTTCAATGTTCATTTTTTCAATGTCCATTAAAGTAGAACTACGTTCATATGATAACGAAGGATATATTCTTGCGGTTTCTTCCATTTTTGTTTCTTCCATTTTTTAAAGAAATATTTTGAATAAATATTTTGAAAACAATCTTCTGAAATGCTATTTAAATCGAAATACGTAGTTGTTTGTTTGTCGTATATTTCTAAGAACTCAGTCATGTTATTAACCTGAGGTAATATATCACCTATATTACTCAGTATAACTGTCGGATTTTCATCATTCATTTTAAATGAAATAAATTCCAATAACTGTAATAATGTCTACTTCTTGTACAGGAAAATGAAAACAACGGCAGTGCATTTTGCATCAAATATAATAATACAACAATTAATCTTATCACACAATTGTACAATGTCAGTCTACTATCAGTAGACTGGAGAACAAAAGGAAATTTAATTACATTTCAAAATAATCCAAAATGCAATACTACTAAGTTCCATGAATCATTCTTAAATACCAAACATTATGTTACATACTGAGATATAGATCTATACAATAGCAGTCTACTACCATGAGACTGGAGAACAAAAGAAAATTTAATTACATTTCAAAATAATCCAAAATGCAATACTACTAAGTTCCATGAATCATTCTTAAATACCAAATATAATAATACAACAATCAATCTTATCACACAATTGTACAATGTCAGTCTACTATCAGTAGACTGGAGAACAAAAGGAAATTTAATTACATTTCAAAATAATCCAAAATGCAATACTACTAAGTTCCATGAGTCATTCTTAAATATCAAAGATTATGTTACATACTGAAATATAGATCTATACAATAGCAGTCTCATGCTAGTAGACTGGAGAACAAAAGGAAATTTAATTACATTTCAAAATAATCCAAAATGTGTTACTACTTATAAATAAGTCTTCATAAATATGTATACATCAAATATGCATGTACATTGCACATATCTTAAAAAGTGAAACAACACAGTTAATGTTCATTCATCTTGGGAACCAAACCTCATTTCTTCTATAGTTGTCGGTTGATTCAATTTTTCTATATAAATTTTGATTTCTTTAAAATGTTTTCTAACAAAACTAATGGGCATTGATGAATTTAAAAATAATACGTGTGGTAGAATTAGATCTGATAAGTTCATCAAGAAATAACAATAACTTACGTTATAGGAAATTCTAAATAGTTCCAAGTTTGCCACAAATCTGTTTTTTTTATTGTCACTCAATTCCAGAATTCTTTTAAATCCATAACCTTGATAAGCAGCACTTCTCAGCAACGACCCATGGTGCACTTTATCACTTGCAATCAGTTTTGAAATCATAGTAGCACTATCTTCGATGGTAATGAAATGTTCTTTTGTAACATTGAACTGAGGAATTGTAGTAGTGTTAAGATACTGTTCTATTTTTACTGTAATATCCTCCACTTGTTTTTGAGAGTCCAATTTGTTCTTCTTTCTCGATTGAATTTCTAACTTCCACTCTTCAAAGTATTTATTCGCAGTTTCCTTGTGCTCTTCTTTAATTAAGTTTAGTAAAATCGGCATGTAAAACGAAAAAGCTTCTGCGGCAGTACGTTTTGGCATTTTGCAATAAGGAAAGAAAACAGTCACTAGTTATGATTAATGGAATTGTAAATGAAGTCTTACTTCCTACATGCTGCAATTATATGCCACGTCTTTACAAATGAATAAGTGGGTGTAGCAGCTGTTTGTTCTTTCATACATTGTTTCCTTTCAAATGTTTGAGTTGGAGGACACAGCTCCTTACACTGAAATGCATTTTATTCATAAATGCGAGAAGCAGATGTTCTCTACCCTTGAATGACAATTGTAAAAGTACCTAAATTTATTGTTAAGAATATGTCAATTCCTTCAAATATTTTTAGTCACATGATATATTTTAAAAACCTGAAAAATGGATAAAATTCATGAATTTGAAATTCTCAACTTTTATGATTTTTGGTGTCCTTGAACGGTCATGATTTAAGCAATGAAAATTGTAATTCTCAAATTTTGAGATTCTTAACTTTTATGATTTTTTCGGTGTCCTTGAACGGTCATGATTTAAGCGAGAAAATTGTAATTCTCAAATTTGAGATTACGTGATATTTCGGGACCGGCTAAATTTTTGAAATTTTGTTTTTTTGAAAATTTGTCACTACCTAAATTTTCCCCCCTTGGGCCTTCGGCCACGTGAAATTTGAAGTCTACCTAAATTTTTGAAATTTTGATTTTTTGAAAAAACCCCGCAAAAGTGTGACATCCGGCGCAAGCGAAGCGAAGCGAAGCAAAGCGAAGCGAAGCGTCGCGCCGGATGTCACACTATATACTACTAGTCAACGTAGAGACAAAATTGTAATTCGTGGAATTCCGGAACATCATTCGGGTACAGCTGATGAGAGGAAAGAACATGATGCAGGCAGAGTTAAAGAGTTATTTACCAAATTAAATTTGCAAGCTATTTCTCCTCAATACGTGAACCGCATTGGTAAAGTATCAAACGCTAGCGATAGACTTTTGCGCATTAAACTTGAACATGAACATCACAAATCTCAAATCCTTCAAGCTGCTCGATCTCTTAAGCAAATTCCAGGGTGTCTATATAAATCTAGACAGAACACACATGCAACAGATTCAAGAGTCCAATTTGCGAAGAGAACTAAAAATCTGAAAAGAAAGAAATGAGGATGTTGTTATCTATAGGGGAAAAATCATAAATAAATCGGATTTCATAGATGCGCGAAATTGTTGGTGACTTCCTTTTATCATTCCAAAGACACAAAGAAAACTAAAGTTTTTCGATATCCTGTAATATCTCTTACCAACATCCAGTCTTTGCTTCCGAAAATTGATGAACTTAATGTTGTTATGAAAAGTAAATGTACTGATATCATTTGCCTCTCAGAGACTTGGCTTCATAGTGATATCCCTGATGGTCTTTTATCTCTTCAAGGATTTTCATTGATCAGGGACGATCGGAAGGATCGTAAAGGGGGAGGCACTGCTATTTATGTAAAAACTGAATTTGCAGCTCATGAATTGAGAATAAATTTTCCCATTCCTACAAACGTGTCTTGTAACGTGATTGAACTACCAAATCATTGTATGTACATTTTTTGCCTGTATATACCCCCATCATGCAATGCTTATCAATTACATACTGTAAGTGAGTTTGTCATAAACACTTTGGACTCTCTTTTGTGTGCTAAGCCAAATTGTAGTTTCATTATTACGGGCGATTTTAATAAGTTGAATTATGTAAAACTGTGTAATGAAATTGATGCTGACAAAATCATCCTCAATCCTACTCGTAAGGATAACATCCTTGATCAAATTATTATTCCCAAGAACCTATCGTTCTTTTACTTACCGAAAAATGTGAACTTCGACTCCCCAATTGGAAACTCAGATCATCTGTTTATCACCTCGTATCCGGAAAATTCTCAAACATCATATTGCGCCGAGACACTTTACGAAGGTAAACTGGTAACTAATTTTGACACAAGAGACAGCTACGTTTGTGAACTAAATGAAACACTGACTTCCTTTGATTGGACTGAGCTGATCGGAGAAAGGAACATTGATAAGAAATTCAGTATCTTTCAAAGAAACATGCATGAAATGATAGATAAATATATTCCTCAACAGGTTGTTTTAATGAAGCCTACTGACAAAGAATGGCTTACACCAATAACCAAGCACCTGATCAATGAAAGATGGATGGCCTACCGATCAAAAAACTGGAGTAAATACAATTATCTGAAACAAAAGGTCAAAGAAGAAGTTGAAAAATGCAAAGTTATCTGGACGAATAAGCTCAAACAACAAACAAATGGATTGTGGAAATTACTCTCATCTACAACAAAAAATCATTCTAAATGTGATGCCTTTAATGCATTTATTGATAAAAATGGAGGAATGAATCAAGCATTGATGCAAATTGCTGATCACTTTTATCGAACTCAGAATTTCACAAAATCGCCCGCCGTGAAGGAATTTATTGACGATGATTGGCATATGAATGTAGAAATTGTCAAAGTTATTCAATTGTTGACTAAAGCACCGACAAACAAATTTTCTGGGGACCAAAAGATGCCGTCTATGTACAAACATTTAGCTCAAGTGATTGCTCTGCCCTTAACTGACATTTTTCAATCTGTTATTCATAATCGGACTTATCCGACTGCATGGAAGAATCTTACAATAACACCGATTCCTAAAAGCAAAAAATGGACGTCGCTAATCTGAGACCAATCTCACAATCCCTTTTACCCTCAAAGATCTTTGAAAAGTTGCTACTTACCGAAACTAAGACACACTTTACTCGCCTTTTTGGTGCCAACCAGCATGGATTTCGTGAAAAATGCTCCACAACAACAGCTATCACATCGATAATGAACCAACTGTACATGCATTATGATGATGCAAAATGTAATGGCTCCGTACTGCTCACATTCGACCTTCATAAAGCCTTCGACATGCTAGATCACAATCTCATCATCAAAAGATTGTATAGTTCTGGCTTCCCCACCGGTTTACTATTGATTGTTAAAGATTTTTTATACAATCGTCAGGCCTGTGTGAAATTGAGAGACAATTATTCAAGGTACTTTCCTATAATTTCTGTGGTTCCACAAGGAACAGCTTTGGCACCGTATATCTTCGCCGCATTTTTCGGGGATTTCTTGCCTCTTCTGCCATCTACTGTTCAAACTAAATACGCAGACGATTTGAGTCTTATTATTCCAATATACACTAATGACTCTATAGAAATATCACAAACCATCAACAGTGAAATTTCATGGGTGACTGATTGGTGCGTGATAAATGGCCTCACAATCAATCTGTCTAAATCGAAGGCAGTGCTGAATCTGAAAAGGCAAGCAGACATGTCGGCAGATGAGATAAATGTTGAGATTGTGGATTCATTAACATTACTTGGGTTGACGATTCAAAATGATCTAACATGGAATCTACATATAGAGAAACTTTCAAAGTTAGCCAACCAAAGATTTTATGCTCTACGCAAATTATGGCCCCACCTATCAAGCGAAGAATTACATCAACTGTATAACTGTTACATTCGATCAGTCTTAGAATATGCTTGCCCAGTTTTCGTCGGATTGAATAAAAAGTTATCCACCATTCTTGTGAAAATAGACAAACGTGCTCACAGAATTATATATAGAAATGAAGAAAGAAAATGTCAATGTCGTACAGAAGAAATAACATTCAGGAGATACGAGAACAGCAAAAAACTGTTTAAATTTGCGGAAGAAGACAGCTCACACATTTTACATGACATTTTGCCTTTACGTCACAGCCACTCCGGTACTTTGTCAATCCCATATTGTAGAAGTGAAAAAGCCCGTAATTCATTTGTACCATTTACGTCTTTATTGTTAAATAAGATAATCAGATTAACTGTTTGACATTATTGTTGTATTATCAGATTTTTGTAAACTTGAACTTGTATGTTTATATTTCTTTATGATTCTTATTTCAATCAATAAACGCTAACTTGACTTGGCTTGACTTAGTTCACTCAATGCATGAAGAAGTTCGCCGGCCTTTTCAATCTTCTTAGAGATGAAGGAATCACAAAATTCTGCATTTCCAATCGGTGAACCAAGAATTTCAAAATTTGGTATATACGATCTCTTAATGCTCTGATTGAGGAAATTCAAGTTTCAGCGACTGAAAACTTCGCATTTCAAAAAGTTGACCTTCAGGTCTGTCGTAGGAGTAGCTTGCTCAAGACATTCGATTACACGCACAATAGATTCACGTGATCCAGCGAAAACACCGTCATCAAGATACCAGGCATGAAAGACTAGGGACACTGAATTCGAAATTGAGCGAATTATGCTCTGTAATCCCAAGGAAAACAATAAAGGACCGAGAGTGTCTCCCTGCTGCACGCCTGTTTCTGATGTAAGCGTTCCCATAGGATGACGTAAAATGGGATGTGCTCCATAACATGCATTTATCCATGCAAGCAATTCTGGAAAGTGATTGCGGCATTCATTGAAAATAAGCTGACGGGAAATAGAGTTAAATGCGTTCACCATATCAACTTTTAGAATAATGAAATCGTCATCATTCCAATGAGCATCTATTATTCTTCGTAGATGGTGAATAATTTTTTCGGTACCACTCGGACAGGCGACTCCAAATTGATGGGGATGGAAGAAATCAGCAGCTTTGCTTCTTAGTGCTGTACAAGCACATTTACTCGCAATTCTGCGAAGAATTTCACCTGCAGCAATAGGTCTAATGTCTTTATCTCCTTTTCTTAGAGCGGTCAGACCAGGTTGCCAGATTTGGATGAAAAACGATTGAGTTAACGGTGAATTTGGGATGTTTTGGGCTCTAGCGTCTAAACGGCAGCTCCAATGGCAGATCTGAGACCAGATTTGGAATCAGCATGAAATTCTGCATCGGTAAGGTTATTTCCAGCTCAATCGGAGAAAAAATTTTTGGGACGTGCCCCCCCCCCCTCGGCAGCGTTGCTTCCAACTTTGGTTCTAGAGATCGTAGAAAGTCGTGCAATAGCTCGTTTGAAAGCTAAGAGTGAGACAAATTCAGTGAAAGAAACGGCTTGTTCATATCTGTCTTCGTTTAGATGTGAGACGCCATTTAAGATTTTGGAACTTGGCGAAAAACGACAGAGTTAACGGCGAATTTGGGATGGTTTTGGGCTGTAGAGCCAAAACGAAGCATCGGATGGGAAAATGGAGGGCAGATTCGAATTCAGCGTCAAATTCTGTATCGAAAGGGTGAATTTGCCAGCTCAATCGAACCTCTAGAATTGGTGATAGAAGCGTTTAAAGTTTTGGATGATTGAGATTGCGTCATCAGCTGATCGCCACAAACCATAGAAATTGACAACAATGAAACCTCTAGAATGGAAATTAAGCTTCATGCAATGCACAATAACGGCACATAAATCGCACGCATTTTCACTTAGATGCACCTGCCAACGTCTGTATCATTGGGTTAGAATCAGTCACATGAGGAAATCGAAGGTTTTAATTGGTTCTTCATGCCCCAACTTAGTTCCCCCGGATGTGCCGCGACCTTGAGTCAATTTCCATTCTAGCGAACTTCAGATAAACAGTTTATTTCTATGCCACAAAATATATAAGCTGGAAACCGAATGAGACTTTTCATTAAGACGAGAGAGATTGTCAAAAGTAGGTCGTCTCTCTAAAGCTCTGATGATAGCATCGGACATTCCAAATTCCGAGTTTCTGCAAGAAACCGACTTAGAAAATTTCATTGCTGATATCAGCTAAGGCGTCAGACTTAAAGGTTAGCCAGGAGATGGCCTTTGTCTCCAGGCCATAAAAGACTCCAAAACTTTAAAGACTTGTAACTTTGCTTCTACAAGTCCTTTTGACTTGATTCAAAAGAGATTCGATCGCTATTGATCAGACCTATATTTACAGACTACTTATAAATTTTTATAAGTAGTACTAAATGCCGAAAAATTTAAATTCGCTATTTTTGGTGATTTTTCGGGGTTTTCAAACCTTCTGATTTCAATAAACACCTTTATAAAGTTGTCAGAGGCGAGTTTCGGCTCGAGACTTGCTTCCTGATGTAAATAACTCCACCGGTTTTCATGTCAAAATCGGGGTCCGAACACCAACACAGTGATATGACGCACGCTCTGTCCGCGGAAGGTTGGATTTGAGGGCCGAGGCCTTGGAGTTGGGATAAGATCCCCTCTGAGTAATGCCTGTAACGGATTCATCAGCCTAGCTTGTCTATCTTCAAATATTGAATGACATATTAGTTGGATTTTTAAAATGATTGTCGATGTTGCTTGTCAGTAATTCTATTTCATCTTTCCTTCTACAGAATATGGGAGGCAACTCAAAATTTCTTTTCAAAAAGTGCTCTTGTGGAGAGATTAAAAGTCTCTCTGAGCGGAATCGGCCAAATCTAGGCATGCATCCGAGAACGAACCATCGGTCCTTAAGAGACCACCATGGGGCAAAATGTGATAGTACCTCCTCGTGGTTTGCCCTGGACAGACTTTGGTCTGACTGAATCTATCACACGAATATAAAAAATATAATCGCGAAGTTATATCTGCTATCAGTCAACTTCAGCGTTGCATGACACGGAGAACTTCGGTATAATTCTTCCTGTTGGTGGGCGATCTCTCTTGAGACAGCGGATGATATCGTAGTGATGAGTGTGGCAAGTGCTTGAGACTTACCTTAATCTGACTTTCCAACGGTCGTCGTGGTCTCTTCGCTCAACGTAGCACTTTGAACGCCAATCGGTTGAGTCTTAGCTATCTGCCGCAGGTTACTTTTTAAATTCTCCATTGCATACGTTATCTGAGAATGAATCATGAGTTCTCTTAAAAACTTTCTCTATCATTGAGGCTAAATGATGAAGGGATGAAATGGGAGGGCACTCTTGCGCCACACGCAAACATATACATCTTCTCTCTTTACTAATGATACGATCTCTTTTGATAGAAAAGTAGACCGATAATAAATGTGATGATATTCGCAACCATGTATACAATTAACCCCATATCTAAATTCTTCCCTTTATTTCCATTTCTAGATCAATACATTGCAAAAACAAAGTTATGTAGTATGTAGGTTTATTTTTCACTCAAAGTTGAGAGGGATCACTTTTAAATTTGGATAGATTGTAAAATGTTTTGGGCGCTTGGGAGCATCTGGCACTCTTCTCACACGCGTCGTTTTTGGTGTGAATTCACCATCAGTCCACACAGTTTTTCAATGACGACGACTTTCTCGCGGGACTCCTCCTCCTGTTCACACTTGTCTTGATCCCACTCGTCAATGACTTCAAATATTTGGTTAAATATTTCCAATGCTTGAGAGTTTGACATGTTAGTCTGCTACTTCGTATAACGTGAATGAGAAGTGCTGCAATCGTTTCACTTATATAGTTATTTAACAATGAGTCCCTCAACAGCCAATCAGAATTATTTTAATTTAAATGAAGACTATATATCTCAGAAGATTGTAACACTTCTCATTCACATTATACGAACTAGGAGTCTAACATGGCAAAGTCAGAAACATCAAGTAATTTTGTGATCATCAATGAGTGGGATGAAGGCAAGTGTGGACAGAAGGAGACTTACGACAAAGACAAGACTGTAAAAATTGTCTGGATAGACGAAGAATGGACACCGAAGTCAACACCTGTGAGAAAAGCGCCAGATGCCCCTAAACGACTAAGGTGCTACAAAGTTTACAAAGACTTAGAGGTTCTTCCACTTGACTTTTCCTCGCTATAAAGTATATGTACTTCGATTGTGAATAAATCTGAAGAACTACATGTCTCTGTTTTTTGATATTCAATCCCTTTATCATTTATCCTCAGTAATAGAGGTAGTACCTAGGAAAGAATGATTGTATCTATTATCAGCTGCTATGATTTATACTGAGCTGTCAAATGATTAGATTTTTCACTATGATGTTGATGACTACATTGCCCAGAAATAAGTGAAAACAGACAGCTATAACAAATGAAACATATACATGTATTCAGAAATTACAAATAATTTAGAAGCTCTTCTGGAGTCACATTGTCCCACAGTGATTCACAGTTATCACACCTGCATTTCAGCTGTCGCAGTCTTTCCTCGGCTGCAGCCAATACACCAAATACATAGTCCCATTCAATCTTGTTCTTGGGTTGAGACGATGGACTATACCATCTCCGTATGTCATGGAGTAGGGTTAATATCATCCTCCTTCGACACATCCTCCTTGTTATATAGTAAGTACTTCCACCTCACATACACCATTTCCATCTCCTCTTCCTCAGTCAGAGTCGGATACTCCAAGCTTGGAATATCCTCCACTGTTTTCTTCTTCTCCAACTTCACCTTCATTGGAGCGGGAGGGCAAGTTGATGTGTTCACGGAGAGAGTTGCTGTTGGTGAATTCATGACTTCAAATTGTATGCTATAAACTTGATTTCTAAGTACAAGTAAGTAGCCAATCAAATGAATAGCCAATGAATGTCGAGTATGAGAGTATATAAAAGGGGGGAAACAGACTTATTTTTCATTCTATATTTGATACGTATTGAGAATAAGTGAAGTCTCTATTTTGATAAACTATACAATTTTCTGACATTGAAGTATCATACTTAAACTTGATTTCGTTGAAATGGTAAGTTGAAGATTTCCTCACTTATCTCCCTCAAACGTTTGGCTAATAGCATCTTTCTCAATTTCAGGCATCTACTTCATCACCAAAACGCTCCCTTCTCGAGGAAACTTTAGAGCTGTTAAGTGAAGGTAGATTGTAACAATAAACTATAACTTTAATAGAGATTATAGAATGATTTCTCTTTCAGGTGATGTTAGTACCAGCTCAAGCGGTCAGTCGCGGGAATCTAATGAGCGGGAATGTACTGATCGTGGTCACATCTTTACAAGGAAGCGTGATCTGGCCCGACACATCAGACAACGTGTATGCCAACCCAAAACATCATCAATCTTCCGAAGTGAGGATGATTCTATTCAACATGTCTCCTTTACTTGCGACTTTTTGCACTCTATCTTTTGAAACACGTTTTGAATTATCTTCACATAGACTTCACCACACGCATACAAATGATAGTTATAGTAACAGCACCTCCTCTATCCGTCTCACTGAAGTGTCGCTCAATAATGTAGTGAGAAATTACCATATGGAATCCTCAGAAACCATTGCTGATTTTCCTGAGTGGTTTCATCAAAATTCAATATTAATAGATGCGCTCTTTAGAAATTTTGACAACTTTAGAATAAAAGCGCTCGTCTATCTTAAAATAAAATATGTTAAAGTTGACCATCATACTGGTGAAATAGTGCAGAGGTTGTAGTTTCACATACCCTCCTCTCCTGCTACAGAGGTGGTAGATAAAGAAGTATGGTTAAATTTTCACAATCAAGGGCTAAAATCAAATATTGATAAATTTAACGAGCGCGATAGTGGTCTGATTTTTGATGGTGTAGAATCTGCCATGTTTAAATTACTCTACTAGAAAATTACAGTGGACGAGGCTCCTTCAATCTTCCAAAAACGTTAAAAGATAAGAAAGCAGTCATTTCTATAGATTGTGAATCGCACTGTTTTAAGTATGCGGTTTTATCCATTCTCCACTATCATGATGTACAGAACAACCGTTTCCGTAAAATCAAATATCATCAATGGGAGAATGAATTGAAATTTGATGACTGCAATAGTGAAGATATGAAATTGAAAAATATAGAGAAATTTGAAAAATTAAATGAAATTAAAATAGTTGTTCACGTCTGGCAAAAAGGACTTAAAGGTGTACGCTACAACAAACGTTCATCAACTTATGATCGTGTTGTCAACCTCTTGTTGGTATATGAGGATAGCAGTCAACAATGGCATTACTGCGGTATTCCAAATATTCATCGACTATATTCTCACTTAACATCCAAAAGGGGGGAGCATTTCATATGTGACCGTTGTATGAGATCCTTCTGGTCAAAAGATAAGTTTCAAACACATTATGAATGGTGTAAGCGAGGTAAATTGCAAATGGAACGCATGCCCAAAGATAAAATCTTTTCATATAGAGAGAATGGTAGTGAATTAAGTCCTCTTCGTGTCATCTATGCTGACATCGAATGCTATATTGATGATAACATCCACAAGCCAGCAGCCATATCCTGTTATGACGTATGGCATATTCATTTCCAAAATAAAAATAATAAAATGCACGTCTGGCAAGGTGAGGATTGTATACACAAATTCTTGCAATTCCTGGAAAGTGCTAGTAAATTTCAACAAAAATATGATAGTGAACTCTATCACAAATCATTAAATATGACAGCAGATGATCAGATAAAATTTGAAAGTTGTAAAGTCTGCTCAAAATGTAATAAAACGTTTGATGAGGGTAAAATTAAGAAAGTGCGTGACCATGATCACATCACTGGTAAATTTAGAAACGCACTGTGTTCAATATGCAATTTTTCTCTAAGAATGAAACGGCGCACTCTACCCGTAATTTTTCATAACTTCAAAGGCTATGACAGCCATATGATAATAAAAGGGGGTGTCCAGTCATTTAGGCCCCAGTACATTTAGGCCCCAGAAATAATGGTCATTTAGGCCCCATGTTCTATTATTTTAACTACAAGATTACACTCAAAACCAAAAAAATGTTATGATACATAGGAGCCATACATTACAGACATACGGTATGCTTGGTTTCATCGGAGATGCCGCAGAATTGTCTAGGGAGTGGTATGTTGATTGTTCGAGAATGTCAAAAACACCGGTTCATGATTTTATTTTAACCACGACGAGCTGCAGCGTGTATGAGGTCCGATTTTGAATTATTGCTATTTAATTAATTAAATGCTACAATTTCTTGTAAAAGTGTTGACATTTCTGGTGGTTTCACAAAATTTGCAGTCTTTTGATACCTCATACACGCTGCAACTCGTCGTGGTTAAAATAACATCATGAACCGGTGTTTTTGACATTCTCGAACAATCAACATACCACTCCCTAGACAATTCTGCGGCATCTCCGATGAAACCAACCATATTTCTGTAATGTATGGCTCCTATGTATCATAACATTTTCTTGGTTTTGAGTGTAATCTTGTAGTTAAAAAACATAGTATAGTAACATGGGGCCTAAATGACAATTATTTCTGGGGCCTAAATGACTAGGATTCGGTGTGATGCTGTATCTATATGTCTATCTTTAGATCTATTTCTGCGCTACTGAAATTCACATGGACATAATGGAGGTGCCACAATGATATCAGGTTGTCCATGTGAGATCGGCAGACAAAGATGGAGTGATAAGCAATTTATTACCGCAAAAAACGAATTGAATGACAATTTAACAAACAGATAAGTTAGAGTTAAGCCGGTAATAAAGAATTGAAGTTACTGGAAATCAGTCAGCGTCGGGAATATGAGACATACAAAATGTTGGAAAAGGTAAGTATAAAAGTTATCCGATTAAAGTGAAGTCGAGTTCAGTCAACTTTGTCGCTTTGAATTTTTCAGTGTTGCCCCTGAACCCTGGGATTGAAATTAGGCATGTTCTTAGAATTTCGAAAGATATTCGTCTTCTAACCCAAGAAATAACGTCAGAATATCTTTGGTTGTTTTTCAGGGCTATCAATTGTGCTGTTCTTTTGAAAAATCGTTTGCACTCATCTGCCATGCCGTTCCAATTTGCATCACTCGTTCATTGCATGCGCGCTTTTCCTCCTGTTCATGTGATGAATACATGACTTTGAGGGGTTTGTTAGCGCTGGATGGAGCGTTAGGATGAAAAACCCGTACATCGAAGAATGCTTTGTCCAACGTACCCCAAACACCTCTTGCCGATATATCCAGCCTTCCCTCATCCCTGGTGTTAGTACTGTTAGGGAGATGTTCACCACTTAAAGGAAGGAGATGAGGATGATGGCAAAGATGGATGTCGATATCTAAATCTGTTAGATAGCGCGTTCGATAATAGTTACACCATAGACACAGCTACTCCATCCCTACTCCATTCAAAGATATAGCAATCGGCTTCGCCTCGTGCTATATCTTGGAATGTCGTGCGGATGTCGTAGCTGTATAACTAAACATAGACTTCTAGATTTCTCTGGACAGATAGGTGAGCAAAATTTGAAATGATTTTCTACATGATCAGGCCAACCAATATTCGTGCTACAATAGATCGAATTTTGCAGCTAATCGAAGTGATAAATGACCATTCGAAATGAGTTTCCTGTGTGATTCATTCGAATGCAAAATACCAAGCAAATATACCGCTGTTCGTTGTGAACCGAAATACAATGACAGCTTAGCCACCAATACATTCGTCTGCATAAGAAAGAAATTTGAATTTGTTGCTGCATCGAGTTAGTAGAAAGTATTATATCCCACATAAACATTCCGTCTTGTGTAACCTTCAATTACATGAATCTGACTTCAATGCCACCACGAAGGACATAGATCATCATGGCAAGCAAAGAAGAAAAATGGAAGAAATGAAAAAGTGTAATCTAAAGGACAGTGCCATCATAATTCCAATTTCAGCGTAGATGCTTCTCCAAACAACTACAAAACCGCGATCCGGCATTGCCACATTTTCAAGTGTATGTCCTGGCAATGGAAACATATCCAGAAGATTTCTTGTTATGTCGATTTTGTCCAAAATCTACGAGGAAGTCATTCTATCTAGCTTTGTGACATGTTAAGAACACTGTTTAGAATTCTATGAACTACAGTATAGTTGGAGTCATCTATCGATCTTGTACAATAGATATTTACAGGGACATCCGTGATTAATGTAAGACTAGCTTACGGGGCGAAAATTTTCGCTACATTTTTTTTAAATACCCGTCCAAGCAGTGTTAGTTACTATAGGAATGCTAATGATGCGCTAATGGAAAATAGTAGTTCGTTTAAAGAGATTGTATTTTGTTGTGTTAATTTATTTATTAACACTGACGATGGACTTTTGAGTTTTGGAGATATATTGAAGAGGTCTTTTTTTTTATTTTCAGTAGATCTGCGTAATTCATGATACAGAATTATGACATCATTTCATGTACATTGAAAAAATTTATGTTCATTGACCTAGCTTGCAAGACAATTCGTTTCACTACAGAATTTTTGGCTGCCCGTCTAATTTCCAAGTATTTCAGTCTCAACATCGCATTAGGAAGCTATTCATTTACTTGACATCCGTTAGTAGTTGCGCTGCCGCATTGTGTCAAATTGATCATTTATGTTGCTCCTTTGTCGAATGTCTACGCTACGACATGTGAAATTTAACGATATAAAACCATCAATTTACAACTACTCTGTTATCAATGGTTGAAGGGTTTCCTGTTACTATTAATAGAAGCAGACAGTGGATCATCAATGGAACTTCTATTTCTAAGAAATCCTAGTGCAGAGCCATCTTCTAATCCTTCTAACTTAGAGCAGAGCCATAAGTAACTCATTGCAATTGGCAGCCGGCATAGCTTTTGTCCGTTGTTCACGGCGTGGTCGTTGACTTTCTTATCCTCTTCGTTTCTGGGAGTTAGTGTCAACTGTTCGGAAAGAAGTTATCAAGTCCTACGAAGTAATCATGACATCCAACCATCTCGTTGCTCACAGGATTTCAGATGGATATGCAAACGTCTGCACGGATTTCAGTAGTAACTTCTGCTTTCCAGCATTGAGATGGTCATTCAAAGATGAAAAGTGTAGTACTGGAAATTACCAAATCAAGCTGATCAATTTGCTATTCTCATCAAACCGTCAAAGAAACTCGTGTATTGTTGTTCTTGTGACATTCGACTGGTAAGAAGTAACAGTTTATTATCTAACGAACTGGTTTGATAGCAGAAATGCGCAGTGAAGAGAAGAATGGAATCAAATCTATCATCGAAATATTTAGATCTATGTATTCTGCATCAAGTTGGTGACATATATTTGTATGTGTAATGTATGTGTATACTCAATGGATTGTTTCAATTCATCGTGATACCATAAATAATGTTCACTTTGAAGTTAACGGCAACAACGATGTTCATAAAAATCTCAAAGATAAAAGTATCTATCTAACAAGACCGATACGCCTTTAAGTTAAACCTAAATGGATCTGCATACGCATGCTGCTACTCAATTTGTTTTGAAATGCATTCTGAAATGAAATATTAACAGTGTATTATTTTAGCGAGACTGGTACTGAGATAACATACTGCTTCAGCTACTACATGCTACAGTAGCATCATAAGCCTGATGAACTACTCGATTATTTCAAACTTCAAAGTGGACAGTATTTCATTCAAGAATTATAAACTTGTTGTGTTTTTGATTTCACCTAGTGTGAAAAGAAGTTAAATAGGATTTCATCGTCAATAATAATTTCAAAAGACCTAAAATTCTCTCGGCACATTCTGACCTGTGTTCAGAAAGCGAATCGCATTGTATCTGCCATCCTCAGGACATTCGTCTCTCGGGACGCCGATCTGCTTATTCGTCTCTTCAAGACACTGGTCCGCCCTCACCTCGAATATGCCATCCCAGTCTGGAATCCATCCCTGAATAAAGACATTCTGGCTATCGAACGTGTACAACGTCGATTCACCAAAAGCATCCGTTGTCTATCCTCGTTACCCTACGAAGAAAGACTGAGAGCTCTGAAACTCCCAACACTACAATGTCGTCGGATTATGGACCTTACAACCGTGTTCAAAATATGTAACCACCTTACTCCAAGTGATCCTAATTCCTTCTTCACCTTTAGTGTTTCCCGAACCCGTGGACAAAACAACAAAATTTTCCGCCACCCAACAAATCTGAATTGTCGCCTATCCTCCTTTTCCCACCGCATCATAGATGACTGGAACCGCCTCCCCGACGATATTGTGAACAGTGAAACAGTTTAAACGAAAGCTTTTATGTTTTATTGTAACTTCGAATTGTTCCCTCCTGAATGTATTTCCTGTGTTGCCTTGGTGCTCATTGCATTTATTGGTGTACTAAATAAATAAATACGTTTACAAAAAATAATCTCCATTGTAACATCAATCGATTACTTCTGCAACCTCGTTAAGGAAACTGATGCATCGACTCATAGTATAAAGCAAATGACAAACATTGATCATAATTGAAAGTTGTAGTGAAGAAAATATCAGAACTACAAAGTAATTCATCACCATCAAATTTTGAAGTAATGCCCGCCGGCTTCAACATAACATGGAATAGAAAGTTAAATGAACAGATAATCAACAAATTCGAATAAAGAAGCACAAAAGAGGAAGGGGTGTTGCCAATCTAGGCTGCCAACATAGTATTTTTTCGGTCTTGCGCCACCCTATGAGCCGTCTAAAAGAGTAAAGCTTTTGCCAAGTTTTCGAATTTCATCTGTCAAGATTAAATTGGTGATGGCTCAAATAACTGTACTTTTATGCACCATGCTGCAAGGAACATGTTGCCCTTTACTCGAAAAATTTGACCCAAAATTGAAGGCCCCTAAGCTGCTCAAGCTCAAATTCCATTTTTTCCATTAGGTCAATGCTCACTGACCTGAAACCGATATCCCTGGCCTTGCCATAGATGAAAAGTTTGCTTTTAAAATATATAAAATATCTAAAGGACGTTCAACTCCCATACCATGTAATGGTTAAAGGAGGTTTCATTGATATTTGCTGAAATAATGAGGACAATTATCTGTTAAAATTCCCGAGGGCATAGCCCGAGGCCAACCGGATGGCTATATTTCAATACAGAAATGAAATGGAAAATTTCTATTTTTACGGACATTGATTTCAAAAGTGCTCGTGATTCCCTTGATGCTCAGATGAAAAAATCAGCTCAACGCGGTAACGTAAAACCAAAGAAAAGAGCATTGCCAATTGATCTAGAACAAGAGAACGAATTGTGGGAAAATGGTAGTTTTGGAATTTCAAATCCAGATCAGCTAATCCACACACTTATTTATCATTTGGGAGTTCATTTGAGCCTTAGAGCGGCTAAAGAACATCATGATATGGAATTTGGAGACGAATCTCAATTAATTCTTTGTAAAGACAGTGATGATAAAGAATATTTGAAATACGTTGAAAGAATGTCAAAAAACAAGCGTTATGGATTAAAATGTGCCAGAATGGACCCCAAAGAGACTCGAGTTTATCAGAACACGGACAACCCAGATCGATGTGTGATCAAATTATATAAAGAGTACATTCGACATAGACCAGATGGTGCGTGCAAAGCATTTTATCTGACGCCCTTACAGAAACATCAAATAAAAGGAGCTGTTCGGTACAAACGCTGCCCAATGGGGATTCATAAAATTGAAAATACCACTAAAACGTTGATGAAAAATATTGCAAAAGACGGCGAATTCTTTACGAACACTTCTTTACGACGCACTGCTAAGACTCGACTTGTACAAGGCGGCATATCCAAGGAGGTTGCAGCACTCAAAACAGGTCGAATCAATGAAAAAGCAGATAGTGCCTACATTCATGCCGAGGTATTCGAGAAAGATATGTCGAAAGTGCTGTATGGATCATATGAAGCTACAACAAACAATGTTGTATCTACAAACAACACAAACACACGAGAAAACAAGTCTATCAATTTTTATGGATGTACTTTTAACAATTGCACTTTATGATGTGTTACTCTATTATTTGTATTGGGTTGGAAACTAAGCTCAGACTCATCTCGTAATTATTAATAATTTATTAGTTATCTGTAAGAGTGTATTAGTGGTTTAGAAGTCTAAGACAATTCCGTCTTCAATTTTTTGAATCTGGCACATCTTCTAGCTCTCATGGAGCATTTAAGAGCTAATTCTTTTCGCTTCGGTGAGTCAGAACTTAGTTTTCAATCATAGTACTGTTTCAATCGTTAAAGTGTGTTATAACACATTACAGGTAATCTACTCCCAGGTAATCTACTGCAGTAGATTACCTGAGAAAGATATTGCAGTTCAAAATATACATGTTGAATATGGATATCTAAGCGTATTTTACTCAATTATAATCGACCGCCTAATTGCATTAGGGGCATAGCACATGAGGCGAATACGTTCTTGCGAACCACTAAATTTCTAAGCAATGATAGCGAGTCACAGCAATTAACAGTTCCAATTTCAATCAATATCCACAGCCTGACATACCAGAATCAATACGTTGTAATATCTGACGTACTTTATGAATTAAACAACAAAACAGATAACTTTTAGGATGACCCTCGTATGTCCTGGCAATGGAAACACAATCGGAAGATTTCTTGTTATGACAATTTTGTCTAAAATTTAGAAAGAAACCATTCCATCTGTGTTTGTGACATCTCAAAACGATAATGGACTAAAAATGGCGATCATAAGTTGAAATCTTCCCCTCAGCATCATCCCATCATTGACTGTCGAAAAATCTGCGAATATGTATTTGCATTTATCACAGAGAGAAATCCATTCCAAGCAGCACATAATGTATCTGTCATCTATCACAAGTTTTCCAAAGTTGTCAATCTGATGACTTCTGGATAATCTGTGGATGACCAGCCAGTAATGGAAATTCGAAATTGGATTCAATTATGTAATACTTGGGAAAGGCTGACAAAGCTCCGCGAAGCCGAATTCAACGGACGGAAGATCCAACCGAAGCATTGACCATTGTTATGTAAGGGTCAGTTTCGAGAGGAAAAGAGAAGCCACCGATTTGTACACTACGAATGTCCTGAAATGAGGGAGAACAGAAAAGTGAACTATACGGAGATCCTTCTTTGCATTCAATTTCATGAAAACAATCATGATGGACACAATAAGCATTTACAACCTGAGCAGCTACTTCTATACTGAGGTCTGAACCGTTATCAGGCGATCTGACCTGTGATGGAGGCTCTTCTGAGACCAATGACCAATGCTCGGAAAAGCACAGCCAGATCACATTGAGAAGGGTTTTAGATGGATACGTCAAATGACTGGTGCATATTATTTTATCTCCATACGTCACCTTACAGAGAGTGACAAGAAAATGAAAACAATAACTTTTTTGAATTTTTCCGGATTTAGTCTGAGAAGTGTTGATGATAAAATATCATGCAGTCAACCACAGAAGATGATGTGCATGCAGGAGAATGTTTGCATACAAAAACTGATTTCAATATGAATCCTAATAATCGAGATGATATAAGTGGTGCTTGCTGCCCTTCACTCCTGAAATGTAAAAAATGTGATTTTTGTCGTGAGTGTAATGTCACAAATAGTGAGTTGGCAATGTTCGACATCCTGAAGCTGCAAAGTTTTTGAGCAAAATTTATCATGGGAAGTCTTTTCCACCAAACGTATCTGTGCTTCAACTATACATTCCTTGCTGGTGGGTGTTGTATGAGATCAAACTGAATAGTTTTTAATTTTCATGTAAAAACTTTATTTGTGAGAATAGCGAAGAAAAACCATTTTTCCAGGTTATGCAAGTCATAACTGAAACTGAATAATTGTCTAAGAAAATAGTATCTTCCTTTAAAAAATGAAAGGACGATGCTCAGATTATCGATGAATATCATCACATTTCCGATTACTTCGTAAAATCTCGCTGTTCGCACGTACATGAATCAGATTTCCGAAATTTCAATGACATTTTTCAACAGCATGTGCAAGATATTTGTTCATAAAATCTCAAATGCCTCATTTCTGAGAAAGTTGTTAGAAGAAAAATTGCAAAATTAGCAAATGACGCGGAGATGTAGCACATGCGTTTAGCGCATAAGCATGTGTAAGCTCATGCGTCCTAACTCCTAATGTACATAAATATGCATACATGCTGTGCTGGCAGGCAACCTGTTCTCCAAAATGTTGATTATGCTTATTGACAGTCTATTTGCAAGGCAATCTATATTTAGGAGTCCATGCCTGAACATGTATAAGCCAATTTCAACCTATCTGTCCAGAGAAATTTAGAAGTCTATGCCCATACCATGTACTGGACTGGAGGCCAGTGACTTTGATAGACTTAATTACTGACGGTTGTTTGTGCACACCCGGATAAAACCGTGAAACAAGTTGTAAACAATTATCCAATATTATAATACGCTCATTCATACAGGGAATCTGTTGAAAGGAGATTCTGGACCCAGTCAAGAAGAGACTAAAGAATTACAAAACTTCCTCAGGAATAAGCAACTGTCAATAACAGCTGCAATATCACCTGCTAGTGATTGAAATTGTTCACCTGTGGCACGTAGTATCAATGGCTATTGCTGTGGATTCTGTACATTTCATACATGCTCTGTGAAAATCGATTCAGTAGAGTGCTTTTTCGGGGAATTGTGGATACTTTCTGGAAAATTTTTGATAATCTATTTTCTTTGCTCAAAGAAGTCATGGACTAAATGATAAATGATCACTCAGTGATGATTTTACTTGCTACTACAATCATTGCAGCAATATGTCCATGCCTTTTCATTGTTATAGAAGTAAAAGACATGATTAAAGTCTACAGGAAATCTACCGATGATTTAATCAGAAACTAGCGGAAAACAAATTGAAACGTCAAAAATTGATAATAATTTAATTGCTATAACTTATGAAAATGCTAAAAGTTAAGCAAGAATCGTTGGAATATCCATTCCTTCGGAAGATCCTTCATCAAAATTTAGGTGGAAAAGAGCAACCAGTGCTGTCTTTCCAAGTGCGCCTCCTCGTAATGAGTGGTTACCGATGTCAATATATTTTTATCTCTTATTGGACATCTCGTGATTAAGGTGCATCATCTGTGAGGTCTTCAATTTATAATCAAACTCCGAGGAACAAATAAAATGTGATTATGATGTCAGTGATTCATAAAATGCGAAGATCATATTGAATTAAAAGCAAACCAATCAATGGTAATTAGTGACTTTCCACGATTTTAAGGTCCTATCATATTGGGTAATTCAGGAACAGCAGTGATAAGGATTAAGTTGATTTCGAAATCCGCATAAATTTCGTCGGTGAATATGAAAACATTCACGCATCATTGTGATAAAAAGTCATCAATTTTCGTTTAGTGAAAGTTGAGTAATTCAAGGCCGGAAATAAATCACACATGTTATATCGCTTCATTGCTCTTAAATTCTCGAATAAAGTCTACCAGTGGTCCAAATTATTATGCAGGATGTTTTAGATAAGACAATGGGAAAATCAATGAATATCGAAAGTCAAAATTTATATGAAATTGATCATCGATGATATGCTTGTATATGCACATTGCACGGATTCTTCCGACAATTTCTCTGCAAGACTGGACTAGGCTTGTTAATTAGTATGTACAGCCATCAATTCAGCTGGATTCTGATGTATTTTACAGTAATTAAGTGAATTGTTTACCGCTTGTTCCATGGTTTTATCCACACACACACACACTACCGTCATTAATCAAGTCTATCAAAGTTACTGGCCTCCAGTCCAGTACATGGTATGGGAGTTGAACGTCCCTTAGATATCTTATATAATTAGTTGTTAGTTGTATTATTAGTTTTTCAGATGTATAAATTTATATGAAATGCAAGATATTCTCCCTCCTATCCAAAATGTGACATAGTTAAAATGTGCATCCTTTAACCCTCAAATGCATGAAATATTTTACTGACGTTTTTGCATGAGATGGTTCCCATAGGACCCAATGTGTTATTTTAATTAAAGTCAATATAAATCTGTTAAATGTACGAAACCACGTGATATTGTTAGAACATCATTAATTTGAACGCATCATATCATGAAACACAATTTATCATTACAATTTAGCCTTCTTCCAATGAAAATTAGACATATTTCTACAATTATCCAGACTATTTTTTCTATTTTTCTTAGGATTTTTCTTATGAATCTATTAAATCTACTACATTTTATTATTCTCTTTGTACATCTATTTTGCCATCTTAAAGCCACACTCGGCTATAGTATGAGATTTATACTATAATATATAACAAAATGAACTACAATACAATCTTCACAAAAGCGAAATCTGTAGGCTAGGCCTACATCAAACATAGCGTTCAGAAAAACTATCTAACATCTCGGTTCGCATTGTAACATTTCGATTTTTGAAGAATGCTTAGCGCACACAGTTTTGTCACAACTCGTACATACACGGAAAGATTTTCGGTCAACAATACAGCGACAGCATCTCTTCCTGTTTGATCTTGAAACGGCTGAATTTACGTCATCAGATTCCGCACTTCCCGATGGCAAGTCATGAAAGTGCATTCAGTGTCGGACGCCTCACGCCGACAAAGGAGGAGTCGGCTCTTCTTCTCAACAAAGGCTCTCAACAGCCTGCTTTTGATGCACTTACCACGATTTCATTCCGGAAGTTGGTGTAGCAATAACTTCAGAATTATCTAGCTCATCACCGTACGACGCAACAGAATTAGTAGGGCCTATCACAATCATCGTCATGTTCTTGATCAAGTAAGTTCTATATTCTGAGAGCAGCATCAGTCGCTGATAGTTTTTTTCGTTTCATCTCGCAGTCGATGAATATGAACCCGTGTGTCATAGAATAGACTATAACTTATAACATATGGAAGATATTTCATCAGCTAGACTGTGATTGGTTAGCTCTCGCCAAAGGAAATCGATGAGAAGTTATTTCTGACTTGTTTAGTTGGATGTAAAGTAATGACGCCTACATAAGATATTGCTCACAATTTTCATGTTTTAGTTAACGTCAGTAGACAAAAGATGGCATTTGCATGAGATGGGTCCTTGAGGACTCAGTACTTTTCTGTAGTAAAATAACGATAATAGTGATAGTCAGTAAAATTATAGAATATTAACACTTGAATTGTGTTTAATGATCAATTGTTGAGGAATACATGAAGTATCAGTCATATATAAATCATATAACCAATAAAAAACTAAAGAAACAGACCACTTGGGTCCTCGAGGACCCATCTTATGCATTTGAGGGTTAAATAAAGTGCTAGATAAGAAATAGACGTACAGTCCGTTTCATAAAAAGTGGATTATCCTAAAATTTGACTAAATAAAACATAAGTATGATTCAGAAAGCATTTTTCATGTTATTTCATGTCCCTAATATATTTAATTGTCCTTATATAATCTGATAAGCTATGATACAGTAACGCTTCTTAAGAAGCTAATATTTTGTGGCCCTACCCTTATTGTCAATGACATTACCAATTCGTCTAGGCATTGATTCGATGATATCGTTGATTTTTGACTGATCTAACTTTCTCCACTCTCTTTTTAACAGTGACCTAAGTTGTGATACGCCATCTGTAGTTAGCAGTGAACGACGAACGTTACGTTTTAGAATACTCCATACATTTTCTATGGGATTCAGATCAGGAGAACGAGCTGGACAACATAATGTCCTAAGCCCTAATTGAGACTTGCATAAGTTGACTCTACTACTCCTGTGACACGTAGCATTATCATCCATAAATAACCAAGTCGATGGATCACCAAGTTGATCTGTCATTTGGCCAATGTTCTTTCGTAAAACATTCACATAGCGTTCAGAATTCCTGGTTCCTTGCTGTATGTGAAGTTCAGAGCGGCCATTGGTCCAAATGCTAGCCCAAATCAGTAGAGTCGCACCACCTTGTACCCGGGGACGATGTAAATGTCTCGGAATTTCCTGATCAGATTTTATCCATAATCTCAATCGACCATCGCTATCCTTCAGACGGACTGATGCCTCATCAGACCAGACAACCCGATCCCATTGATTTCGCCAGTGACAATGACTCATTGCCCATCTGAGACGTCTTTTTGTATGCTGATCTGATAATTCGATCTGAGAGGGCCTCTTACAGCTCTTGAAATTCGACTCAATAAGTCTTCTACGAATAGTGGACTTAGAAATAGACGAGTCTAGTGCAGCCATCTCAGTTAACGAGAGACTTGGATCAACTTTAACAAATCTCAAAATTAGGCGGTCTCTACGTTTGGATGTTTTGCGTGGACGGCCAGAGCCCTCTTTACGACAGAGTCGAAAATCATCATTATGCCATCGATGCACATTTGTGTAAGGGACATTTAGTCGCTTGCTTGTAGCTCGCAAAGAAAACCCTAGTTCTAGCAAGGCTGACACTTTGCCTTTTGTGAATGCGATCTCGTTATTGCTCATTTGTGCATTGTATCGTTTTCAACCGGTAAGAGATCGATTTCTAGCTGAAAGCAATCAGGAGTGCTGCCAACACCACCTCAACGAAGTCAGGAAGCTATGGAACATGAAGTCCAGTTAATCACATGTAGCAGTTACATTATTGTTGATGAATAATGGTGCTATACTGACTCTGATTGACCGATTTTCTTTATTTTTGTTTTGCTTGATAGCTTTTGGCTTGTAGAACAACATATTACATAACAAAGGAAACAAATGTAATTTTATAAGAGTGAGACATGATTTTGTGTAACATTGCTAAATGAAGATCAAATTATCTACTACTTTTTTGTCTATAACAGGAAAACAACTCAATATTCATGCTTGAAATTTCCAACAATGATATTAGTAAGCACAACTGACATATCTTCCAAATTTCAGAGAAATTCGTTCAAGTTTGGCGGAGTTAGACAAAGTTGAAGTTAAGGCGATGTTTAAGGGTGATTCATTTTTTATGAAACAATCTGTATTTCTACCTTGTGTACAACGAAGTCAGTAAGAATCAAGTGATATTGAATGAATTTGAAAATATTTGTAGGCGAACAATAAAATTTCCTTTTCACTGCCTCTTTTTAGTAATTGCACAGCTAAAACGCATTGTAATAATAAATCAAGTAGCTTCCATATATTTCTGATAACAACATCCAAATTGCAACAAATAATAGCCTAACATTCTACATTTTCAGATGTTTTGAATGTCAGTTGTTTCTCAGATTTGAAGAGCGCATGTTGTATAGGAATAATTTATCATATCTAAAATAAAAACCAATTGCTTCATATTTGTATGAAAGCAGAGCAAGGTTCACTTACAATTCATGACCAATACAATACATGACCAAATGACTTTTATGAACAGACAAATGAACCGCGTCTTTACATGTACTTCTGATCATACAGTTAGGTTGCTTCTTTGTATAGACATTGGGCATGGCTTTGGTTGTGCATGTATATCGTTGATTTGTCCACCGGTGACCGGTCACGCCACACGCGATTGCCAAGCCTGTTATTAATCTAACGTGTATGTGCAATTTTGCGGTAAGAATATACTACATGATACAACAGAAAGATAAATGTGAACAATCAGAAAATTTGGTATAAAATTGATTAAACAAATAAGAAAACAAACAACATAATTATACTACGTGTGTTTTAAAATGCACATCGACAACATCTTTGATATCTAATTATTTACAATACATAGATCAATATTGTAGTTTCATCTTGGTGAATAGCTCGAAGAGCGTTGTTGACATGGGTGAGCCTTGATAAATGGCCAATCTCTCAGCATAATATTCGCATTCTCACCGAAATTGTCAATAGTCATGAATTCTACAGAGGGAATTGGGTGTTTACCAATTAATCCCCCATCAATCTTCATGTGAGCACACAGACTGACATGTATGAAAAGTGCGACTTCTTTGGAAGTTTGATACATCACACTAAACCGATTTCTATGCACTTGCAGAAACTCAACATTAACAATTCAACAATTAGACCCAAAAATGAATGAGTTTCAAACATAGATGTCTTTTAAATCTGTTACCTGATACACAACTGTAAGATGAACATTTCAAAGATGAAAAGATTCCTCTGAACTGCTGATATCCCAGCAGAAAAGCTCTTGGATTGCGATGTCTAAAGAGAAAACATTTAGAAGCATTCTCTAGTTGATCATTTTATGTCAAGTCCATTCTGTCTATCATAGCAATAGCAGCTGAAAGCTAATCATCAAGTTGGTTAGTGAAGGAATAGAAAGCGATTTGAAATGGAGTCCATCATCTTAGTCCAATCTTCAGTTCCTAATATCGCTTATCATTGAAAGTTGCCAACTGCTTTTCTATACAAAACAACAGAGTAGCAATCTAACTTCTCGATAGCCACATTATTTGCTGAATAACTTCTCGCCCTGCAATGTGAGACTAAACCAACTCTCGCTCGCATTCCTACTATCACTAACACAATCAGAGACCATTGCGTCGATCCTATTTCAAAATGTAGGCTACGTCGTCATTATGAAACATGTTTTTCATGAAAAAAGCCAATCACAACATGGAATGTAGCGTGATATGATCAAGGACCAGTATTGACCTACATGAACCAGCAGAATGTGGTT
Organism: Prostheceraeus crozeri; assembly: GCA_907163375.1. Classification (NCBI taxonomy): domain Eukaryota; kingdom Metazoa; phylum Platyhelminthes; order Polycladida; family Euryleptidae; genus Prostheceraeus; species Prostheceraeus crozeri. The sequence goes on from CAJQUW010016334.1 coordinate 41,777, forward strand.
TGATCGTCATTGACAAGACTCCGGAATTCTTCATCTGATGGAACACATTGCACTTACCCTTTCTCCTATGCCCTTGCCAAGGGGGCAAAGAGTCACTCATTTTCATATCGCAAATAACGAATGGCGGGAGAGAAGATGCATTGCGCCGAAACATGCCTTTCATCAAGTGTAACATTTTTTCTCCGCGTGATCAAATCCAGGACTTGCAGTGGTTCGTAGGAAGCCTGTTGCTTCGTCAACAGCGGCGAGAAAGCACATGTTTGATCTCGGGTCTGTATCAGCTGAAAGACACCAATCATATAATGAGCATTTCGCCATGCAAGCTGGTAAGTCATGCCCTAACCGCGCGAAGCCCTTGTTGTTGTTACCTGATATGTAGGAAAAATTGGTAGTTTTGTATCCTGCGGCTAAATCACAAAATAAACCAAAAACGAAGTCACTGGATTTCTGGATACCTGGTTTGTATAGCATTCTTCGCTGATTCTCTATTGTAAGTGAACATGTTTTGGAGTTCTCATTGTATAGTCCTCCGACACAATTCCAAGTCATCTCACAAACCAATAAGCAATCCGAAGATCCGGCAGAATTGTCAATGATCAAATCTAGCCTTCTTGGAACCCACGATGTTTCTTTCATTTGAATGTACATCGATGACATCGATAAAAGTGGTAGAATGACAAGATGGAATAATATTACGACAATCAATACCATAGTTAGTATTTCAGTGAGTGGCAAAGGGAATTGAAGTCATTTCGGAAATGAATTTGTGCTGTTTATCAAACCTAAGAGATTGGTTGAGTGATGACAGTGATTTCCACGAATGATTTATGATTTGATTGGCTGCAACTTGAAATGAGAGCGATTATCATTAGAGAAAAGGTAGAATATAATTGAGAATTCTTTCAGTGGCGTTGAGTGCTTCCAGATCATAGGCCTTCGCTACGTAAAGTTATATGCCTTTTATTGATTATAGATGAAGCATTTCTTCGACAAATAGATGAAAACAGGTTTACAATGTTACTTCGATTATGACACATAACTACATTGTGTTGATATAACGACAGAATGTATTTTCATGCTCACATTTGCTTACTGAACACTTCTTTTTCACTCTTCATCTGCCTACCATTATAAGAAACCAGCACCTGGCTTTTCAGATTTGAACATCAAATGGTTCAGTTATTTTAGATTAACTTGATAATTTGCTTTACTGCTTCGATTATCTTTGATGGTAAGAGTCAATTTTAGAATACAATTAAACAATTTTGTGACTATTTTGCTCAATATAGTTCCATTAGTTTACCGCTATCATATTTGCTAGTCATCGATTGCTTCGTCTGTGTCTCATGTCAATTCAAAAATGTTTCCATACTGTCTTCTTCATTGAAATTTCTCCGTTCTAAGCCTTCGTTATTCATCGCACATGTTGAGATACAATATTTGAATTGGTGCTGGTGCATCACCTAACAACAACTTTCCTCGACTTCTTTGACAATCTCCATGGTGTGTGGCTAGGTCATCAATTATGTCTAGTGTTTTATCGTGCTTCGGTTTTGCTAATATCTACCATTTATGCTCCAATGTCATAATTATTAAATTGAACAAAGCAAAATTTCATCTTGGAGTAACTGCTCCTATAACGGAATTGAAAACTATGAAAGTAACTTTTGAATATGAAGGTCAAAATCATAGCTGAACTATGATCTATCATTACCTTGTACCATAGTTATTAGTTATTCTTTCATAGGACATCGAAGAATAAGTATATATGTTAATAGTCCGGCCGCCATTATGAGTTCGCAGGGAACCAGGGCAAAAATAAGACTTTCGCAAAATGCTGTGCATGTACATCCTATTGCTAACTACGAATCTGCGTGTCTGCCGAGTTCTGCTCAGTTCCTCTTCTTGAACAAGATCAAAGAAAAACACTTGTAAATCCAATGGGAAATAGACTAAATTTTTCGGTAAAACTGAGATTTTCCTTGATTTATCTGATTAATTGAAAGGTGTGTAGTCTAGCGCAACATGTAAGTTTCAGCATGGAATGCCTTCAGATCATTTCTTATCATGTGTACGTGTTATTATCATTTCTTGTAATCGGTGAAGAGTGCGAGAATGTTGCGAAACCGCTGTGCTTGCCAACATAAGGAGGCTTGCTAGTTCTGAATGTGTTAGGCTGATGAACTGAAGCAAAGTGATACTTAACTTTGCTTTAGTTTTGCTTCTTTTCTTCTCATCCCTGCCCTACTCAAGCCATGGAGCAATGCCAGCAAGATAGGGGTGGGGCAGCCTTCACACTCACAACTCTTATCTGGTTAGATCAAGCAACCTCTTGTCCGAGTGTTGGTACTTCCCGAGGCGGACAGACTCGAACCCTTCACCTTCTCACTTGCTCACCGAAGCGTGACCTTCAACCAACTGAACTATCCTACCACCTTTTGACTTTGCTTGTTAAGCAACGCCAAAAGCTCTTATAATTCTGGATAAGTGTAGCTTCGAAGTTATGCAATATAGAAGTCAGCCATAGATAGACAATTAGGAAGCCTGTTGTAGAAAATCGATGCTCTTGTTATAATGATGTAGTCAAACATCAAATTTCTAGGTATGGAATATCTGCTGTAGAATCATTTTTTCATTTTGACTGAATTTTTGCAGAGAATGATGCTGATTAAATTTCACACCATGTAGGAAAATGAAAATGATATATTTCAGCGATGTGAGCTGTCATGTCAAGCCGTGATATGTAAGAATTTTGCTTGCTAATTCTTTCTGTTAAAGCCAAAATTCACATTCAACTTCAAAGCATTTTATGTGCGACCTCAGCCGTCGAGTCCTTATCAACCAGACCTTTATATCAGGGATAATCAGCAAACAGACAATCACATTCCCGCACAGTTGAGGGAGACTTTCGTCATCAACGTTGCCAGAATAATTGCTAACTTATCCTTGGTACTTTAACAGAGATATTTGACAGAAGTGTTTGCTATCAACAAAAGAAGAAACTTTCGCAAGCAAAGTCTTCGGTTGTGCTTTTAATTGAAGCAAGCACTTCCACTTAATGGTGTTCTTATGAGTTATCTCTCAACATGATCAAATTTGCCTAAAATCCGTAATGATAAATCAATTGCCACAAAAATTCAAGCACAGGAGAGGATATTTTCTGCCCACACATCAAAATTTGTGCAAATCGGACCAATAGTTTTTGAATTAGGGTCGACAACGAAGTGTAGCGATATGAGCAACTTCATCTGACTTCGTATGACGTCGTCGTCCGAGCAGAAGACACTTGGGGTCATCAAAGTGATTTCACTACAACTCGTGAAGTGATAATGACAAGGCCACCCTTACACTAGCATGCTTAACTTAAAAGCCGTGCGGTAGGCTAGTGGTCGTGGGAAGATTAGAAAAAGCAGACGATAAGACGAATAGGTGAGAGAACAATACCTGTATGAGTAATAATAATGAGTCGAACAGACCAGACGAAGTCATGGATCAAGTTACTGACACCGCTACACTTCAAGTTATCGTCCCTAATTCAAAAAGTACTTGTCCAATTTGCATAGATTTTGGTGGGTGGGTAGAAAATGTGCTCTACTATGTGTACTTAAAGTTTTGTGACAATTGATTAATTTTTACGGATTGTAGGCAAATTTGAAAACGTTGGGGAATAACTCATAAGTACCATACTGTTTGCACACTAAAATAGTCAATACACTTTCATGTACATTGTCTAGAAAGGTAGGCACTTGGATGTAGACCATATTAAAGCACACAATTGAATATCATCTGGCTATTAAAATAGACAATTGAATATAGTCCTTCTATAAAGCAGTTAGTTGAATGAGGTCCACTTGGTGTAGTAGGCACTTAAATGTAGGCCGACTGCCAAAGAACACACTCAAATGTAGACCTGCTATCAAATTAGACAATCGAATATAGTCCGTCTGATTGCTTGATGTTATTTTACGAAGCGTGTCAAAAAATCTGCAGAGGCACAATAGCAGGCAATTGGTTCAATTTAACAACAAGAACTTACTCAGCGGTTTCTGTTGTTCAGGACTGAATGGCTTTCTTCAAAGTGGACATTCTGAAGATATTCTGTTCATATTTTGTTAATGTTTGTCATTTGTCGACCGTTGTTAATTCGGTCCTATCACAGGATTGTACACCTTTTCAGGTGGTTGTTTTCATTTCACTGCTGAATCTTTCTTAAATGTATAGCCTGAAAACTCTATTTAAAGGCATGCATCTCAAAGTTTAAAGTATTAATTGTATTTATACGCTGTGGATATTTGATAATCTAATTTCTTCTACGATTTTCTATCAGCGCATTTGTCTGACTTTGCATTTCTTGTCTTCCCGGATCTTTACATTTTTAAAAGTATGTCGTGTTTAAATATGCTGTAGTTGTAAACTTGAAGGGGAATTTACGAGTATACATAATGAATACTTGATGAAAGGCATGGAACGATTAATAATCATCAAGCATGAAACTCCATGCACAACAGCATTTTGTTGAAGAACTTTTATCCCTGGCGCAGGAGCGAGTTATTGGTAAGGGAAAATGTTCTGATGAAGCTGAGTCCATAGCCATGCGAACTAAAAACCTTTCGACCGACTCACAGTACGTGCGCGTCTTATACTCATTGGCCGTGTGTGCGCTTCTGACGAAGAGCTTAGGTTTTGGGTGAGCTTTCATTTACAGCAGAGCAGTTTCAAATGAAAAAGTATCTGTAGAGTAAAGTAAGTGGAGCTATATCCCGTCTGACGGAGAATGGCTGCAAGTCGTTAGCGAGTTTTTTACCCACAAGGTTCTTTACAAGCTTCCCAACCCGCTCCAGAAGATTAAGATGTGTATGTCTGATTTTATACTTATCAATCACATTTATATACAATAAACTAAGAAAATTGCCCAAATTCAGGGACATCCTGTGTACTGCTCACTAAAGTAGACACTTTCAGAATTTTATCCGTGTCCAACAGTCTCTAATGTTTTAATCCGCACCAACTCCTAAAATTCTTGACAGCATCTCATTCTCGTACAAATGTGCATTGACTATCTTTGAACGCTTCTATAAGCGAACGAATCAATTTCCAAGAATCTATTAGCGCAATTTCCTAACTTTCAGTCGATAAAAATATTCACCTTTCTTCTGACATGAAAAATGCTATGCTTGTCTACTGGAATCAGTAATATGCCCAAAAATATTTCATGGAGCGTTGTGCAAATATCAAAAATTCCAAAATGCCTTGTCATCAATTTGATAACAATAGTCTTTTGTTTGACAGAACTTTTTCTTAATGCAGTCATTGTAAAGAATAAAATGGATCCTGAAAATGACTTTTATTAAGAGCTGAGATTTAATTCAATTACTTTTTGTCAATTGTTATTCTGAACAAAGAATATGGTTTTCAGTATTTTGAAGCATTTGTTAAAATGTTCACCTGTCGGCAAATGACAAAGTACTTCAGAAATGTTCTTATCATTTGGCAATTCTCTTAGGAGTCTGGAAGTGTATCACAATAGATCAGGAATTTTCAAATAGATGGTAGTGAGAAATTCGCATTTTGTTTCAATACAATCGTTGGTTAGATGTATGTTCTGCATTATTTGGTGAAAATTATCAAGTCAAAATGACTCAGTCTATTGACTTAGGTGTGAGATATAATTATAGTGGGATGGATGACAGAGATTTTCAGACATGTGATTGTTGTAAAATTCCAATGATTTTAGATCTGTTTAAACACTATGACAATTAGCATCGATCAACTGTGTAGAGATAAGCTACTGAAGGCGTGAAATATGCAACATGCCCATAGTCGATATTTACTTTACTTTCACAAATTGCTGCATTATCAGGTTGTCTGTATTGCTGCATTATCAAGTGATATGAAACCAAATCCAAATAATGGAGAAGAGCTCTGTCAATATCAGTTCCTGGTCATCTAGTCTATGCGCACACTGTACATTATACACAATGGAAAAAGTGAAAATTCACTTAAATCAACAGCTAGAATATATTCAATTGTTTTTTACACACCGAACAGAAAACATATGGAAAAATTACTGCAGTTTTTCTGTTATTAACAGACTGACTTAAATTACGACGTCACCATTCATTCCATTGTGATATATTCTGCTTGATATCGGATATCTTTTGTATACATATATCGATAGATATTTTCGTTGTTTTTGACTTTGTACAGTTTGCAGGGTAGGTATGATAATAAGTGCTTCTATATTGAATAATTTTTATTGTTTAATAATCCCTTTTGATATGTCGTCTGTCTATCACCTGAAAATACAGCAATAATTGCGAAATTTATGTAATTTACATAAGCATTAACATATATTACATGCTTGATACCTTTAAAATCGTCAGCATTGCTCTATATACACATGGTCTATAAATCGCTAACTTTCTCTAAAAATATGAAAATCAATTTCCCTCAAAAATTCCAACGTTCATATATATGCTTAGAATATAATTCTATGGCCAAGGAGTTTTCCAAGGTGAACTGGCACTCTGCAATCTTGATTATTATCAGCTACACGGCTAAGCCGGGATAAGCAAACGCAGACCAGCCTATTGTGCAGTCCTTCAGCTTGTTCAGCCAATCTGTATATTTTAAGCTAGCTTGGGCCACTCCGAGCCGTACTAACGCCCTTGTAGGGCGAATCGCAGCATCTACGGCTGCCAATGAATTTTCAAGTTTATGAAATTTTCAATGAATTCTTAATTTGTTCAAGTCTGAGAACATCTTTCTATTCTATTCTATTTAGCATGTCTTCATCTCAATTTTATACTTAATTTACAATTTATATCATGTTTTTCTCTAGGTTTATTCATGTATTGTATTTATGCATTGGGTCATAAATTAAATAGTATATTGTATAGAAGTTCGGTGCACCCATGCCATCTTTTACTGATAGTGATTTCTGGCATATGAGTGGGTATTAGGGATAACAATACCAGCAGGCCTATCCCGGTAGTGGCTCTGAATTTAGTTATTTCCAATACGAGTATTCAGCATTGGTGATGGCGGTGTCAGCATATTTGTAGTGCGATTTTACATTTTTGTGGATGAATATGTAATTATATTTTTTCTTAAGAAGTCAGAAGATTCATGCTCTTTGTGCTCTTGGGTACAGTCCCACTTTATAAAGATGTAACCAGTTGACAACGAATGAATTGAGATAAACGACAATCAAAATAACAAGTAAAAGATTTCCGGCCGGTAAAGCTCTCTCCTTCTACCCCGGAAATCTTGAGCTGCGACCGTGTCTGATGTAAAATAGTTGGATAAGCGATAGACTAATTGCATACATTGTCAATGAAGATAAAACGGCTATCTGATGGACTGCATTTCGTGATCAGAAATGCCGGATTTAAGAGCTGTGACTTCATATTTCTAATTATAAAAGCAAAAATGCCCAAATTTGCAGCGTATTGCTGTAGTGTAGAGTGCATTCGTCCAGATGTCAGAACAAACAATTGGCAACTTCGGAATATAATTCCTGTCTATTTGTGACCTTATTTTAAACTTTTGACCTGAGAGAATTTCTCTGTGTATTTGAACTTTGTTAAACATCAAAATTTATTTTCTGTAAAAAAACACTTCGAAAGCGTGCTGGTAGATTTTGATTCGAATACTGACCGTTCAATGCTTAGTTTAGGTGTGAAGCATATTTTCCTGTTTTCACATATTTGACCTAGAACTATTTTGAAATTCTATCAATATTTAATGCTTTCCTTTGTCCAATTTGACATCTAATTGACCGCAATGGAACCTCAAAAGTTCAGTCAATAGAATATTTGGGAATTGTTTTTTAATTTCAAGATCATGAAATTAGTCTGAAATTCCAGCGTCGAGTTAATAGGGCAAACATATTAATCAAAAATTAAAAGCAAATTACTCTCTCAATATCTTGTGCTTGGAAACAAATTTGCCCTATAGAGAGTACTTTCCTTAGATATTAGCAATTGTGCACATCGAAATAAATCGAATTATTCTTGAACGATAGAAAGGACATTTACTGTGCGAACTTTTACAGAAAACGAAGTGCATGATAGCGATAAATGTTCAGAATCTACGAGTAACAAAAGCTATGTATTATTAATACATAGCTTTTGTTACGAGTAGATTCAACATTTATGTCCATGAAATCAGTGGGATAAAACATGGACTCCTAGATATATACAACACCTGGACTGAAAGGTAGCATAAAACTGCTGACAGCAGTGTACGATACAAGGCTGACGTCGATAGAGCATCACACTTCTGGTAGAGACGCATAAAATGCCAAATAAGTGCTCCGCGTATGGTTGTCGCAGTGGCTACGATTCTCAAAGAAGAGACGAATACATCACTTTCCATCAATACCCAATATATGACAAAGAAAGACTAAATAAATGGATCTCTCGGAACCCAATTAGAAATTTTAAAGTGACTAAACATTCAAGAATGTGTTCGTTGCATTTCATGGATTCCGATTTCATCGAGGAACGACACGATTCGAACAAACGGCGATCGAAAAGTTTGCACCAGAAGTTAAAAAGAAGGAAACTAAAAACAACTGCGATCCCTAGTGTCTTCCCTAATGCTCCTGCATATCCTTCCTCAAAATCCACGACCGCGAGAATGACATCCGCTGTTATATATCTAGGAGTCCATGGATAAAACATATTTATTTCACGAGCTATGCTCTATGAAATTTCTAGGAATTTACCATAGAATTCCTATTCATTGTGTTTAGGTTCGTATATCTTCCTTAGTTAAAATACTGAACCACTATATGCCGGTTTGGCATATTGCAGTTCAGAATAAAGAACGTAGATATATGAAAAACATTTTAATCATTCCATTTAAGTCCAAATTTGAATTAGAATTCTATGATGTTGAACAGCAATATGCTTCGTGGGTATATTGCGGTTCAATAGTAGCATATTACAGTTCAGTTACATAGAAAACCGAAACACGATTTTCAAAATGATATTAGGCCTACAGTTTAGACATCGGAACCGCAATAAGCTATGGCTTCGGGCTTATATGGCTGACGGCCCTCAGCCTCATAGCATATTGCGGTTCAGCTGTCTAAACTGCAATATTACATTATAATCGTAAATGTAAAAAATTGCCATATCTCTGTGTTTATGATATCTTGAAATGAAATCATTTTGCTATTCCATGAATGTAAACATAGATGTATTCTCGAGTATCTAGGTGGTAACTTTTGTATTTTGTAAATCTCGTATCCAGGTGATAGTACATGTATACTATAATCCATAGTTTGGATATGAAATAATGATTTCTAGGCACTGTATATATTTGAATTTTGTACGGTCGTCATTTTGATATTAGTCAGCATGCAGTCAACAAGCAACAGATTTGTTCCACTAAATGAAAGCGATATTAATAGCTTTATTGAAAACAGAATACCACTAAACACCGCAAAGAAAGTTAAATGGGTAATGAAAATATTTAGAGATTGGTTCACTAAGTGGAGATGTAGACTAGATGGTGGATTGAAAGTTTTGAAAGATCTAGATGAGTTTGGCACAAGTGACTTAAACTTTTGCCTTCGTTACTTCTTGTGCGAGGTGAGGAAGGAGAATCATAAAAGTATCCTCCACAGACACTAAAAGAAATGGTTGCAATGATACAGCACCATTTCAATAACACTTTCCATAAATCATGGTCCATTTTTAAGGATAAAGAATTTATGGAGTGTAGGAAATAGTTAGAAGCACAGATGAAGTTATCTGCAAGAGAGGGTTACCTGAAGCCCGCAAGAAGAGCGGCTGTGATAAAGTACGAACACGAAGAAATGCTGTGGCGGAACGGATCATTTGGTTATTCTAACCGAAGACAGTTATTATATACACTCATATATCATCTGGGCGTCCATCTTTCCTTACGCGCCGGTCAAGAATATAGGGATCTCGAATACGGTGATAACTCCCAGTTGTTCTTGGAAATCATGAACGGACAAGAAACTTTGCGGTATGTAGAGAGAACATCTAAAAACAACAAGTTTGGCTTGAATTGCAGTCGAATGGAGCCAAAGACCACAGTCATTTACCCAAACAAAGAAAATCCAGACAGGATTATAATAATCGCCATGTACAAATTATATGTTTCATATCGTAAAAAATTCAGGGTCTCAATGCTTTTTACTTGACTCCTATGCAGAACCCTAAAAGAGATAAATGGTACAAGCAAAGTCCGTTTGGAATTCACGCCATAGAGAAAGTCACACGTGAACTTATGAAAACACTAAACAATGAAGACTTGAGTGCATTTTCAAACAATGAAAACTCAAAAGAAATCTTTTATTCAAATACCAGCCTCCGCCGATCTGCAAAGTAGATACTGATCAACGCCGGGGTTTCAAAGGAAATTGCCCAAACGAAGACAGGTCGTATCTCTGAAAAGGCTGACAAATGCTATTTCACTGCCGAGCACTATAATGAAAGAATGACAGAAATTCTGTACTGCAATGCGAAGACAATTGCGATCAAGGTGAAAGTTCATTGATTCCAACGTCAAGTAAGGAAACCCCGATGTTTGCGATGGATGCGGTAGTATACGAAACGACCAAGACCTGCGAAAGTGCTCAGGAGTTTCAAGGAACGGTGACTTTTGCTCCTGTTTTCAATAACTGCTCAAATGTGACAATCAACTTTAAATCCTAACTTTCCTTTGTGTTTCCTGTTCATATTCCCAGGAGCACTATTCTAGCAGAGGACTAGTTTAAAGTGATATTAATATCTCAAATTGTATTGTAAAGTGTTAATGATTTATGCGTAACATAATGCATGATAATATTGTTTTTGTCTGGGTAGTGTGAAAATTTGGAAATGTAGCTTGGACATGATTGAACTCTATGACTATTCTGAATGGTTATCTCCATGAAATCAATAGGATAACACATATTTATTTCGCGATTTAATAGCTATGCAAGTCATAAACTATGGTACAGGATCCTAGTTTTGGGGATAAATGAAATCTACTAAGAATCATTTATTCTACACTGTAGAATAAATGCTCAGAATCTACCGTAGATAAATGACATATCTCCAGGGAAGAGTGAAATAAATCTCCATACACCACATTTGTCTATGGTATAACTACTACTTACATGTCCATTGATTCATTTTAAGTCCAGTGTGACAGACCTTTTTCTTAACAGTCATTTTGGGCTTGCGATCCTGAGCTAATTTTTCGTCAATTCGATCCTGTTTGCCGAACATTTTAAATCACAATGAAAATGCGATGTTTATTGATCATGACGAGCTGCAAGTGCTTGTTGCTCATAATGAGCTGCTGAGATCTTAGTCCATGAACTAAGTAGAGTATCTGAACTAATAAAAAAGTGATGAATGAACTAATAAAATCGTACTGTATGTGGAATAGCTTGCTGCGTTTAGGCCTATTACAGTCTGTAAATCACTCATATGTTTCATATTTAGAGCTGTCAACATTTTTTCTGTACTTATCCCTTTTCCTTTTCTTTTTGAGTTTAGTTTTCACTCCGTGTTGATCCAACTTTGTGCATGATGGTTTTATCTTCTGTTTAGTCCATGTGAATAAGACACCGGCGTTTAATAAGGAAATACTACGTGTATGTATGAAAAATAGGTGCATGAAGAAATAAGGTATTGTCATCCTCACTTTATTGTGCTGTTACTTCAAGTATGAAAATGACTAGAATTTTGATGATCAGCAATTGCTGTGTGAACGTCGTTACAATTCAACGTCATTGTTGAAAGCACAGAATAATATTGCTACTAAGTGGCCAAAAAGAAATTTTTAATACTTTGCAGAGATAGGAAAAGTGGTCGTGCGTCGCTTGCGGATTACTGTGAATTCCTTCAAACTGCTCCGATCGCCACGATTCCTTCAGATTCCAAGAATTCAGATCATTGAGCAAAAGTTTTCTCGATAATGTAGGCCCTTCCGATCATTATTAAAAAAGCTAACAGGCGCACGAAGAAACGTTCACAAACTTCTCTGTAGAACTTGACATCGTCTGTGTCTCTTTGCTGTGTGATCCGGTTGATAGCAGTCACAGTAACTTGCTGCACAATTTGGCGGGTTTAATGTTGAACTGGCTGCACATTGTTCGATTGCCATGGCATTACATCAGCAGATTGTGCCATTTCATAGGCATTACATGTTCCAATGCTTCCTTTCTAGTCAAACAGAATAAGAGACGAGCTGTCTAATTCTTTGGTTGGAAGACATCGAGGACGCAGTAGCAGTTCGTGTTAATAGGTGTGAAACTGCAACCTTTCACTGAGTCGAGTATTTATTCATGAGGATTTCTGCAGCCCGAGGAAAAACGAAGCGATTGAAACACAAATTTGATAACATGGTTTAAAAGAAGTGAAGCTTCCCAATAAATACATATAGATAAAAAGATTTATGACGTTTATAAAAGTTAAGCGCTATGACATTTAAGAAAATAAAACTTTAATCAGTCTAATATGCATTATACATTTAGAAGATCGGCCAAAGCGCAATCACGTGAAGATGCTGACTGCCTTTAAAGGAGCAAACTGTCTTACAATTATTTGGAAGACTGCAGACTATTCATATTTTTTTGAAAATCAGTAGGAATTCATACACGTCACTGAGCATTTGATTTTGCACTCGATTTAAAGTAGCATTCATTCATAAATCGATGATCTTTCAATAGATAAATGGTAGTAATAATATCGTTTATTTCAACTACCCCAGTAGTGAGAATCATGGGGGAAATTGCAAATTTCACTAATAGAAAGACAAGGCAGAAAGTAAGTCGTAAGTAATTACTTCAGATAGGAAAATAAATGAATATCAAGATTCAAGAATATCTCAAGATTCCCATTTGTTCTATGACAGCCGTGATTTAATTGCCCTTCATTTGTAAACGTCTGCAATCTGTTTACATCAGATAGTATAATAGTCTCTAAACACTGCTGTTTTACAAAGTATACAAAGTCATTCATGTAACTGATGAATTCGAGCCACAAAAAAGCTTTTCTGTGATCAAAATGAATTGATATTGGATAGATGCTTTGATAACCGGCAATTCTCTTTATATTTTCTAGCACTCTCAATGATTACATGTACTCTACACACCAATTTCATAATAGAATTTCTTTCCGCTTTCTCTAATCGTTGCCACGAGCCATTCCGCCAGTCGAATCCACATGTTATGTCCGTTTCTTATGTGTATGTTGCTAAATTGAAAACAATTACTCGTAGACTCTCTACCTTCTAGTCAAGCCATTTTCAGGTGTATATTCGAGCAGCTTATGTGTAGGCATACACTTAAAAATCTAAGGGACATATTATCAGTGGAGGCTTTGCATTGAAGGAGATGAGAGAAAATTCTGTTAGTAATTTGGTTAAATTCAAAACACATTGTTATCATTATAAAATATGTTTTTATACATACACTTCATTCAACAAAATCAATACTAATGAAACTTTATCTAATTTCTTCTTGTGCGCCCATCTCCATATGCAGTTGAAAACGCGGAAACTCATTGCGATACTTTGTATTACCCGAACTCTGACCAGTCACGCTGTCTCTTTGAAGAGCAACGACAGAATGAGAATAAACATCAAGCAGTCATCGTAAGTTACACACGGAACGCAATTCACTGGATGGTCAAATGCTGTAAAATAAATGAAAATTAAGATCAGCAGAAGCTCAAAAACTAAGGTCATGCAATCGTCCAAGTACGTGAAAGATCAGATTGCACTTCTCAACGCTTGGACCTTGGCCTCTGCTTCTTTTGCTCGCACCACTTCGGGATGTGTTCTTTGGCTCTCAGCTCCAGCGTCCTTTCCGTCCGCCCCACATAACTCGCTCCGCAAGCACAGTCGTATGAGTAAATCACAAGTGGTTTCTGGGTCGGCGGAATCTTTCTGGCATCGCGAAACTTTATCTACAAGCTACTAGATGATATTTTCATGACCGTATTAGAATTTTTACGTTTTTGATTTCCAATCGAGTTCCTCTGATGATTGTATTACACGTTAATGTTATATGACACTTTTCGACGTTGGCTATTTTTTTGTAACCGACACTTTGGGATGTTGCAAAAAGATGGCAATACGTTGGTGAGCACTGACCAGATAAATGCTACAAAGCATTGAAAAATAACTCTTTGCAAACAATTTGCTGGTTTCTAGTTACTAAGTTCTTTTGTAACACTTCCTTATTTTATAGGTAGTTTTGTCATATTGGACGAAAAAGTCACACCAAGTAATTTGAATTAAGATCAAAGACATCACCCGCCTGGCGCCTGTTTTTAATGTTGGAGACAGAAATACTACTTTTAGTTGTATAGTTCATAACAGCATACTTTCTATAATTAATAACGAGACAAACATTAGGTTCCCAGCATTCCACGTGATGTAATAACAGTTCAAGCTTTTCTTCGTGCGCAGATCTTAAAAAGTGTAAAAGGGTTACATCATCAGCTAACCTAAATATCATGGAATTATCGAAAAGTGAAGCAAGAGAGTCAATAGCCATGACAAAGAACAGTGAACAACAACAACATTGAAAGGAACCTTTTCAACGGAATACTTCACACTGACTTTGGCATTTCCGTCTTCAGTCTACCACTCCTTTTATCTGACTGACTTACTAAGTAGCTTACATAATTGTTTTTCTTCATCAATTGTTATCCGTCATGCGTTTGTCATTTTGTCTTTTTATTATTATATGACAAAAATTATTGGCCATATAACCCTGGCCAATATTGGAAAATATTGGCAGACCGCTGGAGATAGAAGACCAATTGGAAGTCACACAGTTTAGACGCTATCGCTGTCTACGGTCAATGGTGAAATTACAAAAATAAAGTTCACTGCCTGCTTTGGTTGACCAAGTTTTACTAACCCTGACAAGATTGAGTCAAAAGCAAGTTTGCCAAATGCCTTTGAAAAATCAATGGCCATTAGACCATTCCGGACTTCTTATCGAAAAATTTCAAAACTTGATGGTGAAGAAGTGTTGCAGGTGCTGCATTGTAGTGCCCTTTCCTGGTTTGAGTATATACAGTGTTTTGACAAATTGAGCACAAGTGTACGGAAAATCCTTTTAGTTAGAATAATGCCTTCCATATCTTCGATAATACAGGCAGCAATGACATCGTTCAATGGTAAAATGGCTCTTTGGGAGAATGATTCTTGGGGATCGGAGTAAGATCGGCATATTTGAAGAGGGTTGGAGTGTGTCCTTCCTAGCACGCTTTGCTAAGTATGTGATTGGCGTGGTCAACACGGTATCTCTGAAGCAGGGATGCGGGGTCCTATCATTTTGATAGGACTCCGACTCCCACTCCGGGGGTTGATAGGACTCCGGCTTTTGATAGGACTCCGACTACGACTCCGGGTGTCAAGTATATAAAGCCTTTTTTGAAAAATTGACTGGTAGCCTACATCATAGATCATTGTAGGCTTACCTGAACCTATATTTAGTGATCATTGCTGTATCAATTATCAATAAGCTTCGATCAAAGTTTATCAGATGTCACTTTAAGTTGGATGCATGCGACTCGGCTCCTCTCATCTTCTTCATGTGGGCTTCACACGGTTTTTTTTCTAGTCTCTACCAGGCAGGAAAATTCCCATTCTTCACCAAAAAATATGATTACAGCGTCGATTTTAATATGCGCGTTAGAGAGAAATCACACACGATTAACGTCAGGGTAAGAGGTAATGCTCTCAAACAAGCTAGATATTATTTCATTTTTGTCTCTGATATGACCTTTGGCGTGTAGGTGTGATCGAGGCTAGGAAGGCTTGTCTTCTCTACTAAATCACCGTGTGAAAAGACAATCCTTTTTTCACTATCACGGTTCATTCCCTCAACTATTACAAGCTTCACATGCAGCAGTGTCTCTGTACTTTTGTTTGATGGAGAAAGTTGACATCAAGACAGTGACAGCTATGCACGAGAATAAATAATTTGCTTGTATTAGGTTTCGGGTCTAGTTGTATGCCGGAGTCTGGACTCCGACTCCAGCAAAAATGATAGGACTCCGGGACTCCGACTCCGCATCCCTGCTCTGAAGATCCAGTTCGTTACACTATCGGGTCCTCCATTACTATTTTTCAAACTAGGAAGATAGTGATGTATCTCATATTCCATAAGATTCGGAGGATGATCTGGTAACGCCACTTCAGAAAGGTTGGCGGTTATTGTCATCCATGGTGGTTTATCATAGCGGAAACGCACAGTTGTCAAGGAGAAAAATGATCGAACAGAAACCACAGCACATTATGAAATGCAAATTCAAGAAACTAGAAATCAAAGATCAGTTCACTAATGAAATGGCTCTTTGAAAAGAATGGCGGTTCGATCTGCTGAAATTCCGAATGCTTGTGGTTTGATGATATGCTTAGTCGAAATCCAGAAAGTCAAGGCAGGATCAGATTGAGCAAAAGGAGTAGAAATCTTTGGTATGGGATTGTTGAAAATGTCAGAGAAGATTTGGTCGAGGATTCTGTTGCCACGAGGGTGCTTCTATTCTTCCCACCCCCCACATTCTTTAATCTTTCAAAATTCATCAAATTTCGTCAAATTAGTCAAGTTGGATTTAGAAGAGACTTCACATGTCACTGAGTGACAGTCAGTGACTTAAGATATTAGTCTGTGTGACAGTGACAGTACAACACCACTGAGAAGTCTTACTTGACCCCTGCGATGAATGATTAGCACCTTGGGTGCTCAGTTAGAATGCAAGACACCGCTGCGATTATATGATCATAAATATAGCGAGATTGTTGTGTACAGTGAATGACAAAGCAAGTGCTTTGAATTTTCTACAAACCAGAGGAATTTTACACCCTCAACGCTTTTGCGACTGTAGAGACTGCAGCCAGGAGCAAGAGAAGATCGTTGACGATGCAACACTCGCGGGTGTCAGCGACAAAAATGTGGAAGGAAAAGAAGTACCGCCACGAGTAATTAAAGAAACGATGCCCTCTACGACCAGTGACGGTGTCGATATTGACATCAACGAATTCACTTGCATCTGCAACACCTACAACACCTGCAACACCCCAAAAAGACGGGATATCATTTTTTGTGTTGGTCGAATTATTGCTGTATCGTTAAACAATCAATTATTTTCATCAAAGGCTTACTTCTTTATTCCTTACCTTTATCGTCTGAACTTCTTCATCAACGTTGTCACAAACTGTTCATTTATATCAGAATATCATCGTTTCGCTAATGTGATGCAGTTTTGCTACTGTAATTGCTACTGCTATTCTGACATTATTCGAATATTAGCATCAATTCACTTCAATTTATAAGGGTTAATGTAATATATATCTAAAATAATACTGAAAAGCCTCTATTGCAGGGATGTTCAACATGCGGTCTTTATTATTTATTTTAGTATTTATTATTTTAGTATTTATTTATATTAGTATTTTTTTTTAATATGCGGCCTTTCACTAGATTTGCGCATCATTACTGCGTTCAACGACAGCCAAAATATCCAAAACATATACAGTGGTAAAACTATGTGATGACTTCACAAACTTTTCTCCTATGGATTGCTTGTCTCCTTTATTATGAAGTCATGCAGACAATTAAATTATGGCTCGCCATCATAGATCAATCGTATTTTTAAGGGCATCTGCGGTCTGATTTTGGAACCGTAGATTTTCATAGCGAGATTTTCATTCTGACAGAAAATCATACAAGATATGTACTGTACTCATATTATATAATAATTTATTAACCAAACATTTTTCTATATTTAATTTATGATTGATTGAAGGAAAACTTGAACTAAATACAGTCTAACAATAGCCTACATACAGAGATGGATTCAGGGTTGGAACAATTACAGTAATTATAATTGTGTACCAGATAATTAATTACAGGTGTTGAAATAATTGTAATTGTAATTGAAGATTTTGATTTTAAAGTAATTGCAATTGCGAAAGTTCAACTGTAATTGTAATTATAATTGCAATTGAATTTTTATGATGTAATTGTAATTGAAGAAAAATGTCGGTCAACTACACGTCAATTACTTTTGTCTTTTCGGTTAAGAACAAAGATTGCTATATTGACATTTTGCAGCTGGACATAGCTGTATTGTACATTTAAGCAGCTTAACCCTTTCATGTATGAATAAAGTCAAACTTTATTTAAAAAAGTATAAAGTTTAAAATCACTTTACCGGCGTTCTAAACGTCGAACAGACTTATACAGAGATATGGGGTAGAGTAAAAGGCGGTTGATCTCATATTTCTTTTGTAGGGATGTAGCCTACATGTACCGTCATTTTGCATTTTTATCATAGGCAGTACCTATCAGTAACAGTAGGCCGCAGTAGGCACATAAAACGTAGTTGTGCGAACGAAGCTTTAGTTACCGTATTAAAAAAATTTCATTCATGTAGTAGGCCAAGTCATTTTCATGGTGTAGGCCTACCGAATACCGATGTACAGTGTTTGGATGTATATGTACCACCAACACGTTTTCATTTATGCTTACATAGAAAAAATCTTGATGGAGATACAAAAATGCTTAATTTGAAGGCATCAGTAAATGCAGACTAATATTCAGAGAGCTATGTAGATTGTCATCATCTATTTAGAAATAGAATAGTTTTAGAAATAGGCCTACCTAAAGTATACTTTAGGTACTTATGCTATAGCATAATAGTTGCCTTCTGTTAATGATGACTCAGAGACAGACTACTCATCCTGTTTCTGGCGGTTGCTGTAACTGCATCATCGAGATAAGACTCATATCATGACTGATTAGGATAAAGTTTTTGGCATGCTCCACCTTAAAGTGATCATTGGAAGGTCTTAGCGTTGCAAATGCAATAGACAATCGGCCCTACTTCTTTCTCTATCTTGCACTCAAAATCATATTTACTATAAGAATTAAAATCGTTTTGGACAACTAACTCATAATTGACCAACATTGTTCGGAAAATCGATGTAATTGTAACTGTGCAATTAATTACAACTTTTGAAGTAATTGTAATTGAATAAAAGTTGTGTAATTGTAATTGAAGATTTTCATTCTAAAGTAATTGTAATTATGATTGTACATGTAAAAGTTCAAATGTAATTGTTATTGTAATTGGAAATAAATTGTGTGATTGTTCCAACTCTGATTTCTTTGCGTTTGTCTGGGTTCATCTGGAGATGACATGATTCTATCTCAAGGATTCTCAACCATTGTATGAAATGGTAGCAAATGATAGAAATCGATATGGAGATAATTCGTCTCCCTTTTCAGGTAAAAATCAGGAAGTATGTAAGTACGTGCATTTAGAAAGTGCTATCAAGAAAGATTAGTAGTAAGCAAAACTCCACTTCTGGACCGCGCAAGATGGCGGCCATCGCTGCGTCCCCCCCCCCTCTGGCACGGCAGAGTGTCGTGGTCGGCCGCCGTGGTGCTTCGTGTCTGAGTCCCCCCCCCTCTGGAACGACAGAGGTTGTGGTCTGTCGTGGTGTGCCGGCCGGGTGGGTCCACGTTCACAACATGTTCGCTGACGCCCCCCCCCCTCTGCAACAACAGAGTGTGAGACTCGGGTGAGTTGGTCCGACCGCCTGGTTGACGTGGGCGACCGCCAGGATTAGTCTTGAGGCTATAGTGTGTGATGTTTTTGGTGTGTAGCGCCCAAACGAAGCATCGGATGAGAAAACGGAGGCCAGATTCGGAATCTACGTGAAATTTTGGGTTAGGAAGGATGTTTCCAGCGAAATCGGAGAGAAAAAATTTTCGGCTGACGTCCCCCCCCCCTGGACAGCTTGCTTCCAGTGGACGGATTTTGTCGTGCGATAGCTCGTTTGAAAGCTAAGAGTGAGACAAATTCAGTGAAAGAATCGGCTTGTTCGTATCTGCCTTCGTTTACATGTGAGACGCCATTTAAGATTTTGGGACATTGGTGAAAAACGACAGAGTTAGAATTTGGGACGTTTTGGGCTGTAGCTTCAAAACGAACTATCGGATTGGTAAACGGATGCCAGATTTGGAATCAACTTGATGTTATTGTCCAATGAGGATCATCATCCAATGAGAATCAAGCATTTCTTTATAAATAGCGAGCCTTCCACAGTGAGAATCATTCCATCGTTGAATCACACGAGTGACGGACGCACATTTTCTCTCTCTAGTTCCCTGTTCTATTATCCAACTAAAATGGTAAGTCGCTACTTCCCTCCCTCTCCTCCCTTGAACGTAAACTTAATACAATCTTTTTTCATTTTCAGGCATCTACTCCATCTGCTGCACTAGTAGGACAAAATGGCGGTCAAACGTTACAAGGTTCGCTACGGTCAGATCATCTACAACTGAGGCCAGTGGAAGAAACATCCAAGGTACATAATCCTACACCGCTACAGCGTAAATTTAAACAAGCCTTGCGTTATGATGATCATAGCGTAGTACTCCAAACGGGAATGCTCCCTTCCACGGATGTCAAGATAATGCACAATCAGTATGGGGACTACATACTGATCCCCGTGAGTCCGTACATTCGCCACCAACTTGATATTATTGAGGAGTACGTGACATTAAATATGGACATTCCTACTCCTCTTGCTCAAGAGTGGAAGGCGAGAGATGACAAGGATACTCCCTATAGAAAGATTTGGGATGGTAATCACATTTGCCTACCGGTATCACATTGGTGTACTTACTATAAGAAGGAGGGAGATCATTCAATACCCATCAGATGTGATGAGCTCGGAGAAGGTACTTGGGATATCCTTTTCAAAGTGAATGGGCTATATTATGGTCGACACAAGGATAATAAAATAGCCTCTCTCTCCATGCATATGGAATCCATCCTATATATTCCGAAACCACCCAACGTGGACGACATAATTGATCAAATCCTTAACAGCAGTGGTACGAAGCGCAAGTCGGAGAAGAATGCTACATCAAAACGCAAATCAAAGAAGGAGAATTGCTAGTCCTTTCCTAACTCTACCCTATGACAATTTGCTTATGTGCTTTGAGTGTCGTAGACGTGGTCTTATTAGATACATTTTACTTCTTCGTTGCCATCATATCATTTGTGTATTTTGTCGTGAAAAGCATCGATGTAATTCTTCATTTTGTAATATGTTATAGAACGTTTCCTTAGATGTGTAAATTTCCGTTTTAGGCTTCTATCATCATTTTTATGGATTGTGAGGGTGAACCTGTACAGGAGCTCAGTGCTATTGCTATGAACAATTGGACATATCAGATTGTTAGTGTCTATCATCAACATGCCAACTGCGATCCCAATGTTGATCAATGGGCGAGAAAACACATTCATGGACTTAATCTGAAATATTTGCAAGACTATGGCTTTTCTTGTGAGAGTGCTCTTCTTATTGACTTTAAACGATGGTTAGCTGCTTTCAATGTTATACGCATCTTTTGTAATAATCCTGGTAAGGAGAGGAAAGTATTTCCCAATCTAATCATTGATGATATTTTGCTCCCACCTTGGGATAGTAGAGTGAATCAACATTATCATGAAGTCACAAAACGTTTTAAGGATTTGTGTGTTCCTATTTTGTCTGTTCGTTGTAGTAGCTACGTTCATAACCAATGCTTCTTTCCTCCTTACCTCAACACTGCCAAAGTCCTGTATGGTTATCATTGCTCGCTGTATGATAGTTACCAGCTGTATCTATTTTATCTCTTTCAAACCATTGATTTATAATGCATGCTTGTTACCATTATTCAATAAATGTTACTATGAGAAGAGTTGTTGTTTTCATGCAATGGATGGGTTAGATAAAGGGCGATCATGTCTTTCTCAAACGACTGCGGAACATTACGTTTTCATAGGCAAAGTTTAAAAGGAGCTGTTCAAGATTATGTGATAAAATTTCATAAAGATGAGACCGACATCGAAGCAGTGGTCGATGATGCTAGCACTCTATTTCTAGAGTTAATGAATACATTCTCTGATAGCATTATCATGGCGCGATTAGTTGCGAAAATTAAGTTTAGTCATTTTGGAAAGGAAGAGGTGGAAAGTCGCTCTTTCCATTTTGCTTCTTATTCAATGGAAGTGGTAGATCACCCCCAAGAATTTTTTAAAAGACATATGATAAAAATTGCTGAACGTCTTAACGCATTTAACCATCATGGTAGCAGTCTAGTGATTGAAGCGATTTCAGATATTCACATTCAACTTTCCATAAAGAAAAATTGAAAATGCAGTGGTACTTGATTGTAGCACAACTGGTTTTCGAGCTATGTCTGCTCACTCTCGAAGTATATTCCTTCTGTACATGCGTCTATTATTTAGAAAAGGCTAGCAAATTCATATCTTCAAAAAGACTTGCTATAGACATCAGTAACGGTGAAACTATGTGTTGCGATGTATGTAAGCGAAAGGATGGAAATGAAAAGCGCATCTTCAAGAGATGTAAGCATGCTTTTTGTCAACGCTGTTTCATACGTAATTGCATTCAACTTTGCCAATGTAACCACTGTGACATTGCTCATTTCGAGTGTCACTTATGTCGCAATAGTTAGTACCTATGCAAATGTGGTAAAGATAGGTTTTAGCAAAGACTAACACGGAAAATGGCGAAACGTAAAATGACGAAACGTAAAAGTCAAAAGTTTTCTTCAGCCATTCAAGCTCTCCGACGAATGAAAGCAAATCAGCGATACAATGCTATACGACATGCTAACGATAAATTCATTTGTGAAATTATTTCTCATGTGAGGAAGTTGAGGACGAAGAAATTAGCGCCAAAACAACGAAAGTTACTTAAGCGATATGCTACGAAATTGCGTTTCATCTCCAATCCTAAAGTCGCCCTTCAAAGAAAGAGGAAAACTCTAACACAAAAGGGCGGTTTCCTTTCAGCAATA
The DNA here is from genome assembly GCA_907163375.1 of Prostheceraeus crozeri. Lineage (NCBI taxonomy): Eukaryota > Metazoa > Platyhelminthes > Polycladida > Euryleptidae > Prostheceraeus > Prostheceraeus crozeri. The sequence continues at coordinate 64,656 of CAJQUW010016334.1, forward strand.
CTTCCAATGATAGCTCCTGCCGTGGGCAACCTATTGGGAAATATCTTTGGCTCTAAGCGTTAATTATGCAAATGTTGAGTCTCAAAGTAATAAAATGGATTTCAGACTTCAATGTGATAAAGTTCTGACTGTATCAGGTCCATCTCATGCAGGTAAAACTGTTTTCACGCTGAATTTATTGGATAAAAGAAGGGAGTTGTTTAAGGAACCTATCAATCGAGTGATTTGGTGTTATGGTATTTATCAACCGTCGCTGTTTCAGGAATTGCAAAGTCGCAACTTTATTCGACATGAAGGAATTATTCCAGTGGATAAACTTCAGTCTAATGATGTTGTTGTATTGGATGATTTATTAAAAGAAAGTAAGAATTCAAAAGATGTTACAGATATGTTCACTCGCGCAGCACACCATAAAAGGTGTTTTATCATCTATATTACACAAAATTTGTTTCCTGATGGAAAAGAAGCTCGTACACGAAACCTGAATACACACTATTATGCTATTTTCAAGAATCCGCGAGATAAAAGTCAATTTGAAATTTTAGCGCGACAAGTTGCACCCAGAGGATCAAAAGCCTTAATTGAAATTTTTCAAGCAGCTACTGAAAAACCATACGGTTACTTATTCATTGACTTTACGCAAGAGTGTCCGGAAGAATTTAGATTTCGAAGTGATATTTTGAAAACTCCCATGATTATCTACAAACTATGAGTTCTTATTCTCGCATGATTGTTATTCCTCAGGATGAATATGTACAATTGACTGCCATGCAGCAAGTAAAGCAACCTCTTGCAAATCAAATGTATAGGAAAGAAATAGATTATCAGCAAAATGTTCACATCAAAGATCCACATCGTGCTGTATTATTACAATCGGAAACTGTTGAGCAATTGAAAAACTTGAAGAATAAGATGCGTGACTCTGTATCGACTGCTACACCTTTAGCATCTCGCGCACATGCCATATCTCTTTTCAACAGTATTGAACCCCATCTCAATGTAAATGATAGAGGAGAAATCATTACAGATGAAAATAAAGTGATTGATGCTTCACGTTATGAAGACTTGATTCAGTATGCGACACGTAGAAAGCGCCGTCAGGGCTATGTTCCACCTGGTTGGTCATACTTTCTTAAACTATTGAAAAAGCATAATGTGCCAAAATTTGCTTTAAATAATGAGACATTGAAAGAACTTGATTCAACAGTGGCTACTACTCCAATGCTTCAGGCGATGAAAATGCCAACAAATTGGTTTAAGACGTCACCTGCTACATCCCCTCCCACACTCACTAAGCAAACAAGGGGAAGAACTCGACGTAGATCTGTATCGCCACTAAAACTGGTAAAAGGAAAACGTAAAACAGCTCCTCCTAGGAAATACATGTTCTCAGACTATTAATATGAAGCAGATGTGTTGCTTGCCATGTAATGAGCCGCCAGAGGTGAATGTCGTTGTCACTTGCACTTGCTGCGCCAGCTCTCATAATGAAACCCCTAAGCAATGTGAACACGATCGCAAAACCGCTAAAGCTAAATGCTGCAGTTGTTGTAAATGTAGAAAGGCAAGAAAGAAAAAAGATGAGAAGGAGGAAAAAGAGTCAGCCGTCATCGACTGAACGTTTGAAGTCAATCTATTATGATGTAAAACATCCGGCAGGATTTGCATCTATCAAGAAATTATCAAAAGCGAGTGGTCTTCCACAATCACAAGTGAAACGATGGTTAAAGGGTCAGGCTACCTATACACTCCACAAACAAGCGAAAAAGAAGTACCGCACCCGCCATTATATTGTTCATGACATCGATGAACAGTGGCAAGCAGATTTGTGCGATGTTGCCTCCATTTCAAAACATAACTCGGGCAATAATTTTATTTTAACCGTCATTGATATTTTCTCGCGTTATGCGTGGGCTCAACCTTTAAAAACTAAAGAAGGGAAAGGAGTAGCAAAAGCATTCCAAACAATTTTTCGAGAAGGTCGCATTCCAAAAAGAATTCAGAGTGATCAAGGAAAAGAGTTTGAAAATCAGCATGTGACAAGATTATTTGAGAGGCATGACATTGAGTTGTTTAGTGTAAAGAGCGCTTATAAAGCTGCACTCGTTGAACGTTTTAATCGCACATTAAAAAATCGTTTGTGGCGACATTTTACTGCCAACTTGACACAAAATTGGACAAAGGTTCTACAAGATACACTCCATGCCTACAATCACTCTATCCATCGTTCTATTGGACTCAGACCAGTAGATGTAAATGCTGACAATGTAGATAAAGTGCGCGAATCATTCCAACGTAAACGCACTCATGTGAAAAGTGATGTGAAAATTGGCGATAAAGTTCGTATCTCAAAAGTGAAAAGTGTTTTTGCTAAAGGGTACCTCCCGAATTGGACAGAGGAGGTATTTACAGTATCAAGGATTAATCAAAAAGACTCTCCGACCACCTACAAGTTGAAAGATTACGATAATGAAGAAATTGAGGGTAGCTTTTACCGCGATGAGATTGAGGTAGTCACTGAAAGTGAAACATATTTGGTAGAGAAAATCATTCGATGTAAAAAACGGCAAGGTGAAGAATGGTGTCTTGTTAAATGGACTGGTTATCCTTCAAGTATGAACTCTTGGATGCGTCGTGCCGACATCTTTCATCTAAGTGATCGACAGTGATTCATGCAAAGTTGTAACTAACAATGTTTAGGGTTTGAGCTATGAATCCAACTGCCTCATTTTATTCACGACCCTCCTACGTAAGTGGTGGAGGACAAATTTACATCGGTGCTCGCCGCCAACGTGGAGGTAGCATACTTGGTGCACTGAAATCTGTTGTAGCACCTCTCATATCCAATGTCGGTAGATCTTTAAAACGAAATGTTTTAAGTAATGCCGTTGGCTTTGCTGGTGATGTTGCTAGTGATCTTTCCAGAGGTAGAAGTTTTAAGAGCAGTTTGTTGAATCGTGGGAAGGAACGCGGTTTAAAAAACATTGAAGCAGACCATTGCTGGTGTTACTCAAGGAAAGAAATCACCTAAACGAATGAGAAAAGGAAGGAGGAAACATCGCGGAGCTGGTAAGGTGCGATCTTCAGTCAAAAGGCATTCACGCAAACGTCGCAGAGGCTCTAATCATTCATCAGGCGCTAAACGACGACGCTGCTATAACTTCTAATCATGGAGTGTAAAACTTCCGGTTTTTGTTTGTTCGATCAACAAGCCATACAGACAGATATTCTTAGTTCAAGTATTGTAGATTATCATCCTCGAACAGCTGAGAATGCTGGCCCCATTGAATTTGTTATTCCTGGTGGTAGTGATGACTACATAGATTTGAGTTATGCGATGCTTGATTTGAGGTTTAGAATTCAGCAAGCAGATGGAACTGCTATTGACGATGCACATAAAGTTGGACTGAACAATTTACCATTGACTACATTACTTCGCGATGTTTCTCTAACGATTGGAGAGCAGCAGGTGGAAGGTGGTCAAAGCGATTATCCCTATAAATCATATTTCAATCATGTATCACAGTTTCATCCAGCAGCACAAAAAAGTCATATGGAAGCCATGGGATGGTACAGAGATGAAGCAGGAAAATTTGATGTTGAAACAAACAGTGGCTTTGTAAAGCGATCTGCTATGATTAAAGATAGTAGAGTATGTCAGCTATATGGTCCGCTGAATTTAGACTTCTTTAGACAGTCAAAGTTTTTACTCTGTAATACCAGCATGCGACTCAAGCTGACATTGAATAAGCCTGAATTTGCGCTGAATGCATTTGCTAAAGTTGACAATTTTAGAATTCATGTGGAAGATATTGCACTTTACATTCGTCGAGTAGTACCGAATCCAAGTGTCATTAGAGGGCATGCTGAAGGTCTTAACCGCCAAAATGCCATTTACCCCGTTCAGCATACAAAGCTTCTCACCTTTACAATTCCGAAAGATCAAAAGAGTTTCATGAAAGATGGCCTCTTTCCATCGGAAGCACCGAAGCTCCTCATGGTGGCAATGGTTGAAAATGATGCATTTAATGGTAATATAAAGAAGAATCCTTTCAATTTTAAACACAATCAGTTAAGTGAAATTGCTTTACGTGTTAATGGTGTGAGTCATCCTGGTCCACCCTACAAACCAGATTTTGCTTCGGATCAATTTATGCGCAGTTATGTTGATTTTATGGATGTCTTTGGCTTTTACAATACGGATGATACCAACGGACTGACTATGAAAGAATTTAAGAGTGGATATACTATTTATGCATTTGATTTCACTGCTGACAGCGATATTAGTGCACCCTATCGTCAAGCGAACGTGCCTCATAATATTCGTTTGGATTTGACGTTCAAAAGAACACTACCTGAGACGATCAATGTATTAATTTATGCAGTCTTCGATTCAAATATTGAAATTACAAAGTATCGTGACGTGATTCTTCAGTATAATCGTTAATGAGTTGGTTGACTGCTGACGATATTAAGACTAAAGTGCAGCGTAATGCAGACGAAGCGACGTTGAAAGCTTTCGATAATGTCTATTCACTCGATACCTTACCACCTGCAGTAAATCACTATCCCATCTTTATTGTGCTAAACACTCATTCACAGAATTTAGGCGGTGAGCATTGGAAAGCGATCTTTATTGGAGAAGACCGACGTGGTGAACTATTTGACTCTCTTGCTCAACCTCCAAATATACCAACACAGCAGTGGTTGAGAAAACATACGCGTCAATATCAGCGAAATGAACGCATACTACAACATCCACTTTCATCAACGTGTGGTGCTTTTGTACTGTACTTCATCTTAAAACGTTTACATGTATCTCGATTTGCATCTGTTATTCAAAACTTTTCATGTAATCCATCCTCTAATGAAAAAATGATTTGTAAGTTCTATCATGATTTGAAATAAAAACATCATGTTGGAAAAATTGTTTTTTATTTTACAATCCGCTGGGTACGTACATACTCAATGAGATAGTCTAGGATCATATTTGCTTGTTCATGAGATTTTAGTCCAGTAATGATCACTTTACTATTATGAAAGATTGCCACATGCACAGGCAACCAACAACTAATGAGAGCTGCAGGAAAAAGTTCGGGTTCATAACACAAACTGTAACTGCTGGTACGAATCTTCAAAAATGATAGACTGTCACTCAATTGAGTAGAGATCACCATATTGTCCACAGTCAGATTCGACATCACACACCTCTCCCTCTTCCATATCCGACGTAGTAGTCTCTGTAGCTCTAAGCGCATTGACTGCGCCGATGAATGAGAAAGGGCGCCGAGAATCTGTACAGTCCCATTTGGGAAGAGTTGAAGATTCCGTGAATTGTTCATCTTCACCACTAACATTTGAGGACGGCCCGGGTAATACTTGCTGTTTGGAAGCTGTTGGCGTAATGTTGTGAGATCGATTTTGGTGTAGAGTCTGAAGCGACGGAGAATGTTGACGATGGTGTAGCGATGGCGCTTCATGATGAAAGAATGAGTAAATTGAGCGATGTACCTTCCTTTTATACTTTTCCCAACTACCTTGATGAAATGTGAAGTTAGTATGAAGTTGGGAATGATAGAGTTGAATTCGCCGATTGTTGACGCGCAGCCAGATGCGATTTCCAATACGTGAATGTCTTTTCATATAGAAGTATTTCAAGTCCTTCATGATATGATGTAGAGATTGAAAATGACGATAAGATAAAACAAACTCTCTTCTCACATTTCCAGTTGAATCTTTGAAATAGACGTTTCGATCATGATCCGTTTCAATACGTTGTAGGGAATCTAATTTCCAACTCATGGTGCGTGGTAATCATATCTGATTAAGATTTGCATAGTAGGGCGATGAACTCACGACGAATAAATGTCATGATGGAGCGATGTATGTATCTTCTATACTTCTCCCAATTGTATTTGCGAAATGAGAAACAGTTTGCGGAATGAGAATGGTAGATTTGAATTTCATTTCTGTAATGTTGAAGCCAAACTTGATCACCCAAGGAGATGAATCTTAATGTTTCAAAATATTCCAAATCCCTCATGATATCATTGAGGTTGACAAATTGTCGCCATGTTAATGTAATTCCTCTTGATGTATGACCATGAGAATTTTTGAAATGTACGTTTCCATCACGATCAACTCTGATATATTGTAGAGAGTCCAAAATCCAAGTCTTCATGATGTTATGCAAAGTTGCAGATTAGCAATATAAAAATGTCGTTTTATCATATTTTGCTTAGCAATGCGGCTACAAAGAGATTTACTAGCAATCGAGCCGCACTCTTTTCTACTCCCATTGATCATGCACAACAGCTAAATGGGAATTGGGAAGTGGGTGTCACTCAACTTGTTTATAGCAACTGTGTCTATACTTTTGATCATGAGGTGATGACTATTAATATGAGGCGTACAGCTGCTTATCAATGTGAAAAGGGGTGCCGAGTATACATTCCACAGTGGCCAAAGAAAGATCTCTTATCATGTAAAAAGTTTATATATGATTTCTTGAATAAAGCGTGTAAACATATTGTCCAATTTACTCCGCACAATGATGATTATAATTATGTACATCATGTAGTTGAGAAAGATTGGATTGTTGGTTTAAGTCCAAGTTTAAGAAATGATTTAGGCTACCTCGCTAGCGCCTTAACAAGCTATGATAATTTTAACGTTAATTACCACATAAGTGGTCATAAACAGTTAATATATCGAGAGGAAGCTTATTATGTAGATCTTATTCCAAGAAATGAGAAGACGTTGGTGAAGAAGATTGTGATTAAGCCAAGAAAGACAAACATGACTCCTGAAACATTATTGAAGAAATTTAATTATCTCCTTCGAGTTGATGACAAACAAGTGGCAACATTGACTTATATTAAATCATCTAATCATATTGCAATAAGCAAATTAAATGATGATGATCTAGTATTAGTTTGTTCAAAAGATTTTCATCAGTTCTTACGACATCGTTCTGCAGCTGTTCATGGAAAATCTGATATGCAACATTTACCATGTGAAAGGTCAAATCAATTTGATACAGAATGGGCCGTATCTTTATACAGAAAGTGTGTAGAGCCTTTTGGTGGTTTCTTACATGAAACAAGAGTGTTGATGCCTCGCATTATTACTTCGGTTAAATTGGTTGTAGATTATTTAAATGAAGTGATTAATGAGCAACATATTTCATTTTCTGAAAAAGAAGGTACTTTGTCTCTCACTATAAATGGAAAAGGTATTGAACTAATTATGGATAAAACTCTAATGGACATTTTGGGTTTTGATCAAAATATCTTTAAAAGTGGTACTGTAACCAAAGCTAGCGCAGACATGTCGCTATCGCGTCGTATTAACTATTTTCAGATATATTCCAATATTGGTGAAGATGTACGTGTGGGAGATGTTGAAGCTCCATTGCTAGCAATGATACCATACCAGCCAAAAAGCTGCAGTATTTTATCTGAGCATACTTTCAAGAAAGTGCATTATACAAAGCTGAAATCAAACTACATCCCACAAATTGATATTGCCATTTATGATGATGCTGGTGCGTTGATTCCTTTTCATAAAGATGCTGTGACAAGTATTACACTCCATTTCCGAATGAAGAGTTAATGCAAAAGTATGCTAATATATTTTTCCAATGTGAATAATATGGAAAGTGAAAATAAGGACTCGTTTCTAATCTACTTGCCCAGTAATGCTTCTATGAATAAATTTCCCAAAAATAAACCATCAGACTATCGAGTAGAATTAAATCGGCCACTGCATTTAGAAGGTGAATGGGAAGTTGGCGTTTCTAGTATTTGCTATGATAGCAATATTCAGAATGTGAATGATTTGGAAGAAATGATATTGACTCCTCGCACCCATGATGGAATAACGATGAATAATGCATTTCAGTTCCCATACAATTTAACATCAGATGGAAAGTGGAACTATGAATGGATTCAGATAAAATCAGATTCTTATGAGCCATTTGGGAATGAGAAAATTATTAAGGCATTCAACAGTGGTAATACTTCCATCATGAAGAATAAAAATCAGAAAGCTTATGAGTTTACTATCTATCATTGGAGTGGGAGACAGTTCCTCCGCTTTCATTCTTTTACTAAAGGTCTTACGCTGAGGTTGGATAGTGAATTCTATCCACATCTTGGTTTTGGTCATGGACTACATCTAACGTCAATTGCTACTGCAAATGTTAAAAAAGTTTATTCAACTCGAATCAACAAATTTCATTATAGATTTAAAATATTTGATGAAGATGTTGTAGAATGCGAAGAACGCATCATTTTGAAAAAGCGTGGTGTTCAACCTTTATCACTTATTGAGTTAGTAAAACGATGGAATGAGACTGTGGGTAAGAAGTATGGAGAGAAAATTATGGCGGACAAAAATAAGTTGGTTATTCAGAAATATAATGACAAACTTACAGTTTATTTCTCTCCAACCTTGCGTCATTTTGTAAGACATTATACGCCTATTATTGGAAGCGGTGTGGTGTATGGTTCTCATGAATATCACACTAAAGCTGATTCAGTTAATGATGAATGGTGGGTGGACATCTATGGCGATCGCATCAAGAAAATTTACCAGTCTTATGAAGAATCTAAAGTTGCTATCAATATAATGCCGCGTCTATATCATACAGTTGAAAGCTTCATTCATGTAGTAAATCCTTATATACAACAGAAGTTGAAGCATGTGATGAAAAGTAAATATGATGTAAAGACACACCACATTTCGTTTTCAATTGAAAAACAACGCGTTGTTCTGAAACTGGGTGATGACATTCAATGTCAATTGAGTAAAAATTTGAAAAAACTCTTTGGCTTTTCAATGCTACAAACTGTGTTTGCTGCTGCGCATACGATTGGTATAGAAACACCAATGACACTTGATAAACATGAACAACACCTTTACATTCAAAGTGATTTGATTTTACCTATTTCTGTTGGCGAGAAAAAAGAATACATTTTACGTGATTTCATTCATGATAAAGACGCTTCATATGGAATAGTCGAGAAGATGTTTGAATCTATTTTCTATCATCCCGTCGTCAAACAAACTATACCCTCTATTGCTATCAAAATTACCAATGGTTTACAAGAGTGTATCCATGTGAAAGATACTAAATCCCTCGTAACTTTAGTGTTTCGGAAAACAAAGTGAAGTCATTGTGATATGTTTATTGAAATAAAAATATGTATATGAAAAAGTCTTTTCACAGATATAGGGGGAATGGGCTGACTGTAGGCATATATTCACAAGGAAGAAACGATCTCATGCGATACATAAAACAACCATGTATATCTACAAAAAGCAACATCAAAATACTGAGTTAAAGTTGATTATGTCAATACATCTCCTGAATGTGGTAGCGTGAGTTTTATTCTTTTGGGTGGAGGTATGTTTGTGTCAGGATGTCCATGTGGAAGAGATGTGTTATGTCCTATCCAACACCTCTTATCCTCCCATGCTGAAAGTGCTCGTTTCTTGAACGTGTACGTTTTCACAGTATGAACTTGAGATTTTAAGATTGTCATATTGACAAACGTTATAGTTTTATTTTTATAGGCCTTCTTATAGGACCGATGTTTCATTTTATGAACAATGGATTTTGATATACCTTTAGCACGCTTAATACTATCTGCACATTCTTTTAGTTTCATGGAATACATTTTAGGACGGAGGAGAATCATTTCATCTATTTCCTTTCCTGCTGTTTCATCCTTAAAACAACCAAGTTTGGCTTTATTCTGTATGGAATAGAGTGGATGAGTGGGATTGTAGTTAGATGTATCGAAATATTTTTCTAATGACTTACCTACTTCATTAAAATTTAAATCTTTTTGAGTGGTAATTCCTAAAAAGAAACTATCTGTATCACCACCCAGCAAGCGAACCTCTTTTACGAGAGGGCATGGTTTTAATATTTTGTAGAAGAGTTGATACATTTCAAGCTTGGAATAATCTAAAACGGCTTGCCCAATATAGATGGGTTTGCACAACTCAACTTCTGATTTAATCATTTTAACACCTACAAGATCCTCATCGATGATGTCTCTATCAATGAAAAGAGGTGATGAGGTCAATTTGTGATATTTTTGTTCATCAACGACTAGTTTGTAATTCATACGTTTTCTAACATCCTCCATGGTCTTTCCGAATAGACTATTATTCTTATATTTATAAAAATCCTTTTCAAAATTATTTTGGGCGAGTGCACGTTTTTGACTGTTACTATCTATGTAGGGTTTGAGGAAGGCTTTCTGTCTAAATTTGATAATGCGGTGAACTGACTTTAGAAGCATGCCCATTTCTAAATAGAATTTTAATATGCAGAAGTGTACGAGATAATTTTTCTTATCATATTGGGTGAGTAAAAGTTTGCGGCATGGTTTGTACCTTGGCTGTCCACACTCTGTTAAGTTATTATGAAATTGTGACATGAATGGTGAAAACATATCTTCAGTCACTTCGCCAGATTCAGGTGCGAGTGGGAAATCAGCAGTTTTATTTTTAATACTATTTGGATAAATCAAATCCACTTCAAAATAATATCCCCAATCACCTTCATCTGGAATATTCAGTATGTTTGAAGGGTTGGAGTAATACTCAAGCTCATTTTGATTTAACCAACTAAACTCGGAATGAGGTAGTGGTTTAGACAGTGAACTGCCATATAAATTATTTTGGTCATAGTACTTTAGGTGGATATGATCATCACCTACTGTTTCAGATTTTATATGATGTTTATTTACAAATGTGAGACCACCGCGTATTCCGCGCTCAAATATATTATACATCTCCGGGTCTTGTAAGAGATGAATGGTCTCACCAGTCATTTTAAAGGCTGATTTAAAGGACATGGCTGGTAGACTGACAAAGTGGATAGGATCTAATTTGTCTTCTTCTAATGCCACTCGTCGAAACTCCTGAAAGACATCAGCCAGCAAAATGACATCTAATTCTAAGTAAGCGATCATATAATCGCCAAACGTTTTACAATTAAATTTTAACCATGCCTCTTGAGCATGTTCATAGTCCTCTACTGGACAATCTTCACCCGTCAAATCGTTTTTGAATTTGTCAATGGAAGGAAGGGTTGTTTCATTTAGTTTAGACATTGAGCTAAAATACGCATAAGGAAAGACTCCTTTGCGAGTGATTATTTCATCCGTTAAGTTTGGATAGTGTTTCTTCAAAGTTTGACTATGGGGAAGAAACTTGAGATTACGAACGAGAGAAGCTAGTGACGCTGACATGAATTGAAATGAATCTAAAAATTTTATTTCGAAGAAGACTGTCTTATTTTCTTTAGTTTTATCTACTGGTACTTTTGCTGTCATTGCCATGAATTTTTCTCTCGTTTGTGCTATTACATTAAACTGCCACGATTTCATCTGGCTCAACCCTCCTTTTATGAGCATATGACTGTCATAGCCCTTAAAGTTATGAAAAATGACGGGTAGTACACGACGTCTCAACCTAAGTGAAAAGTTACATTTGGAGCAGAGTGCGTTTCTAAATTTACCAGTGATGTGATCATGATCACGCACTTTCTTAATTTTATCGTCATCAAACGTTTTATGACATTTAGGACAGGATGTGCAACTTTCAAATTTTTGTTTGTCTTCATCTGACATATGTAGTGACTTACGCTGCAATTGGGAATCATATGATTGTTGAAATTTTGCAGCTTTATCGAGAAATTCTAGAAATTTTGAAATGCAATCTTCACCTTGCCAAGTATGCATTTTGTTTTGTCTATTCCTAAAGTGGTCATGCCATACTTCATAGCAGGATATGGCTGCTGGCTTGTGGATGATATCATCAATGTAGCATTCTATGTCTGCGTAAATGACACGCAGGGGACTTAATTCGTCACCATTATCCCTATGTGAAAATATTTTATCTTTGGGCATGCGTTCCATTTGTAATTTACCTCGCTTGCACCATTCATAGTGAGTTTCAAATTTATCTTTACTCCAAAATGAGCGGATGCAGCGGTCGCATACAAAATGTTCACCTCTTTTAGAGTGCCCCAAGTGAGTGTACAAGCGAGAGATTTTGGGAATACCACAGTAGTGCCATTCCTCGCTATCATCTTGTTTTACTAATAAGAGGTTGACTACACGTTCATAACAAGTTGAACGTGAATTATAGCGGGCACCCTTCAACCCCTTCTCCCACACGTGAACGACAATTTTAATCTTATTATGTTTTTCGAACGTTTCTACATCTTTGATTTTCATGTTGTTACTATCACAACCTTCAAAGTCTAGTTCATCCTCCCACTGTCTATAGCTATAGGTGCGATCTCGATGCGCGTTGATATCATTATAGTGAAGGATGGATAGGACTGCATATTTGAAACACTGTGATTTACAATCAACATTGATGACAGCTTTCTTATTATACAACGTTTTTGGAAGTTTAAATGTGCCTCGAGCTGCATGACTTTCTAATAGGGAAATTTTGAATATGGCTGAGTCCACACCATCAAAAATGAGAGCGCTGTCGCGTTGATTGAATTTATCTACATTTGATTTTAAACATTGAATGTGAAAATTTAGCCAAGACTCGCAGTCTACAACTTCGGTTGCGGAAGAGGAAGGAATATGAAACTGTATTCTCTCCGTCACTTGACCCGTTTGAAAATCTATTTTAATATATTTTAGTTTAAGGTAGATGAGCGCCTTCATTCTAAAATTGTCTAAATTATTGAAGAGCGCTTCGATAATGTTAGAATTTTGAAGGAGCCACTCAGGAAAATCTACAATTTGAGTATTGGACTCCATGCAGTAGTCGCGTACTAAATTATTATGTGAAACATTAATGAGGGAGATGGTAGAGGTACCGTTGGTGTAGTGATCATTTGCATGCGTGTGTTGAAGTCTGTGCGAAGATCGCTGAAAGTGACTATCAAAAGAAAGAGGGCACAAATCGCAAGGAAAGGAGATGTCATCGTCAGAATCAACTTCACCTCCGGAGATTGACGCCGCTTTGCGTTGACACACACGTTGTTTGATGTGTCGAAGGAGACTGTGCTTCCTTGTAAACATATGTCCGCAGTCGGCACATTCCCACTCGTTGCCTTGCCGCGAGAGTCCTGAGCTGGAACTCACATCACCTGAAAGAGAAATCATTCTTTCATCTCTGTTCAAGCCTCAGTGTAGTGTTACAACCTACCTTGACTCAATAACTCTAAACTTTCCTCGAGAAGAGAGGGCGTTGGTGATGAAGTTGATGTCTGAAATTGAGGAAGATGCTATTAGTCACACGTTTGAGGGAGATGAGAGGAAATTTTCAACTTACCATTTCAACGAAATCAAGTTTAAGGTTGATACTTCTACAAGATAGAGACTTCACTCAAATAATAGTCAAAGAGAGAGATCGTGCGTTCGTCACTTGTATGATTCACAGATTAAATGAAATGACCTGAATGTCACTTTGCTTATATACTTTCATCCTCTTCATTCATTGGATGTTCATTCTGATTGGCTGCTTGTGTATACTTAAGAATTAGAAAAATGTTAAAGTTATCATTATTCAAAGTCAGCATTTCAAAGACAACATGACAAGTCCTCCAACAACACCAAATACCGCATTGGAGTTCTCCTCTCCATATACATCAGCAAAGGTGCTCGTTACAGCAAATGCACCAAGAAAGGCGAAGGTGGAGAAGACATACAATCTCGACAATATACGAAAGTTATCATTATCGGAGGAGGATGAAGAGGAGTTGCCCGACCTAACAGGCATACGGTGGAAATATTTACAATATGATGCCGAAGGGGTGATGGAGATGACCAGCAAGTCGCACTTGCATCAAATATGGGAGTGGTACACCCCTAACTCCCAACCGCGAACCGTGGCGGAGTGGGCGTACATTGAGAAAGTGAGGGACGCTGCAGAAGAACGTTTAAAGCAGCTCAACTGTTTTTGTAATCTATGTGAAGCCAGACTCTGGGACGATATTGACGATGAAGACCTTTTGAAATACATGCCATAATAAATGTTTATTTCGTATTATCTTTGCTTTCATACTGACTTACTTGAATGGGGTTTTAGTGAATAATTTAACCATGTATACTTTTTCATTTGGAAATAGTAGCACGCTTAGTTTAACTTGTAAATCTTATAACATTTCATATGGACGATGATGGTAGATGAAATAGTGTCAAATAAATTAAGATAGCTTACACTTCTGATACAGGGATAGCAATCGACTGCGATCCATGTGTAAAGAGCTTGTTAGACTACGGATGGGCTTAAGTGGATGATTTAACCATGTATACTTTTTCATTTGGAAATAGTAGCACGCTTAGTTTAACTTGTAAATCTTATAACATTTCATATGGACGATGATGGTAGATGAAATAGTGTCAAATAAATTAAGATAGCTTACACTTCTGATACAGGGATAGCAATCGACTGCGATCCATGTGTAAAGAGCTTGTTAGACTACGGATGGGCTTAAGTGGATGATTTAACCATGTATACTTTTTCATTTGGAAATAGTAGCACGCTTAGTCTAACTTGTAAATCTAAAAACATTTCATATGGACGATGATGGTAGATAAAATAGTGTCAAATAAATTAAGATAGCTTACACTTCTGATACAGGGATAGCAATCGACTGCGATCCATGTGTAAAGAGCTTGTTAGACTACGGAAGAGAGAAGTGTGTTATGTTGCGTGTGGCGCGTGAGTGTCCTCCCATTTCATTCCATTCATCAATTCGTCTCATTGATAGAGACAGGTAGAACTCATGGTTCTCATAACGTATGCAATGGAAAGTTTTAGGCAACCTTCGACAGTTGGCTAAATGTCGCCCTGACGCGAATGCATGCTACGTTGAGACAGAGGCAATCACTTGCAAACATGACGCAGAGAGGTTTAACAAGATTGACCATTGCCGAATGTCCCTTGCGGTATACATAGCTACGGGTTTCACCGCCGCCCTTTACAGGAACGCCCGTCGAAAGGAAGTATTACACCGAACTTCATTTGCAACGTTCAAGTTGACTGATAGCAGATTCAACTTAATGATAGTATTCGCCAGTCCGAAGACTGCCCAGGGCAAACCGCGAGGAGGTTCTATCATGTCTTGCCCCATGGTGGCCCTTAAGAGAGCCGATGGTTCGTTCTCGGGAGTAACAAGATGACTATTGGCTTGAATAGTCAATAGGTATGACGGTTAGGTTCTCGTATACCCTATACCGCCTAAGCCGTGGTGGTGCATCTGGCACCTTTCGGATGCGGGTGGTATTTGGAGTCCACACCTCATCCGTCCAAACGATCCTCTTGATCTTCCCCTTCTTCTCATCCTCATCCCACTCGTCGAGGATGACGAACTCGGGAATACCGTTGTCTTCATCAGTGAAGACGGGAATATTGTCGGCAGATGTCGCTTCCATCGTGACTTCAAATTGAATGAGAAGCGCTACAATCTTCTGGCTTATATAGGGTTTTCAACAATGAATTGCTCAACAGCGAATCAGAATGCTTCAGGGATAGCAATCGACTGCATAATGTTCAAGTTGACTGATAGCAGATTCAACTTAATGATAGTATTCGCCAGTCCGAAGACTGCCCAGGGCAAACCGCGAGGAGGTTCTATCATGTCTTGCCCCATGGTGGCCCTTAAGAGAGCCGATGGTTCGTTCTCGGGAGTCGTCATCCTACAGCCTACCAATTCTGCTGAGAGAGTCAAAGACTCTCTCTTTGGTAGCACTGTCGACTTCCACACTAACTGGCATGTGAGTATAGAGTGGAATGTAGCGCCATTCCGTTGGATTGGCAGCAGTTGCTGTCATCGGATTGCCAATCCGAGCAAGATTGTTGTGGACTCTGTCTTGCTCCTCTAGCCTGACGAACTCCTCAAATAAATTTCGCGGCCTTAACTGCGGTCCGCGAGGAGAGCTGACTTGACTGTTCGGCGTCTGCATGATTGAAATGAAATGAAATGAGAGGCAGTGGTTTATATACCCCTCTAACGCGACGCAACGTTCAAGTTGACTGATAGCAGATTCAACTTAATGATAGTATTCGCCAGTCCGAAGACTGCCCAGGGCAAACCGCGTGGAGGTTCTATCATGTCTTGCCCCTAGGTGGCCCTTAAGAGAGCCGATGGTTCGTTCTCGGGAGTAAATTGATGGGGTGGTGAAGGCAGGCAAAGATCTGCAATGAAAATGATATGTATTAGAATAGGATATACTATCTTATTTACTTTTTCACTTACCAAGTTAGTCATCCTTAGGCAGTCTCGCGGGCTTCCTGATTGAAAATTTGTGGAGATGCCCGCGCATTCTTAGTGTAGCGTGGAGGCATTTCTTGCTCGGATGTCCATGATAGCATACAATGCTTTCGTCCAGGCTTTTATTGACGAGGACTTCGCCGGCCAGATGGTTATCCCGAATAGGGATGTGGAACTCAAACAAACGATCCTCATTCACACGTTCCCACTCATCCCTCATGCGCTCCAACTTCTCACACGCCTGCCTCTCATCACCCCGCCGAGCCACAGTCCTCTCCAACTCAACATTCCTCGCTCTCAACACACTCATCTCCTTCATCATCTCCTCAAACTTCGCTTCTGCCTCTCCCATTCTCCTCTCCGCAGCACTCGCCCTCTTCTCACACTCATCATTCTTGTCTTCCAACACTCGCACATTCTCCTTCAACTCTTTCACAACACGCCTCATACGGATATTCTCATCTGCCACCTCCTTACATTTCACCTCCTTCATTTTCAGCTCACTCAACTCACTCAACGTTCTCTCATTCACCTTCCTCAAACTTTCGTAGCGATCTACCAACAAAGCATGTGCCGCTTGCTGCGACACATGCTTCTTTTCCATGTCCTCATCCCACCGCGCCGACTGCTTCCGTACCCCACCACCCTTCACTATTGGGGAAGATGAGCTCTTCGGGGGGTCGCTAATAACAATATTGGATACCTCCGATGACGAAGAGCTCAACTTCCTCACACACTTCCTCACTCGCTCCCTATCCAAATCCACATCATCCTCATCATCACTCTCAAACACTCTCTTCCGCCACTTGTCAGCCTTCAAACCGGCCACAGCATTCTCTACCTCATTCTCCACAGCATTCCCACTAGCATTCTCCACAGCATTCCCACTAGCATTCTCAACAACATTCCCACTAGCATTCTCAACAACATTCTCAACAACATTCGCAACATTCGCCAACATTCGCTCCCTCTCTTCCACAATCAACTGCGTAAATCTCAAATCGGTCACCAACCCTCCTACACACTCACCATGCCTCCGATAAAACTCGGCCTCCTGCCCAACAACCAACAGCACCCTGCACTTCACACAGGCAATCCTATTCAGGATAACCATGTGGTCGGCCCCTGCCTTCCTTATGTGGTCCCTGAGACCGTCTCGGCGGTTGATTCTACCGCATACGCACATTTTAATATGAAATTTCTTATTTCTATCGTTGTTCACCATTTTTGCTGTCAGTACTCAGATTTCTCGTTAACTGTAAGATAATGAAATTAGTATAAGTTTTGAATCATGTAGTACAGTCATATTCCTAAAGCATTACACTTAGTCAGGAATGATAGATGTGAGTGTAGTGAGTGGCACTCGATCCCGTCGACAGCCCGAAGGCCTTGTACCGATCACTAGGGAAGTGAGAGATCTTCCCCGATACCCGCTCTTTACAGCTAAAGACATCATTGTCACTGCCCCGAAGTGGTAACAGGAACGCCGAGTCAAAGGTAGTGATCAGTAGCTGGGATCTAACCCCTCAAAGCTGCCTTAGTTAAATTTCTGATAGCAGATTTGAATGTAGTATACAGCCTAGAACATAATATCATCATTCAACATTCAACTTAGTCAACATTCAACATAATATCAACACTTAGTGAGGAATGATAGATGTGAGTGTAGTGAGTGGCACTCGATCCCGTCGACAGCCCGAAGGCCTTGTACCGATCACTAGGGAAGTGAGAGATCTTCCCCGATACCCGCTCTTTACAGCTGAAGACATCATTGTCACTGCCCCGAAGTGGTAACAGGAACGCCGAGTCAAAGGTAGTGATCAGTAGCTGGGATCTAACCCTCAAAGCTGCCTTAGACTTAGTTAAATTTCAAATCTGATAGCATATTTGAACTCAGGATACTTGAAAACCTTAGTCTATATGTTAAAACTTTGAAAAAAGTGAAAATTAAGAATTTTTAAAAAATTCCGCATTTTACTACTCATACTACTTTTAAAAAATTTTATCAGTAGTAAAGACACTATCAAACTCTATCATACAAACTTTGAAGTAGCAAGATAGCTTGCCTACTTCAAAAGATAGAGTCCTTTGCACCCGATATCGGGAGCTCAGAGCGACGACCGTCGCTTACCTCGTCTTTCGATGAAGTGATCAGACTTACGTTGTCGGGGGTTTATATATGCTCGGAAGAAAACTTAAAATGGCTCTATCTCCGAAAGTATTCATCGTAGCGACATGCGGTTTGTTGCAAACGATTTGTCTCATCATTCTTTACAATATGACACCTGAACCATTCTCATATGACCACGGGAAGTTGGTCCGCCAGCACATGTCCATGTAACATGCCACAAGTGAAAAAATTCCTAAGTGTGAGAGCTCCAGTGTGGTGAAAATTTTGAAAAATTTAAAACTTCCGAATTTCAACCTGGGACCTTAACCAAAACATTTTTCATCAAATTTCACTGACCTCCCCCCCCCTCGTTCAGAGAAATTTGATGAAAAATGTTTTGGTGACGGTCCCAGGTCGAAATTCCACACTTTGGAAAATTTTCAAAATTTTACCCATACAAAGTCACTCTGACACTTAGGATTTTTTCAGGTGAGCGAGCTCCGACCTAAAATCTTGTAACCGCTCTAACTTTTGAACGAAGACAGATAGGAACAAGCCGATTCTTTCACTGAATTTGTCTCACTCTTAGCTTTCAAACGAGCTATTGCACGAGAAAATCCGTCCACTAGAAGCCAAGATAGAAGCTAGCTGTCCAGGGGGGGGAGGTCAGTGAAATTTGATGAAAAATGTTTTGGTGACGGTCCCAGGTCGAAATTCCACACTTTGGAAAATTTTCAAATTTTTACCCATACAAAGTCACTCTGACACTTAGGATTTTTCAGGTGAGCGAGCTCCGACCTAAAATCTTGTAACCGCTCTAACTTGTGAACGGCTGGTCCGATTGACTCGCAACAAAAAATGTTGTCGAGCAGTTTTTTCTCCTCTTTCAAACGAGTAGCTGTAAGACAAAATCCGTCCACTAGAACCAAAGTTAGAAGATTGTTGTCGGGGGGGGGGTCAGTGAAATTTGATGAAAAATGTTTTGGTGACGGTCCCAGGTCGAAATTCCACACTTTGGAAAATTTTCAAAATTTTACCCATACAAAGTCACTCTGACACTTAGGATTTTTTCAGGTGAGCGAGCTCCGACCTAAAATCTTGTAACCGCTCTAACTTTTGAACGAAGACAGATAGGAACAAGCCGATTCTTTCACTGAATTTGTCTCACTCTTAGCTTTCAAACGAGCTATTGCACGAGAAAATCCGTCCACTAGAAGCCAAGATAGAAGCTAGCTGTCCAGGGGGGGGGAGGTCAGTGAAATTTGATGAAAAATGTTTTGGTGACGGTCCCAGGTCGAAATTCCACACTTTGGAAAATTTTCAAATTTTTACCCATACAAAGTCACTCTGACACTTAGGATTTTTCAGGTGAGCGAGCTCCGACCTAAAATCTTGTAACCGCTCTAACTTGTGAACGGCTGGTCCGATTGACTCGCAACAAAAAATGTTGTCGAGCAGTTTTTTCTCCTCTTTCAAACGAGTAGCTGTAAGACAAAATCCGTCCACTAGAACCAAAGTTAGAAGATTGTTGTCGGGGGGGGGTCAGTGAAATTTGATGAAAAATGTTTTGGTGACGGTCCCAGGTCGAAATTCCACACTTTGGAAAATTTTCAAAATTTTACCCATACAAAGTCACTCTGACACTTAGGATTTTTTCAGGTGAGCGAGCTCCGACCTAAAATCTTGTAACCGCTCTAACTTTTGAACGAAGACAGATAGGAACAAGCCGATTCTTTCACTGAATTTGTCTCACTCTTAGCTTTCAAACGAGCTATCGCACGACAAAATCCGTCCACTGGAAGCAAGCTGTCCAGGGGGGGGGACGTCAGCCGAAAATTTTTTCTCTCCGATTTCGCTGGAAACATCCTTCCTAACCCAAAATTTCACGTAGATTCCGAATCTGGCCTCCGTTTTCTCATCCGATGCTTCGTTTGGGCGCTACACAGCAAAACGTCCCAAATTCTAACTCTGTCGTTTTTCGAAAAATGTTGAAAATTTTTTCTCACCGATTGCCTTGAAACTCACCCTACCGATGCAGAATTTCACGCTGAATCCGAATCTGACCTCCGTTTTCTCATCCGACCACTCCTTCCACTCGAAACAACCCATTTTACAACCCAACATTCAGCAGATTGCACCAAAAACATCACACACTATAGCCTCAAGACTAATCCTGGCGGTCGCCCACGTCAACCTAGACGGTCGCCCACGTCAACCAGGCGGTCGGACCAACTCACCCGAGTCTCACACTCTGTTGTTGCAGAGGGGGGGGGCGTCAGCGAACATGTTGTGAACGTGGACCCACCCGGCCGGCACACCACGACAGACCACAACCTCTGTCGTTCCAGAGGGGGGGGACTCAGACACGAAGCACCACGGCGGCCGACCACGACACTCTGCCGTGCCAGAGGGGGGGGGACGCAGCGATGGCCGCCATCTTGCGCGGTCCAGAAGTGGAGTTTTGCTTACTACTAAGATTGAATCGAAAAGCTACATGTAATAACCAAAGACGATGACTGTATTGAGCATGATGCTTACCACACGATTCCTGAATTCGAGGTGTCAAGTTCGTGAATTTCAATCTCAAATCGACGCGCACGCTAATATTGAGGCGATTTCTCTTCTCAGTTACCAAATCTGAAACCGCCATCTATTGTAAACTGTTGTGTCCTGCTTGTTCTCCATCAATAACCATCGACTCGTTAGTTGTGCAAGTAATTTAATCAGATAGCATTAGAGCACGGTAAAGGAACAGAAATCAGTTAACATCAAATCATGTCCTTCTACGGTATAATAAATTGAACACATTGTCCATGTATAACAATAACATCACATCCGCTTCCCAAATTACATAACTATACTTGTAAGTTCAGTATTCTGCTGGATCAATGTCAGGATATTTTCTCACGGTTGGTGATTCCTTGATGGCCTTTTGAAAAGACAAGAGTGAGTCTTTTTTTCTCGGAGATGCGGGAGAAGATTTGGAAGTGCTGGGAGATTGAGAAGGAGTCAACTGCGAATCATTCGCGACAACAGTCCGACCTCCAGGATGAACGACCATTGACGAATTTACCACCTTGCCTGAACAAGAACTTGACCGGCTCAGCATCCGATGTTGAATGTTACCTGTACCAAAGATCTTGATCTGGCGCATTTTGTGAAATGATTGGACACCGTACTTCATGATTCAACATGATTTGTGCTGGTGTTCTTCCATTTCTCATAGCGATGTTTCGATGTACAAACAGGATTCGATGAATGTAAGCCAATATCGAGGATCTGGACGGGTTGTAGCAGCGCAGACAATTCTTTCGGCTTGTCCGCTGGAACTGGGTTTGTATTCGGGACTGCGCAGAAGACGACAACCAATATTCGTCAACCACGATCGCAATCGTCCACCCATGAATTCTGGTGCATTGTCCGATACCACGGTCAACGGGACTCTAAACCTTGCGAATTCTGCCAGAAGATGGTCAATCACCGTTTCAGCATCTCGTTTCCGACAAACCGCAGCTTCCATCCAGCTGGAGAAGGAATCGACCATGATCAAGACATTGTCTGCTCGACGATCATAGGCGAAGCCGATATGGATTCGATTCCATTGCATTTCTTCCTTCCTCCACGAGTGGGTAGTGTCGGGCCTTTGTAGTCTAGAACATTGGCATTCATTGCAGGACTTAATGAAGTTCTCCACCGTGAATTTCATACTCGGCCAAAAGAAGTGCTTTTGTAACATCTTCAAGGTTCCTTGAATCCCTTGATGGGATTGATGAACAACTTTGAAGATATGGTGATACATTCTTCGAAGCGGTACAATCTTTGAACCCAACCGAACAAGTCCATTCGTGTCGATTAATATGCTATGATACGCGCTTGAAATATCTCTCCAACTAGAGAGATTGCCCCATCTGCCCGTGACGATTAGTTGTTTTAAATCTTGTATAAAACTATCTCGTTCCGATTCAGAAATCAACAACGCTACATCGACACACGGCTCATTAAAGTGCAATTCAGCAAAATTCATATCAATGTCATTATTTTCAGCACGCGACAGACAATCAGCAACAATGTTTTTCGATCCTTTGATATGCCTTTTATCATAATCAGAACGCATCATACTGATCGAAAATTTCATCAATCGGAGTGAAATTTCTCTTTTTATCTCAGAGTTGGGACCAAGAATGTTAAGCGGACGACGATCTATTTCTATGACAAACTGTTTTCCGAGAAGAAAATTCTGCAACTTGTGCGTGGCCCACACAACGGATAAATATACACGCTCTATGTTGCTGTACCTAGTTTCAGTGTCACTCAATTTGCGTGAAATGTAGCCTACATGTACATCACTGGAAGGATGTCCATCCCATAGAGTAGGGATATATAGGTAGAGTGTCGACTCAAAAAAAGTATCTGTATACAGTGAAACTTTTTATGTGAAAAGATTAAGTTTTTTGCGGAGATTATGTTCCCGTGGTCCAAAAAATTATTTTAGCAGTTTTGAAAAAAGTCAAAATTTTGCCTATTTATATGCTACCGAGATGACGCCCCTATATAAGTAGTATGAAACAAGTTGGATATCAAAAGGAATAAATTTTTGCTAATAATTCTAACTAAGCGGAAATTAAAATGATTGTCAAGGGAATATCATGATCCGCATTATAATGAAAGTCTTTATGAAAAAATCGCGATATTATTCGTGCTTTCTTGGCTGAAATTTCAACTTTTTAATTCAATCTTCACTGGCATGATTTTATGATTCACTAAATTCATGTTTCATTTCTTGAATCTGAATAGTGATGTGGACCCATTTACATCTTTCAAAGTTAATTGAAATCATTGTCTTTGATTTTGTTATTTTTCTCTACCAGTGGTAGGTTGCCAGTGATATGATCACGCTTAAGAAAATACTCTTGAGGTTGAGCATGAAAGTAATAGGAACCCATCGAATTGCTAATTTAACAAACATTAAATCTCCAAAGCTGTCATAACACTCAGAATCTCCAAATTACCATCATTCATTCTGCATTACAATCATGATCACTCAATTCCGAAGCAAATTCTTCAAAACTGCAAAAATTTGCATCTCTCACATACATCCCCTCGAGTTCATTTAATAAAATCGAAAGTGTATACACACTGGGGATTTAATAAATGCGGAGTTACCACTCTACCTACCATACCTACTCTGTGGTCCATCCTGAGTAAGCACTGCACCTAACGAGTGTTGAGACGCATCAGTGGTCAAGACAGTTTCCTTGTACAAAGAAAATGGCTGTAAAACTGGAAACGATGTCAAACATTCTTTCAACTTATCGAAACTTCTATCACAGTCATCATTCCAGACACAATTCTGACATTTTGATTCAGCAAGTTCATACAAGGGATAACAAATCTCAGCAAACGATGGTATAAATTTTGAATAATATTGTACCATTTCTAAAAAACGACTCGATGCTTTGCAATTTTCTGGAATTTTTTTTGCTACTTATTTTTTCAACAAGAGGAAGATCTGACAAGCCTTCAGCAGGAAAGATGTACCCAAGATATTTCAGTATGTCTGTGCATTCAACGCATTTTTCAGCATTCAAAGTAAGATTATTTTCACATAATCTCTTCTTAACTTGATCTAGCGTTTTTTTCAATTGAGAAGCACTCGTGGCAAAAATCATAGCATCATCCTGACACACAATCACATTTTTGATGCCTTTTAGTATCTGTTCAATGCATTTTTGGAAGATCGCACTCGCATTCTTCATTCCCATTTGCAAACGATTCAAAACGTAAAGACCTCGGTGTGTGTTAATCACAGAATATTCCTTAGCCCACAGAATTAGACAGGTCGTCTCTTCTTCTGTTTGACTAGAAAGGAAACATTGGAAAATGTAACGTTAATGGAGTGGCACAATCTGCTGACATAATACCATAGCAATCGAACAATGAGCAGCCAGTTCAACAGTAAACACGCCAAATTGTACGAAGCATGGCACGAAATTTCAGTGACTGTTATCAACCGGATCATACATCAAATAGACACAGTCGATGTTAAGTTCTATAGAGAAGTTTGCGAACGTTTCTTCGTGCGCCTGATAACTTTTTAAATAATGATCGGAGGGCCCAACATTATCGAGAAAACGTTTGCGCAATGATCTGAATTCTTCGAATCTGAAGGAACCGTGGCGATCGGAGCATTTTGAAGGAATTCACAGCGATGCACCTCTATTTTTCCTATCTCTGTAAAGTATTAAAAATTTGCTTTTGCCCACTTATTAAGTTCCTGAATGTGCCATTGTTTTGAATCAGTTTGCACGTATAGCAAAGTGATGGGCTTAAACAATCTAATTATATGCCTTAGCCTTATCGTCGAGCGCTACTTGCCAGTATGCAAATTTTAGATCAATATTTGCAAATTTAGAAGAACCTTCAATTTTGCTAAAGATTTCTTCAAATGAAGGTAATGGAAATGCATCCGATAAAATGTTATCATTTAAAGTAGCCTTAAAATCTACACATAGACGATAGCGACCACTCGGCTTCTTAATCCATACAACAGGACTAGCAGATTTTGCAAATTGTACTGGCGAAATGACACCTTGATATGAAGAGATTGCAACTCTTGATCTAGTTGATCTTTGACGTGAACAGGCACCGGTCTAGCACGACAAAATTTCATTTGTTTATTCTCATCTTTTACAGCTATGCTAGCAGTAAAACCTTTAATCGTTGTGCTGTATGTGCGTCAATTTCAGCAGCGCAGTCTCTGTTGCGACACGCAAAATTGCAGATACAAGTTTATATAGATTTCAGACGGATGACATTCGGGTTAACTTAAGACTGGCAAGATTTCTCCTTACTGCAACAACAGACACAATAGAATGACACAAGAAAGACTACAAAAAGTTCTATGACACATAAAAGCCTAAACCAAGGCTAAGTTTTTAGTCTTTATATTCAGGATGCTAATGAGATTTGTATATGCAATGATTTAAATTGAGAAGATGAAACAAAGACACATGATGACAAAAAACAGTAAAGTCAGAAGAAAGCATGCGTCCTAAGAGGCGGTCCCATGATGTGGCATGCCGGCTAGGCGGAGACTTGTTCCATCGACGAAGACATTGTCCACTTTCTGTCAATTTTTGGTAAATGTTCCCTCATTCGTACCCTGAAATATCTCTCCTACGTTGATGCAGGATTGTTATCAATTCTCAATTCTTCAAAACGTCGAAGATGGTGGATGAATGATACTACCTGTTCCTACAATCAAAAAATCGTGAGATTGGAAGTTGATTAAATGCCTTCGATTACTTTATTCTGCTTTTGCTATTTTTGCAAGATTACTAAATTCTTCTGAATTTAAGTAAGGAAAATGAAAATAAGCTCATATTAATAAGTATCATCCAGAGTTGGAAGTGGTTCATGGGTCAGGTGGGTCAAGTGGGCCACAAAATCGCGTGGGTCACGTAGGTCGTGGGTCATGTTTTTCCGAAAAGTTGGTGGGTCAGGTGGGTCGTGGGTCACATGTAGCGTGGGTCAGACTTCGTTGACCCACTTCCAACCAGTTTGATCTATGATAGATTTGACAATCTCAAATACAGTAAACTTCATTTATTCGTATTCTTATCATTCATATAAAATGATTAAGACACTGTCAATGAAAGGGATGATGGATGCACACTGTCAAAATATGCAACACTATTGACTCTTACACGCCTCATACAGCTTCGAAAAGGGGCGGAATTCACACAAATTAAAGGCTCGAAAACAATTGCTGCTGTCTACTGATGTTGGTTGGTGGAGAAAAGTTGTTTGAGTACAGTTGTGCATGCTGGATTCTCTGTTGCTATGTCTGACGATACCCAATGATGTGTGACCTTGATTTGAGAGATACAACTACTGAAGAAGTCTGGTATTCAGAGGTTTTATTCATCTTGAAAATTTTTTGGCAATGCCAACTGCCTTCGTTTTGTTTGTTTCCTTTGATTTTGTTGGTCTTTCGTAGAAAATATCCTCTGGTAGAGATTAGAATGGTAAATCTCTGGTGAAGATTGATCAGAGTCTAAATATTTTTGAAATATGTAATTGATAAAAAATATCTCAATATTATAAGTCAAAATATTATCGACATACATGCTCCATATCAAAAGTATTTAGCAGCTCAATCTACTTTCGTAACATACATGTTCCATGCATCTCATTGCTCATTCGATACATGATAGTCTGAAATGCGACAATTCATACGACGGTCATTGATATAGACTCTGATCAATGTGACATAGTAAGCTAATTCATGAATTATAATGTTGTCATCGTGCAATATTCTATTCACGCGCTACACATGCTTACTCCATTCAATTTTCAATGAATGTCATTCTTACATCAAATACATAACTTTCTACTTAAATCTAACATTAGCGGAAGTTAGTGAAATTTGAATCGATTGCCATCAGAAGCAATAAAATATTAGTTTGACGATTTTCTAGGATAATTTTCACACATGTAGTATCTAACATATAAATGCAAGAATAAATGATTTAGGCCTACTGCAATCTTCTTTTAACTACATTTGATTAAGAATGTAAAATTTGAAATTTAGTCTTTAGGCTTTCAACTTAACTAATCATCTCTCTACGAGTTAAATAGGTAGCACTAAAAAGGATAGTCAAGAATTATAACAAGAAACGGAATCGTTTAAATTTTTTAGAACCTTAGACATTTGTGGTGCATGAACTTTGATTGTACACTGTAAACTGTAGGGCACTAATTTAGGCACGAAGCCGAAACTTCGTGCCAGTTAGCGCCTTACAGTCTTTCTAGTGCCTCGAGGCACCACTATAGACACTAATAGGCTCCAAACCAAATATTTGTTTATCCAATGAAATCGAAGGAAAAATCAATGGTCACGGATTCGGCACTATGAACTTCGTGCCTACTCGTGCCTGGTGTTGGTTAGAATTGATGCCTAAATTTCGTGCCAAAATTCAAGCAAAATTTTGTGCCTAAGAGTTTACAGTGTAAAATATTTTTGATCAAGTTACATGTCTACTTATCATGTGACAGGTGATCTGATACACTTGAATCTTTATAACAAATCTTAACAACAATTTTGATACCACGAGGCCTCTACCTAGATAGACCTAGAATCTTGAATGAAAATGAAACTAAAGATGATACCAGAAAAGGAAATTGCACTCACATCATTCACCCTTGTGGCATGTGGGTCAGGTGGGTCAAAGATGTGGTAGGTCGTGGGTCATGTTTTCGTGAAAAGTCGGTGGGTCAGATGGGTCGTGGGTCACATATGCCATGGGTCAGGTGGGTCATGGGTCAAGTTTCGTTGACCCACTTCCAACTCTGGTATCATCATAAGCGCATTCGATGACTCTAGTCATAAGATAACGTCATATATAAAGATCGACTTCTATTTCTCTGTTGCTGCATATTGTAGAAATGTGCCCTATGTTAAGATCACCGAGGCCATTTTGTTGAAGTGGTTCAGGCCCTCGTTGTGCGTCATGAAAGAACATGACTTGCTCCTGACATGGACTTAGGCCATTTTTGCTTTCATCTTGTTAATTTCCTATAGTGCAATGTCTCGATTTCAGTACGCGTGCATATTTTTTTACTTAATTTTTTTTTTCTTAAGAGTAATTTGAACGTCTATAACTTTAAGGGCAAGATAATTTAGAATCCTTTTGTAAATCACTATATCTTATGATTAGATTAGAGTCATCGAAAGCGCTTACGATAATACATATTATTATGATTTTTTTTTTCATTTTCCTTACTTAAATTCAGTGAAGAAAATGCTGCTATAAATTGATAAAATCTTGATCATGCACCGGCGCCATTGCGTGGCGTCATCGCCCAAGTCATTTACTAGATCAAGATAATGCCGCTCCTCCGTTAAATCTGCAATCATCATTTCACTGATTACATTTCTCAGTCCCATTTTTCATCCTATGCGCAAGTGTAGCAAGAAACACTTGAATCTCTGATGTCAATAGCCAGAAATATCATCCACCATCCAACCAATCCATAATGTTGAATTGATTAAATAGTCATGTAATTTCTGAAATTATTCATTTTCACTCTTCTATTGTTTTTGGCGTTCATATGAAATACTAACTCATGCTATCGAATCCTCTCACATTACTTTTTAATCTTATCATTCTGCCATGCCTGTCGATGTCTTCGACGTATGTTCAAAGTAAAGATGCGACATGGGTTCCAAGAAGGTTAGATTTGATTATTCAATATTCCCCAGGACTTTCGGAATGTTTATTGGTTTGTGAGAATACTTGGAATTGTGTTGGAGGACAATACATTGAAAAATCACGGACATGTTCGCTTGCAATCGAGAAACTGCAACAGAGAATGTTATACAAAAAAGGCCCTATGACTGATTTCGTTTTTGGTTTATTTTGCGATCCAACAGAAGGATATGAAATTAATACATTATCTTATATATCTGACAATAATGATGAGAGCTTCCCGGGACTTGGGCGTGATTTGCCAGCTTGTATGCCAGAGTGCTCATTATATCGCTGGTGTGTTTCCGCTGATATAGATCCGCGAACAAACTTTTGTTATCTATCTGCAGTTGGCGAATCAAGTGGTCTCTTAAAATCCACTACACTTCCCGGATTTGATAACGCCGAGAAGAAATGCAACACGTAATACCAGTATATAACTTTCAGGTGTTAAACATTAATGAAGTTTTGGCCAATTTTTCTCTTCAGTCTTGTGCAGCGACTGACTTCCTTCATCTGTGATGCGTTTGCCATAAGTATTGTCCGATTCTGTGTATATACGCTAATAGACCAATCATGGTCTCACCTTGGTCATATAATTCAGCTGCTTTTCTGTCTCATGCTCAATTCGAGCTTTGTGCAAGACGAAGGAAGACTATGCCTCATCCTGAAGAATAGATGTTCGCGAAATGGAGCTCTAAATCATACCTCGTAGCTCTGTAATGTGTTTGATTTGAGCCTTTTGCCTCCTACTCGTTCATCTTAGTGATTCATCATTGAAGGGGTTACTCAAGCTGTCCTCGAAATTCGTTCCATACAGGTGTATATATGTGTGCAACCAAAACAGGACAAAACATATTTGTAATAAAGTCTATTTCATGTGAATGAAAATCAAAAAGTCACATCGATGCGGCTTAATGGAAAAATATAGAAAAGCCGACTAATCATAATGCTTACCAATTATCTCAAGAAAAATACAGCATGAGTTCAAAAAAGCTATTATGTTAATGGGATGTAGTTGTTTAGTTATTTTATTACTTAAGCATCGATGACAGATGACCAAAGTTTTCTTCGATTGCTAGATGCTATAGGTCTAGCAGCCACCTGAATATGTTTTATCGTACATTGTGCGTAATTTAGCTGTGGTACAATGTGGAAGAAGGAAGGCAACAGTGTGAACATGTGACATGCTAATAGCAGTTTTTCCCACTTTCTTTAATGCATCTCTTTACTGAATTATTGAGTGTATCCACTATTCAATGTTTGCCACCTATGGCCTCTACTGTTGAACTTATTTGATGTTATTCTGTATTTCTCTGCTGTGAAGAGAAATATGTACAGTAAATTGTGCGACTACTGTGTAATTATAGGCTTTTAGTTAGCATTATACCAGAGTACTTGTGTACTTTAGTACGCATGTGCTCTGGACTGCTTTTTCCTCTTGTTCAAGCGCTATGGGATTTAGTAAAATGATCTCCATTGCTGGACTGTAAACATCAAATATCAATGATTTCTATTGTCAAAACCATGGATATTTGCTAGTCGTAAATTTAAGTAGGAGTTATTACCTATAGGCCTTCACTGTCTTTATTCAAACGTTGTGTGATCTTTTGTAAGGTACTCACGGAGGAGATCAGGCATAGACTGTTTTGGTAAGCTGATTGACTTGCTGAAGACAGCATATACACAAAAAGCATTGGCTCAGGTGAATAGCTTCGTCAAATATGTTCTTTTTCATCAATTGTAATGACTCAATGATAAATTTCAACTTTCGACAATCTTCGATAATCTCTACCGGCCACAGCTTACGTGCACTGTCAATTTCAGCTATTTATCCAGGTGCTATATATCTAGATATCCATGTCAAAACTAATGGGAAAACAATTTCTAGGTTAGATAAAATCTCATTGCAATATGATATCTGTGTGTTGTAAACTCTCTATAAAATTACTTGATCAATAGAAATTTCCGGGTATAAAGGCTTTTTGAACAACATGCATGAAAGTTAACAAGCATAAATTTAAAAAGCAATAAAGAAACTGCAAAAATCATGAAAAGAAAGAGGAAAAATGAAAAACGTCAAGGAAAAGTCATGGGTGATCGTTCGATCTCAGATCTCTAGATATGATTTATTTCACTCACTCCCGTACTTAATCCTCTTTTCCTGGATACATTCTAGCTAGCTAAAGAACTGACGATTTCTATGAAAATCTATATTTCTATGACAGATTTGATTTGACACAGTTTGATTCCTAAGTGTTCTCACTATGAGCATTTCTAGCTTTTATAATTCCTTTTTTGTTTTATACACTGACTCTTTAACTTATATAACTTGCACAATCTGTCATTGTTCATGGTTCTCATAAATATACAGTTATTATAAAAAAATTCTATGACACTGATTTACTGTGTACAGAACATTAAACGTTTAATGTACTGTACGCATGTGTGTTCGTGAAATAAATTATGCTAAACCACAGATATTTTACTTTGCACATAGAAAGTCCTCGTCATAGATTTAATAGTCTAATAATAAATTAATTTCTTTTCTTATTATGTGCGTATAATTAGAACATCTCACTTGTCTGTAACTTTGGTAGTTACTACTTTGGTGTAACTTTGGTGGTGTCTGTAAAGACCTGCATAGTTTAAGAATGGACTTCTTCTTTTTTTATAATATATAATTCATTGTAAATGAATGTTAACAACATCATGAAAGAACAGTCAAACTAAACAAGAAAAGTCATGAGACAAAAAATATAAAAAAATGATTCAATGGAAGTTCAAAAAAAAGAGTGTGAAAATTCATTCTGTGATGTTCGACTCTATGCAAATGTTATTTATATCGAGGTCCTGCAATTGTTCTGTTGTGATGGAAGATCGGGTACCACGAACACACAGAAGACAGGCTCTTATAAGCGCAAAATTAAGTCTCGCTTTCATCCACGCACTTATTACAGATTTCGTTTCTTTTCTTTTAGCATGGACTTCTTCTTCATTTAGAAGTCTATGGTTCAAGTCTATGCCTTATCCAAAAGTGCACAGCGCAATTCATTTGAATTTTGATAAAGATTGCAGAGTGCCAAGTTCGCCTGGGCATTGAATAGAAAGATGTACTCAGACTTGACGCAGCGTCTACGGCTGCCAAGGAATTGTTGTGCTTAAATTGGTTAAGTCTGATGACATCTTTCTATTTGAATTTTGACATAGAAATATATCCTGTCGTTATAGAATTCATCATTACTTGAAGCATATTGAAGATGGAAAGTGGTTAGCCAATTGAACTTGATCTGAATAAATTTTCTGGTGGCATGATAAGTGGACTTACTCTGTCTCAAATAAATGAAGTGTGCTCAAATAACATCGAAGAAAGTAGTAATAACGACATCTGTTTTAGAATTAGATTTTGATGATAAGTTATATTGAGGAGTTAAACATCACATATGAGCAAATTAGAGATTGTTTTGACTACAACGAAGGCGATATTCCAAATTATGTGAAAGAACAGTTAGATGAGACATAAAGAAGCACGACGCCAGCCAGTACTATTCAAAAGGAAAAGTTGCATTCATCACGTTTCATTGAATTTTTGAAAAAAAATAAATTAGCTGTGACTTGCTTTCTGTTAAAGAAACAAACTTGAACAACTATTTGAGATATTTCTATCATGAGTTGCGAATAGTTGGAGGTCGATATTACAGTCCAAAAAGTCTGAAATGCATAAGAGCAGGTATTCATCGTTATTTGACTCGAACGTTGAATAGAAATGTAAACATCCTTACAGGTGAAGCTTTCGCGTCAGCCAATTGGATGCTCCTGACAATGACTGGCTTATAGCTGGCTCATGGTGGTCAAAGTAGGCAATTTATCGCCATAGAAAAGAATGATTTGGATACAATTTACACATCATTTGACCGAAAATCGGGAGAGTCCCTTCAAAATGAAGCACTGTCTTCAATTCTCTACTTACTTGGTGCTCGAGGACGCGAAGAGTTAAGAAAGCTAAAGCGATCAGACAAATGCATTGAATTTGATTCGAATGGCGTCAAGTATGTGCATTTGAAATGCGAGAAAGTTGAGAAAAGTATGCCGAGCAACCTGAGAAAAAATGTCAAGGCTAGCCTTCAGCCGAAGGAACACTCAGTCAAAAGGATAAATCGCATAAGTCGATCGATTGAATGTATCGAATTGTATATCGCAATGATAAGCCGTGACCAACCCTCCACAGATAATCTCTTCCCACGTCCAATCAACAACAAAAAGTCGCACCAATTTTACAGCAGCAAGCAAGTTCGTGGAGAAAGCTTCTTAGGACAATTCATGAAAAAAACTATCTGAAACCCTGAAACTGACAAAGATTTATACAAATCATCGTGTACGATGCACAACTGCATCCAAAGCGAAAGATAAAGGACTGAGCAACTCAGATGTTTGCCATATTACTGGTCATAATGACGCCCGCAGTATTGACAGTTATGACAGGCCAAGTGACGAAAGGATCCAGATGCTGAATTCGGCAATCTCTTTGAATTCCAGTTTTGAACAGAATTCTTCTAATAGCATGAGAACTGAAAAATCCTGCAGTGGTGTGTCCACAATGAAAGAATCCATCACAGTCGGAGTTTCGTCTGAAGAAGATGCGTACTGAAGCCAACGGAAATACGAATATCGTAAACATCACATTTATTTAAGCTTCACCTTTCTCTTCATGTTATTGTTTGATATTGCAAATTGTAATATATTGTTATTATAATGTCAACATAGATACCTAAATTAAGCTTTCATTGTGCATTTGCCAAATTTTCCCATTGTGCAACATGATCCCTCAATTTTATCCTAAATATGCTCGAGACATCAGTATTCATATTGAACTTTTCAGCTTGTTGTCTGCTTTATAGAACAATTTTGTGGCATTATGTAGTATGAAAATTTGCTGCTCCATGTGCTTTCTTCTCTGCTAGTTCAAATATGGCTTCAGCTTGCAATTTTGACACGGACTCGTACATAGGAATGACATTGATGGACTATTCTCGGTGTTGTAGTTATTCATTGCTGTTCTCATTGATTGATTGTTATTCATTGACATACCGTGCAATTCCACAAAGCATTTCGTCGTCATTACGAGATCACGAAATGAAAAGTAAAACGCAATCAGACGGAATTGTTTACTCAGCATTTCATAGCAAAAGAAAACAAAGAAGATATAAAAAAGCAGAAATAATTTTTGGTGTCATCAAAATTCATAGATCTGCTTTTTCTAGTAACCAATAGTTGTGCCTTGTTCCAGGAATCCATGAATTTCGATGACACTAAAGATTGTTTTCACCAGGATTTGGAGATGCCGAAATTCCTACGTCAAAACATGCTGAGCAAAAAATATGTCTGATTGGATTTTAACATTTCGTGATCTCGTAATGACGCAATGAAACATGTTGTGGAATCGCGCGAGGTCTTAATGCGAAATGTTGGTGTCAATTGACACCAACTTTGGAATCATGTATGGATGCCACAGAATTAAATATTTTGTTTATCTCCTTCGGTTTGCTAGAAGTGTGATTAATTCGAAATCGACGGTGCATCGAGGAACTGCAAAAAGAAATTCCTAGTACCTTAGAGATAGGAAAAAATGTAGTGCGTCACCTGCGGATCAATGGGAGTTCCAGCAAAGTGCTTCGATTGCCAAAATTCCTTCAGATTCGAAGAATTCAGATCATTGCGCACACGTTTTCTCCATAATGTTGGTCCTTCCGATCATTGTTAAAAAAATATCAGGCGTACAAAAATTAGATCACTTGATGATTTCACATCTTCTTAGCATTCCTCATTTCATAGTGCATACACTAAATCGAATGCTAGCCAGACATCGATGTGTGCTTTGGTGTGTGCGAGGTAGTGATGCAAATGAAAAATTTTGAAATTTTTTTTTCGGTGATTGACGTTTTTTGCCTTTGTTTTGGAGACTTGTTGCAGTCGTTTGAAAAGACTATGTAATATTCAAAGACCGAAAACTTCTCTATCATCCCTGCATGTTAACTTTTGGGACCAACTGCACCCTCCATATTTCAGATCTTTTTAACTGAATATCAGACATTAAATGGATTTCAGATTTCTCTAATTGAATTTCAGATATCTGTCAGAAACTCAACTTTGAAAGGATCTTAGATTCAACTGGTCGAGAATCTCCAATTCATCTGGAAAAGTCTGAAATTCATTTAAGTAGATCTGAAATCGATTGGGAACTACCTGAACCATCTGAACCAGCTAGAAATGGAATGTGTAGCTTGTTCTCCACGAAGATATCGGATAATACGCCAGAAGTTAGAAGCTATCATGTAGATATTTTTCTACTCATCAGAGATATCTTTAGTTTCCAAATATCTCACGAGTTTACAGTCTTTATATATCTTCCAATATATGGTCGCTCATGTATAATGCTGTGTTGGACTGTGTGCTTGTGCTTCACATGTTCATCAACACATGGAGAATTTGTATCATTGCAATCAAGGCTGCATAATAAAGCTTAACTTTCAAGCCACAAGCAAACTCCCAAATAAAGTGCATTATTTCTGCTCCAGATCTTTCACAATGCATGAAATTATACCCTATTGTAAAGGAAAAAATTCATGTTGTCCCAAAAGATGTCTGTGTTATAATATTAAAAATGGCAACAAATTGCCACAAGCCACTGGTGGCAAAGGAATGCTCAAAAATCCACGGACGGGATACGTGTGTGAAGTTAGCACCGCCATCTTGAAAATGGAATGTGCCAGTCAAACCAACGATCAGAATCCATCTAGATGGAGCGTGCCAGCATGTGCCACTCACTATTTTGAAAGAATTCCCCCTAGTTTAGGAGAAATCGCTGGTTGAAAGTTCGACATGGCGGTGATGTGAAGTTAGCACCGCCAATAAAAATTTTTTTCCAAAATACACAATGAAAACATACGAAACACGCACAACAGATAGAAGACCATCAAAAACATTGTGTCAGCAAGTTTCAGCACCTAAATCCCCGTACTTGCTGAGAAATTAGTCCCCGAAACCACAAAATGGCGGTGATGTGAAGTTAGCACCGCCATCTTGAAATATGCATGTGCCAGTCAAACCAACGGTCAGGATCTATCTAGATGGAGTGTGCCAGTATGTGCCACTCGTTAATTTCACGAAAATCCAACCACAGTCTGTGGAAAACCAACCCGAAAGCTCAACGGCGGTGATGTGAAGTTGGCACCGCCGTCTTGAAATATGCATGTGCCAGTCAAACCAACGGTCAGAATCGATCTAGATGGAGTGTGCCAGCATGTGCCACTCGTTTATTTCACGAAAATCCCACCACAGTCGGTGGAAAGCCAACCCGAAAGCTCAATGGCGGTGATGTGAAGTTGGCACCGCCACTGAATGTTTTTCCCGAAATTGGAACCACTCAATGGAGGTATTGTAAAATTTTCCACTTCAACATTAAACCGTTTGCTTACTGGCTATACAGATATCAATGCAAATACGAATATCTCGACAGGTGAATACCGTCATGTGCCTGAACTGTTAACAGAAAGCTGAAGCTATTACTTTGTTCAAAACTCTGTAAGACAGTGAAGGCATTTGACGAGTATATGTAATGGCATAACTAGGAAGACTTACTTTCTTATTAAAGGCCATTGATGAATAGCATGCGATTCGTTTATGTTTCCCCGAATGAAGGAGGAGAGTTCGCGACTTACAACGGCAAAACTATTGGAAATGGTTTGAATTTTTCATTTGACCAACGACGTCCCATGATTGGTCAGTTTTCGGTTGCCATATGATCAAAATTCCACAGGTGTGTGTGTTAAACACATTTATTTAATCATTCTTGTTTTAAGTTGTACAGGCTGTAATTAATCGCATGCCGTGAATATATTTTCCACGGCAAACAAATGAAAATGTTCATCGATATATTGATCATATGGTAACCGAAAACTGACCAATCATGGGACGTCGTTGGTCAAATGAAAAATTCAAACCATTTCCAATAGTTTTGCCGTTGTAAGTCGCGAACTCTCCTCCTTCATGCGGGGAAACATAAACGAATCGCATGCTATTCATCAATGGCTTTTAATAAGAAAGTAAGTCTTCCTAGTTATGCCATTACATATACTCGTCAAATGCCTTCACTGTCTTACAGAGTTTTGAATAAAGTAATAGCTTCAGCTTTCTGTTAACAGTTCAGGCACATGACGGTATTCACCTGTCGAGATATTCGTATTTGCATTGATATCTGTATAGCCAGTAAGCAAACGGTTTAATGTTGAAGTGGAAAATTTTACAATACCTCCATTGAGTGGTTCCAATTTCGGGAAAAACATTCAGTGGCGGTGCCAACTTCACATCACCGCCATTGAGCTTTCGGGTTGGCTTTCCACCGACTGTGGTGGGATTTTCGTGAAATAAACGAGTGGCACATACTGGCACACTCCATCTAGATCGATTCTGACCGTTGGTTTGACTGGCACATGCATATTTCAAGACGGCGGTGCCAACTTCACATCACCGCCGTTGAGCTTTCGGGTTGGTTTTCCACCGACTGTGGTTGGATTTTCGTGAAATTAACGAGTGGCACATACTGGCACACTCCATCTAGATAGATCCTGACCGTTGGTTTGACTGGCACATGCATATTTCAAGATGGCGGTGCTAACTTCACATCACCGCCATTTTGTGGTTTCGGGGACTAATTTCTCAGCAAGTACGGGGATTTAGGTGCTGAAACTTGCTGACACAATGTTTTTGATGGTCTTCTATCTGTTGTGCGTGTTTCGTATGTTTTCATTGTGTATTTTGGAAAAAAATTTTTATTGGCGGTGCTAACTTCACATCACCGCCATGTCGAACTTTCAACCAGCGATTTCTCCTAAACTAGGGGGAATTCTTTCAAAATAGTAAGTGGCACATGCTGGCACACTCCATCTAGATGGATTCTGATCGTTGGTTTGACTGGCACATTCCATTTTCAAGATGGCGGTGCTGAGTGGCGGTGCTAACTTCACACACGTGGACGGGATTCGTATTGCTACGATTGCAAAGACTGCGATTGTTTTAATTGAAATGATATGATGAAGTCAAGAGTTTTATAACAATTCTATTGATGTGTCTATGCCTCGGCTGTGATAGAAAACGTAAAAATTGTATCACAAAAATTCAAATTTCTTCATTTTTCAAAATCGTTTTATTCAAAATAATGATCAGAATCACCAGTTTTAGACCCATTCTATTAGTATGTAGCTGCCTCGGCTGTGGAAGTGGTCAAAGCAGGGCGTATCACAAAAATCAGAACTTTCAAAATTATCCAAAATTTTCCGATTTTTTCCAAAATTTTCCTTGGAAAATTTTGATTCAAAATTTTCCGGAAAATTTTCATCACTAGTGCGAGGTGATATCACAGCACGCATGTCTCTCTCACTGACTCTGGTGTCCTCTGTTGACAGCTTCTTGTCTGCCATTTCCAATACCAAGCGATACACGAATTATCTATTAGTCAATTAAGTTTTAATTTCAATTTTAAGTGAAGTTTTCTTTGGTGAAGGGCTACATTTGACTAATCTGATGACTAGTTCATTTTTTGTCGTAAAAAATAGGGCTATCGTGCTTTTTTCGTTGCTGTACAATCATCTTTCAAAAAATCCCTGCTGATGTTGCTGCCAACTTCATCGACTTGCGTCAAATCTCAGTTAAATGTGCTACTTGCCCTTTTCCTTTCATTATATCGCAGTTAAATTCTCAAATTTAAAAGCGCATTTTGTAATGAAAATATAAAGAGCAGCTGCAGATCGAAAGAAAACTCATTTTACACATTGCTTATGTGATTGTAATTGCTATAATTGTATAGGACTGGAATTTAAAAATCGCGAAATTCATGCAGTTTCATCTAATTTTAATCAAAATTATCGACAACTAATCGACCTAATTAGTCCAGTACAAGACCTTGACAATTTCACAATGACCTTGAGTCAAGAACTCACAGTAAATGGCCCTTTTCGAGTTGCCAAGGTCACATCGATTTGGCAACTCGAAAGGGGCCAATGCCAATCATTTTCATGACAACAACATAAACCCCTTCTTTTTGCAGATTTATCTGAGATTTTGCGCAAGGAAAAGATCCAGATAACAACTTGCATTATGAAAATAAAAGCACTTTCTGTGAACTCTTTGCTCAAGGTCACTTTGAGGTTGTCAAGGTCTGCAGCTACAGAAGTAGTATAGGGTATAGGATTCGGCGCATCGCTTCGCTCAGCACCGAATCCCACACCTAGGTAGATACAAAAAATGAAAAAATACAAAAAAATAGGGTCCTCCTGAAATTTATAAAAAAACAGTCAAAATAGTTACAAAAAATGAAAAAATACAAAAATAGGAAAGTACCTCTAAAATCACCAATTCACGGGCTAAAATAGATGCGAAATGGGAAAAATACAATGTTTATGACCCATGAACAAAAATATTCATTTAAAAATGGAAGATGAAAAAACAAAAGAACCATCAGCCCCCTTATATCCTTCATTATCATATGAAATGGATATAGCAAAACACAAAGATAGAGTCAGGTACATGAAAGATAAGGAAGCCCAATTATTACTTAAACTAGAACATTATAATAAATTAAGAAAGAGATGGGCCATAGCTAAGAATGTGACACAAGGCGTTGGTGTATGTTTAACAATTTCTTTAGGCGCTCTCACTATTGTCATTTCGTCTGGCGTTCTTACAATTCCTGTTGTCGCTACAGTTTTAACAGGCACAGGTGTCTTCACAACGTCACTTGCAACAGTGATAGATAAATCTTTAATGACTAAGAAACGAAAATCCTTAACTAAGAAACATGCACATGTCAAAGAAGTATATGATAAACTACATTACTACTTCCAGAGAGTGTGTGATGACAATGTTATTACGTTAGATGAGATTGAAAAATTTGACCAAATAGCTAGAGAAGCAACTAAAATTCCTGTTAAACCTCAAGACAAAGTAAACAATGAAGCTTTTTTAGAAGAAATAAGAACTTTATTAAAAACGTTAGAACAAAGTTCCATAGAACAAAAATAAGTTGTTCAGTAAAATGTTTATGCTGTGTACCAATGATACCACAAAATTCAAATATTATCTTATAAAATAATGCAGAGCAATGAGGCAAAAATAAAACAACTAGAAGAATTAATAAAACAGAAAATTATTATGAAGAAAAAACATAGACAATATCGAATGCTACAAGCTGGTGTTCAATCCAATATGTTAGAAAAAATACGCCTAACTGACCAAGTGAAAACTGATTTTGAGAAAACTATTGCACCACTCAAAACTCTTGAGAAAGAACTTGCAGTTCATGATAAACGAATTGATATAGCGGATCCAGTGCAGAAAACCATCACGGATGATTATGGTTTATTAGAAGCAAACATAGAAAAGAAATTACCCAAATCTATGCTCTTTGAACATTCTACTTCATTTATAGATGGAAAAGGAGAAACTAGATTTTACTTAGGTGGAAAAGAATTATCTATAAATACTAAAGAAAGTTTAATTTTTACACCAGACAACGCAGCTTTCAGTTTAGACAAAAATTTCGTGGATTTATTAAGAGGAGCGAAGTTAGATAACTATCATACTGATGATCTACTGAAATACAAAACTATGTTAGATAAGGTTGGAACTGTAAAAACTCTTAAGCGTTATACAACTTTGAATGACTTATTATCTAAAACGTCTAGTACCAGTAAAACAGGAACAAAGATACCAATATTAACAGCTGCTTCGCCAGCAAGAACTGGCTATTCAACACCGACTGGTTATTCAACACCAATGGCTGCTTCTCTAGCAAGAACTGGTTATTCAACACCGACTAGTTACCCAAAAACAGGAACAGGACTAAAAGAGACAACGGTTTTCCTGTCCGATGATCCGCAAGAATTAATAAACAGATTAGAGATTTTATTAGCTGCAACAAAAGAAGGACATAACTCTAGTTTTAACGAAATACATGCAATCTTAAAAAGACTAACGGAAAAGAAAATTATTAGTGAAAAAGACTACAAAAGCTTATCTAAATTATTTAGTTAAAAAATGTCTTCGGCAGAACTAGAAAAAATTAATAAGCATTTAGAAAATTTAACCGAGATTTTAACCTCATCAAAATTTAGTACGACATTAAAATTTATAACAACTATTTCATCCCATACCTGTCATTTAGATCCTATTATTCACTTAGAACAAGGCAAACATTATGAAGTAGCACTAACTAGTTTTTCAACATTTAACACTATACAAAATATTATCAAAGATGTAAATGACCGATTTAAATATTCTAATGATCAAGGTAAAACTTGGAAAGAATTAACTTTTCTTCCCGGATCTTATGAAGTTGAATCGATTTCCAATGAAATAAAAAGACATTTAGGCATTCAATTTAAAGACAAGAAACAATTACATTTCGCAGTTGAACCAGCAGTAAATAAATTTTCTCTTACTTTAGATGAAGATCATCAAGTTGATTTTAATATTGACAAATCTTTATCAAGACTATTAGGATTTAAAAAGCAACTCTATACACAAGGTTTTCATATAAGTGAAAATATACCTAAAGTAACTGAAATAAATTCAATCAACGTTCAATGTGATATTATAGAAGGTGGTTATGTTAATGGAAAGCTGTCAAATAATATCTTCAGTTATCCAGCATTTACAGTTCCGATTGGTTACAGTTTGAATGTAATCCCAAAATCATTAATATATTTCCCTGTTACAAGAAAAACAATTAATTCAATTACAATTAGAATAACAGATGAGAAAGGAAAGGAAATAAATTTTGGAGGTGAAGAAATTATGATAGATCTTTTGGTTCGGGAGGTATAATTAAAAAAATATATTGACTTAAAAATGAGTGAAAGCAGTTGTGAAAAATATCCACTAAACAAGAAAGTGAAATTCAATCATCATCATAACTTGTCAAATAAAGTTTTATCAGTTATTTGTGGAAGATCAGGTTGTGGAAAAACATATCTATTATTTAAAATTCTCACGACACCCAAATTTTTGGATTATAACAATCTTATCATTTATACAACAACAGCAGAACAACCTATTTATCAATTTTTGAAACATGGTTTTGAAAATAATCTTACAAAATCAGCTATAGCTTCACTGTTTGAAGAATATGAAAAATCGGAGTATGAAGAAGAAATAAGTTCCTGGTGTGAAGAATCAGCGAAAAATAAACAACTAGTAGAACCCAATAAAAATAAACACATAACGATACAATTAATAGATGATAGTGGCAATATGCAAGATCCTAGTAAACTAAATAAAACGAAAAAACATTGTGTGGTGTTTGATGATTGTGTTAATGACAGAAATCAGGCAGTGCAGAGAAATTATTTTACAAGAGGCAGACATAATAACTGTAGTGTCTTTTATTTGACACAAAGTATGTATTCATTAGATGGAAGTGTTATTAGAAAGAATGCTAATATTTTTATGCTTTTCGAAATCAACCAAAGAAACCTAAGTGATTTGTTAAGAGACTTATGTATAAGAGATAAAGATGAATTTAAACAATCGTGTAACAATGCTTGGGCAAACGACTATGGTTTTATCACAGTCAATATTGATAAAAAAGTACATGATAGAGTTATAGAACAATTGTTCTCTGACTAGTGTATTATAATTCCTCTTCCCAGTCTTCACTATCATTGTATTCAATTATATTACATTCTTTTTTTATTCGTTGAAATATTTCGTCTTGAACATCTTCTCCGCTATAGGGGAGCATAATACCATTTGCATTAGGTGCTTGACGTTTAAGAATATTTATTTTACCAGTGAATCTTTTTTCTTCAGTGTTATTATTTTTATCAGGAATACTAATACCAGTTTCTAAAGATCTTTTCCATGGTTTATTAACAATTGTTGTCAATGTTTCCCCATGGTATAATTGAATGAAATCTTCTACTTTTACTTTAGTTTTTGTATAACCCTTAAATGTTTTCTTTTCACTAAGTCTCCCTTGTTCATCTACAGTAATACAATATTTTACTTTAGGTGCAATAAACATTGCAAAAATAATTCCACCATTTCCATAATCATTTTTCCCTTGGCACAATTCCCCGCCAACATATCCAGCCGCATCTAATTTATTGAAGAGTTCATTGGAAATGTAGATGGAATCAGTATCTGTATAATGAATGTATTTTTCTTTGAAACCATTAATTTCTAAAATAAAGTTGTTCATGATTCTTCTAGAGTGAGAAAGAATGAAAGAACCTAAGTGTGATGGCATGAATGACGTCTTCCCATCTTTTACAATATTAGCTTTAAGAAACTCATCATCTTCCATTTCTACTTTCACTAAGAATTGTTCATCATTTACTTTTTCAAAATCTTTTACTTCTTGAGTGAAATTTTTTCTCAATGTATTCTCATTCCATAAATGATATTTAGTGGTTATGTCTTTTTGTACGGTTTTTCCATATAGTGAATTCATTAATAATTTAATTAACTCATCGCCTACAGTGTTTCCTTCTATTTTATATTTTTTTCTTAAATTGAAGAGCTTTTCAATGTATTTGCGAAATGGTGAAATGTGATAATTTTCTTCATAAATTATACCATCTGTAATAGATAATATTTTCCCGCCACATCTAACAATTTCCTGTATGTCTACAGAAGTTAATACATCATAACACATTCCATTCCTAAACCTTATTATTTCTTGATTGCAATTGTTTTCATTCTTTACCTTATCTTTCGCAGGAACTGGTTGAAAAAACATCTCATCAGGATAATGAAACACAACTGTGAATATTCCAGTTTTAGGACGAAATGATTGAGTGTTAAATTGATATAATACTGCTTGTTCTTCTTCTTGTCTAAATTTTCTAGCAGATTCAGCTTTAGGGTATTCTGAATGTTCGTCATACATAGCTGATGGATATAAAGATGTTGCATCAAAAGCCATTAAGAATTCATTTCGTTGGTCGAGTAGTTTATGTTTAATTTCTTTACAGAGAGCATTCTTGTCTTGCAACTGATTATACTGCTTCATTAAATCTATTAAATTATTATTATGACCAGGAAAATATCGTTGTAATATTGGTATCAAGATGTTACAAAATGGAGATTCGTAATGTCTTATATTTGCTGACACTCTTCCACCTTTAACAGATTTTCTAACATAGTTTCTAGTCCATAAATCAGTATGCGAATGAATATTTATGTTGTCTTCTTGTACACTCTTCATCCAACCGTTAAATGTTAAAGCGGAGGATGTTAAATTAGTAGTTATATCTTCGCCAACTAATTCTTTCATAACATTATTATACTTGTAGATACAAAATGCTAATGAAAGAACATCGTTAATTAAATACGGTTTCCACTCATGTTCTTTTTCTAGATAATTATCATGTGTAATTTCACCAATTTCATAATTTAATTTACACATATTGGTGGGGATATTAAAATTCTCGCACCATTTGGAAAGACTTGTTTTCACGTGTTGATAGCTACATTTCATTACAATGGTTTGTAAAGGTTTGCTTGGTTTTATGTTACGTTTTGTAGAGTCACCTAGTTGCTTAGATCTAGAGGAACGTTGGATATACTTACTAACACTTTCAGTTGTATAAGGATTTTGTAAAGAAGCAGTGAGTATTCCTCGTGATGTTTTAAGCGGTGGTTTAGTTAATTTAAAATTAGATTTGAGTGGAAAATATGCATCGAATCCTGATGAATTATGTGCTATTAAAGTTACTTTCGAATGATTAAAAGATCCAAGGTTTTTGAAAAATTGATGTATCGGACATACGTCCTCTGGGTTTCCCCCGGACGGGCATTCATCATGTTTCCTAATAAAGATTTTCACACAACGTTGAAGTTTGTTAAGTTCTTGCTCAGTTAAGGTATTGTAGTCACTTATCTGTTTCTTAAGTTCTTTAATCTCATGTTCATCCTTGCTCCTTTTTATTTTAATCATATCGCGTAGCAATCGTGCGTCTATTTCTTCCAATCTTTGCTTCGGTAAGCAAC
This sequence comes from Prostheceraeus crozeri, assembly GCA_907163375.1. NCBI lineage: Eukaryota > Metazoa > Platyhelminthes > Polycladida > Euryleptidae > Prostheceraeus > Prostheceraeus crozeri. The sequence continues at coordinate 109,330 of CAJQUW010016334.1, forward strand.
ACATGAATTTATTGAAATTGATAGTACCTAAAGCATAAGGAATAGGATGAGCTGTTGCACAACGAGGATCTGGATAAGTTTCGAGATCCCATATATATGTTGAACCATAGTCAATTGGTTTCTTTGTTATGGTCTTATACGGAAGTGTTGTTAGATTTTCATCAGTGACAGTTTTATATATTGGTTTGAAATTATTTTCAATTTCTCTAATAGCTTCTGCTTTATGGAATTTATTGATTAAACAATAATGACCTATTGATGAACCTTCGTGAAAATAATTGTAATAAACATAACTATGAGGTGTTGTAATACCTCTGGGATTTAAATGACGATTAGTAGCACTATAATACTGTACACATTCTCCAAAGTATTTATTGAATTGGGAAAATTTACAGTTTGCCATTACTCCTGTTCTAGATGTAGCTTTCTCTTTATATAAAAAGTCATTAAACCTTTCGAACATATTTTCAGCTTGTTCTTGATTGAACCCACGTAAGGCGTTGTAACATTTTATAAAGCAGAAATCTTCAGAAGGAATGTAACAATATTGTCCAATGTATTCTTTGATTCTATATTTCATATTAATACCAGCGCCTCTATGTGATCTTTGCACGAGTTTCATACCAAAATCTTCGTATTTGATACTACCTGTAAAAATCCATTCACTAGCATCGGATTTCTCTTCTAGATTAAGAAACCATGTTTCAAATGAATTTTTATTATAAAACGTAGCGTAAAAGTTTTCTATTGTGGTTCCATCTTCTTTGTTTATTACACCCAATAAATTTAAAACTTTCCCATTGCGTAACAGCTCACGTATATCATTTACTACATTAGTAAAAAGTTCATTTTCATACGTGATAGCGTTCGGATTAAACAGATTCAATAGATCATCTCCAAGTCTATCGTCAGAGAATATATCGGGAATTGGTGCGCGCTTACTACGTTTACGCCTACGTTCAATTTGTGCATCAAACTCATCAATTTGTTTCTTTATTAACTCGTCAAGCGTATGCGTTGATTTGTTACTCATTTTACAATTCATATTTTTAAAAGAAAAAATTATGTTTTTAATTACATATACACAGGAATATTTAGTTGATGTAATGTTTCCAAATCGTAAACTGTTAATCGCTCTTTATTAACCAACCACCATAAATTATTGTATGCTAAAAATACTCTGAAACTTCGTAGACACAGTGGAAAGTCTTTTGTTTTAGCGTAACTTCTTATACCATGTTTTATTTTATAATCTTGAACTAATTGCATATATTTACGATGATATTGACTTTTAACTGATTGTTTTGAATTTACAGGGTTTGTAGGATGACGATAATCTTTTATAACTGGCACGTGTTCTATTTTGTACTCCATATTTTAAAAAGAAAAAAAATTTACATATTATTTAACTCATTTAATATTGGTTTTATGTCACTCAATGTACTTTTAGCATCATTGACTAGAGGATGTACATTTTTTAGTACATCGCGAAAATCATTAATGCCTGTTCTAATAACGTCTAGTGCATCTCTATTCTCAAGTCGTTCGGGGGTTTTAATTTTTAACATATTATTTAAATAATGATCGAAATAGAAATAAAATGTCTCTGGTATGATTGTTAGTGGTTCGAGTGATTCGTTTTCTAGAAAAATTGTTATTTCTTCTATATTATGCGGCGACAAGTTCTTAGCACTTGCGTAGAGACTAATGTCAAAATCTGATGCATTACTATAAAAATCATGCTCAGTATCCAATAGTATATTTAGATCTTTATCATATACTTGTAGTTGGTTCATAATAGTATCAACTCGTATTATACCGAACTTAACATGTACATATTTAGCTAAGGGTAAAGTTAGTTTATAATTTTTCTTAATATCCTCAAAGAACACTGCATTATTTTGCGTAGTTGCATAAAAGACTTCTATGTTTTCTCTAATCTTATTATCTACATCACAAGCTTTATGAGCTAACACTATTATTTGTATATTATGGTGACGACCTTTTGTAAATATTTCTGATATGTCTTTTTGTTTCACTAAACTAGCTACATCATCTAATACTAGTAAAGACTTTTGCGCATATGTTCCAGCAAAAGTTTCCATATCTTCTAACATACATAAATCTTTTTCACCGTAAACATTTGAGTATCCTTGCCATTCATCTCCCTGTAGACAAAACACATGTACATTTGTTTCATTAGGAAAATGTTGATTTATATATCTTCTAAGAAACGTAGTCTTTCCGCTCGCTGTCTTACCATACACAACAAAATGTAAGTTCTCTTGTTCAGTGCGTCCTTTAGGTTTGTCATTGTTATTGTCATGGGTAACTGGTCTCCAACCTTTAAAGTTTTTGGTTTGACTTTTATAAAATGCAACTTTCGTTTGTTCTGCTGTTTGTAAGAACCCTAACCAGTTTATGAAACAATAAATAAGATAGATAAGAACACATAGAATAATAATTTTCACACAATGAAATTTCAGAAACCCAAAGAGTCTTCCTAGATCTGAATTTTCTGAAAACATAGATTGCGAATCATTATTTTGTTCACGTTGATTGACGGGCATGGGAGGCCGATTGGGAATTTCGGAATACGATTTTTCATAATTCATTTTTTGATTTTTTATATGAAAATTTGTCTAAAACTCTCTTCACTAGTCCGACACTCAGTTGAGCAACTGTAATAGTCCGGTGCTCACTTGAGTGTTTTACCTCTGTAGGACTTCCGGACTACTACGGACTATTGAGTCCGGGGCCCAAAAGACGGTAAAACACTCAAAAGAGCGCCGGACTATTACGGTTGCTCAAGAGAGTATCGGACTACTACGGATAAAAAATTAATTAAATCATGCAAATTGCTGCATGTCGTGAGAAGTTTCTCTCCAACAGAACTTTATTACACTTGTTACATCTCACTTGTGTTTTTAAACATTCTTTACACCGGTATTTACTATCATAAAATTCTGTTTTGGGCTTAACTATTTGACAATTAGTGCATTTTCGTGTACTAATAGCACATGAATTAGAATGATTCAAGAAACCTTGACTAGTAAAAAACTTATTACAATTCGAACATTGTCTATCTTTTACTTTTGGTTGTGATGGTGATTGACATGTTTTTTGGTGACGCATAAAGTTCTTAGATGTTACACTTTTTCCACAATCACTACATGTTCTCATATGTCTATTTAATGATGAATTGTTGGTTAACATATTTTTAACAGAAAAAAAATGATGTTAACAAATGTTGGCGGGTGTGCTTACACACCGAATAATCAAGAATCAGAAATAGAACTAGACAACTATATCATGAAAACTGGAGACATTTTAACAGGTCCGTTACATCTTTCTATTCTTCCACAACAAAGTACTGAGTTAGCAAATAAAGAATATGTTGATAAACAGTTCGATAGAATTGTGTCACTGCTCTCTCCACTAACGAAAGAAACCAAGCTTCTAAAGCAGAATGATGAAAGACTGCAAGAAAAGCTAACAAACCTAAGTAGCAAACATGAAAATATAGAAGCAGATATAACAAAACTTCATAAAAAAATAACAGAACATTCAAAACTTGTGATCCTGTTATCACTAAATTTAAAGTCTGCCATCGCAAAGAATACAAATCAAAATAAACAACTGAAAGAAGAGTTAGAAAAAGTAAGCGAAAAGAATCGAAAATTATTACAACACTTACAACAGCTGCAATCCACATTCCAAAAAAGTGTTGATGAATTAAGTAGCCGCATCACACAACAAGTAAAGCAAATGAACAGAATGATAAATGAAGTTAAAGGACTTAAACAAAAGATTAGTGACTTGAAGACCCTTAAAACGAATTTCGATAATCAATTGGCCGCTCTTAAAACAGAAGTAAAGAAAAGTGAGAAAAAAATAGAAGTAAATGAAAAAGAAATTAAAGTACATCACACGCTGCTTGACGCAATAGATAAAGTGCAACAGGCAATTAATAAAGTTACCGCGAAGTTGTTGTCCATACACAAACGTAAATCTTAATAGAATTTAGAGGCTTTAGCCGATCGGCCCAAAAGTCAAATTTAAGCTTAAAAAAATGCCTATAATTTATAAACACAATCTTAAGCATTTTGCTTCAAATAATAAAATTGCTCATGAACCACGTATGAATCCTGTGTACCATTATGATAGTGTAGAAACTGTTGGAACAAAGTTCCTAGGCACTGCAGGTGCCGTCCAAACAGAAGGAGCTGGCATCTTTTCTGGTATCGGCAGTATCGTTAACTTGATTAAAAATAATAAAGATTTGATTTCATCTGCTGCTAAAGGAGCAGCTGCTATAGGTAGTACAGCTAGTGCAATATCGAATGCTGTTAAGTCACAAAACGAATTAAAGCAACTAGAAGCTATTCGCAAACTTAGGAATGATGCAAAAGAAATGCAAAAAGACAAAAAGCTCTCAGAGGAAACAAAAAACAAAATTGCTAAATTAGCGAAGATGGAAAGTAAACATGATGAAAAAACAATTGAAGAAATGAGAGGAAATGGGATGCAGTCCCTAACCACTAACGTGGGAAATGGTCTAGCAAAATTCTAGTAGAACCTTGTTCAGAGGCTTTAGCCGAGTATCAAACTGATTTTTTCTAATAAAAAAAATATAATGGCAACTCTGATTGAAAGCAAATTTAGATTAGATGATCCCCCGTTCATTACTTACAATCAAAAAAAGAATGACTATATAAGAATTGCTATGAACCCCGGTTCTTCAGGTAGAGTGAATACAGGAGGCGATTTAATTTTTGAAGTTGACAATCAACAAAGTTATTTATATTTACCCGATTCATTTTTACACTGTGAATATTCTCTCTATTCTGATGCTGATTTTACAACACCATTACCGGCTACGGATAATATTACATTAGAAAACAATTTCTTCCCAAGATTATTCACACAAATGCGTTTAGATGTTGCAACACAAAATATAGAAACCATAAGTGATTCACCTGGCATTATTGATTCAATGCTTCGATTTGTAACAATAGGTGAAAATACTAAAATGCATGAAATCGAAGGTTGGTTTCCTGATAACCATACCGGCATACTTAAAGATGATTTAACTCACACTGGAACAGATTCACCAGGAATTGCGAAAGATGTAGAAAACATAGTGAAACAGTTAAACAGTACACAAAATAGCTCATACCAGAAAAGACGCAATTTTAATAATAAAAGTAAACAAACTGTTGATTGGTCATTGTCTCCATTATTCGGGTATTTGGATTACACTAAAATATCATGTCAATTGAAATTCAAACTCATAGTTCATCGCACTGTAAATAATGAATCAATATTTTATGGAAAGGCTGGGAAGAAAGCATACCTAAAAATTGATAGACTTGAATGGTGGATTAAGCACATTACTCCTAGTTTAGAGGTTGAAACAACTATTACGAAACGATTAAATACGGGCAAACCAATTCCAGTAAGTTTTATGAAGCGTACCGCGAGCTCTGTCACTTTTACTGAACAAAGATTTAACTGGCATTTCACAAGGACATCAAATACTCCAAGATATTTTTTGCTCACTTTTCAAAAGAATGAAACGCCTAGTTTTGATAAGAACAATAATCTTTTCCATATTAATTCAATTCGAAGTTTACAAATTTCATTAAATCAAACACGTTATCCTATTGATCCATTGAGATTTGATAACGCAAATAATCAATTCATGGAAGGATATGATGCTTATAGAAATTTGTGCCGAGAATTTGGAGTTGAAGCACAATTAAATCCTGTAGATTGGAAGAATTTATATCCTGTTTTCTGTTTTGATTTAAGTGCACAATCTGAAGATATTATCAAGACCGGTTGTGATGTGACAATTAATATTGAAAAGGCAAATTCCACAACATCATTGATGGCTTATGGTTTATTGCTAGAAGACGCCGAATATTCTATTGAAATTATTAATGGAAAGATGGTTAGGATTGGTTAGTAAAACCCAAGACTATAAATTTTTTATTAAAAAATGGCGCAAGTGAATAATAAAACGGTTGAATTAAAACTACGTAACATCATTGACAAAAATACACCTAAAACTATTACGATTAACAAAAGGAAGTATTACATAAGTAAACCAATGATAGAGAATATCAAATTACAAGAAGAAAAGAATGGTGGAATTCTCCCATTAATTCCGCTAATCATAGGTGGTATAGCAGCAGCAGGAAGTGTTGCAGGTGGGACAGCTGGTATTGTCCAGGCAGTAAATAAAAATAAAGCAGAGAAGGCAGCATTAGAAGAGCAAAAACGTCATAATAGGGAGTTAGAGAAAGCTGCTAGAGGTGACGGAATAGTAGATAATTTCATTAGCAAATTAAATTTAGTTGATGAAGGGAAACGAGTTCTTAAAAATGTCCTACACAATATTGATGATTTGATTCAAATAAAAGAAACAAAAGACGGATCTGGCATATATCTAAATCCTAGTATGGTGCGATAAGATTTAATCTTTAAAAATGAATTTGAATAACTTAAGGATTTCAAATCTAGATCTAACGGATTATCTCTTAAAAGGTGACAAGAACAAAGTTCCACACCACTTCGGTGGTGATATACAAAAAGCATTAGAAAACTTTCCTGGCTTTATTTGGAGTAAATATTCGAAGGAGAAACATTTACCTGGGCATAATTTTACTGGCCCCGGCACAAGATTAGATTTAAGATTAAACGATGATGACACGCCTAGAGAAAATAGTAAACCAATAAATAGAGTAGACGCCGCCGCTTATAAACATGATTTAGCTTATCGAAATCATGACCTAAGTTCTCGACATGAAGCAGATAAGAAAATGATACAAGAATTAGATAGTATTCAAAATCCTACATTTAGAGAAAAAATTGAAAGAATGTTTGTTAAGAAAGCTTTACAAGCAAAAATGCTTTTTGGCCAGGGGATAGATAAAACTTTAGTTCCGTCAACTTCGTTGAATGAAACGACAGCAAAGCTGTCTGAGAGCAACGCTCGAACCTACGCGTCCGAAATTCATAGGGAATACAGAAAGCCGAAATATCTATTGAAGGTAAAAGTATTTAATAAAGATGATATTTGGAGTGCAGATCTAATTAATATGCCTAATGAAAGAGGGTTTAAGTACGCATTGACCGTTATAGATTTATATACACGATACGCTTGGGTAAAGCCTTTAAAAAACAAAAGTGGTCTGTCAGTTAAATATGCGTTTGAAGAAATCTTTAAAGAAAGTTTTAGAAAGCCAAAAAAGCTATTCGTTGATAAAGGGTCGGAATTTTATAACCGAAATGTAAAGCCACTATTTGAAACTGTTTATTCAACTGAAAATGCAGGAAAGGCTGTAGTAATAGAGCGCTTTAATAGAACGCTAAAAGGTAAGATCTTTAAGAAATTTACTGAGCAAGGAAATCAGAAATGGTTGAAGATATTACCAGGAGTTGTAGAAGAGTATAACAATAAGATTCATTCAGGTATTGAAGAAACTCCAAAGAATGCTTCTGACGACCCTGATTTAATACGAAAGAAAATATTCGAAAATAATTATTCGAATGAGAGTAATCCGAATTTACAGAAACGTAAGCCGAAATTTAAAATTGGGGATAGGGTACGAATATTTAAATATAAGAACAAATTTGAAAAGGGCTTCGTCGGATACTGGACGAAAGAGATATTTGAAATTTGTAAAATAAATCAAACTCATCCGATTACTTATGAAATTAAAGATTTAGATGATGAAGATATCAAAGGTAGATTCTATGAAAACGAATTACAGAAAACCGAGCTTTAACCTTTAGGTGCCGCTTTAGCTAGCTAGCTAGCTTCGCTTGAGTTATAGATTGTTTAACTCTAACATTATATCTAGAAATGGTACTCCTTTTTGTAATTTGTACAAAACGTATAAACATAATTGACCGCAATAGGTAGTGCCTGGTGTTTGAATTTGAAACGTATTATAAATACCATTTCCAAGTAATTCTTTTACTTCATTTGTAGGGGGCAAACCGTATGAATCAAAATAATAGTTCTGCTGATGATTTTTAACGCCTGCTGACCAATGTACGCCGTTTTGGTCTGAAGTGTGAAGATTCGTTATGAAATTTACAGTTGGCTTATTTTTGATCAATTGTAATTCGTCTCTCATTAAAACATGAAAGTTCTTTATTCCTAATTGATTAGCAATTTTCTTTAGGTCGAAATTAGTTGTTGTCTGTGTTCCATATAATTTTAAAAACTCGATCAGGTCAGTCATTTTAAATGAAACAAAAATCCAAATTGTCAACACTGTTGTCACTTTTCAGTCTCCAGTCAAATAAGTTGCAATAAATGTTACTACTTGTTACTTATGAAGTAGAGTCCAACATTTATATGAAAAACAGAAATCCAAATTGCCAACGTCCATTGTCACTTTTCAGTCTCCAGTCAAATAAGTTGCAATAAATGTTACTACTTGTTACTTATGAAGTAGAGTCCAACATTTATATGAAAAACAGAAATCCAAATTGCCAACGTCCATTGTCACTTTTCAGTCTCCAGTCAAATAAGTTGCAATAAATGTTACTACTTGTTACTTATGAAGTAGAATTTCACGTTTGCAAGTCTTCTAATTCCTGCGTGAGTCCAGTATGTTGCGCATGTTGTTGTTCAGTTTGTTGCACATTGGGTGAATCAAATATGGATTCTGCTATTCTTTGCTGTTCCTCCTCTTTTTCACGATCAATATAATCTTCAAGATGAACAAAATTCTTCATCACAAAGTAAATTGATAGAGAAGAATTGGCTAAGTTTGGATAGTTCTTTGATAATTTGAATAATTTGGTCAGTAATGTCACATATGAGCGTGAAAATTTAATGTTATGAGTCTCATTCAACACTTTCACGAATTTTGTATAATTCATTTTAGACAATAACTTCAGTCGCTGAAGCACTTCTCCTTGTAAAACATAGCAGCGTAGAAGATTCCGATGTGTAATTTTCTCAAAACCAATGAGTTTATTCAATGAAGATATGCACGATGATGTACTTATAATATCCTTTTTCTCGAGAAATACAGGTAAATTGCTGCTGTCAACATCCTTGAATGAATCTCGGATTATTTCAAACACTTCTCTCTTTTTATCTTCTTCGTTAACACTCGTCTTCTGTTTTTTTCTTAGTGATTCATTGATAAAATTTGCTGTTATCGTTTTGAAGAAATCCAGATGGTCTGGTGAAATAAGAGGCACAACTTGATCCACGAAGCAACAAAATTCTCTCTCTAGTTTGCTGGCGGAGGTCATTGCAAATGAGAACTTTGCTTCTAGCGTACACGATACAATGACAGATTGCCACCGTTGCCATAACGATCTTCAACCTGATGACAGTTTGCAATTGTTTTGTCGTCATGTGAGTGCGCTGGCAACTAAAATCTAATTGTATCACAAAGCAGTAGCGACAACAGGAATTGTAAGAACGCCAGACGAAATGACAATAGTGAGAGCGCCTAAAGAAATTGTTAAACATATACCAACGCCTTGTGTCACATTCTTAGCTATGGTCCATCTCTTTCTTAATTTATTATAATGTTCTAGTTTAAGTAATAATTGGGCTTCCTTATCTTTCATGTACCTGACTCTATCTTTGTGTTTTGCTATATCCATTTCATATGATAATGAAGGATATAAGGGGCTGATGGTTCTTTTGTTTTTTCATCTTCCATTTTTAAATGAATATTTTTGTTCATGGGTCATAAACATTGTATTTTTCCCATTTCGCATCTATTTTAGCCCGTGAATTGGTGATTTTAGAGGTACTTTCCTATTTTTGTATTTTTTCATTTTTTGTAACTATTTTGACTGTTTTTTTATAAATTTCAGGAGGACCCTATTTTTTTGTATTTTTTCATTTTTTGTATCTACCTAGGTGTGGGATTCGGTGCTGAGCGAAGCGATGCGCCGAATCCTATACCCTATACTACTTACAGATAATTCAAGTAGTTCATGATTGCCCTCATGAAATGAGACGAAACTGCACGAATTTCACGATTTTTAGTTCCTGTCCAAAAAATTTTGTAAATCTGTTGTCAAAATACCTGCGATTTGACGCTAAGAAAAATGATGCTATCGCTCGCTGAACAGACTTCAATGATCCACAAACTTGTTTAAGCGGATCCATATTATTGCAGCATACAACTTCTCAACCAATAAATGTTTGACATGGTTTGTCACAGCTGCTTTCATGGAAATTGTGAAATTTATCATTTTCTTTGTCAACAGTTATTGAATCTACATGTGGGTTGGGCGCTCAGTACCCGATAAGAATAGTCTGAAATAATTCAAACCACATGCGAATTCTTTCATTTTTCCGAATTTTTTTCACACCGATTTCATAAAAGTAATTGAATAGTTATAATCTTAAAGAAAGGACCTTTCTCATTCTGATCGGTTTTCGTTTCAGTTCGGTAAGTAGGATATTAATCAATCAGCAAATTTTCTTCGTATAGGACACCACATGTATCTCTCTAGTGTATCATATGACCGAATGTGGCGGTGTTTACATCATGAAATTCATCCACATTTACCTGACGCAAAAAAGTCGCATTCTCCATATTTTTTGCAGTGCTCTACGTGCACATGGCATTTGCAACAGTGAATATAGCTAGTGATGATGGCTAGCTACTCCAAGCAGTTTTTGTGGTCGTTCTACGATTTCAGTTTGTTTTATGTGATGGAATGCTGCTCAGGAAACACGTTGCTGTGGACAACGACCGTCCAGTGCGACTTGAGATAACAGTAATATCCAATGTTGGAGTAAAACTTCCAAATAGATTGTTCTTTAATAAATTCTGGCAAAATAGTGTAATAAATGAGTCGTATTTAAATCTGATTGACCCCCCCCGCACGTTTTGTAAGGTGCCCCATATTTTACATTGTAAAATAGGCCCACTGTAGTAGGTTGCGTATTTGCATTTGCACTACTATTGTAGAATGTGCGCCACTATAGCTATCATTAATATGCGTTCGCACAATGTATAGCTATCACTTACAAAGATGCACGTATTAACATTCTATGTTAAAGCAATGAGAAATCCATGTTAAAAAATGTTTTCATATCAATAGATATTTGCCTACCATAGTAGAAGTTGCACATGATGGCACGATAAAAACTAGATCATTTGTACATGTCAATAATTTAGTTGCATCATTGTAAAAAACGTCGAATACATAAAGAATCAGCGAATGAATTATATTAGCTGAGATGTGACTTTATATCATACATGTATATTCAAAATTCGGTCTCAAACTATGTTGAATGTGTGCGAATAACTATAAATTTGTCACGGCGAGCGGCATTTTTGGATGCAAACATACTGATGAAAGCTTCCTAATCAATGTTGTGGACCTCCTTCTCGATGGCTGGCAGGGACAAGCCATCTAATCGATGAGCGGAAGTAGTTCTTAATTATCTTCAATTTTAGAGAAAGAGCGTTCTGCACTAGCAACTGTCAATGGTAATGGTGGATACAGTTTAATCGCTGTTGCAGTTTCAAGCATCGAGAACAACAATTTTGATTCCTCCAGCAATTCATACAGTGATTGCATTGACGACAGGTTCTTCAGCTCTGCTTTGAATTCATGAGCGATTGCCTCGACTCAGTCTACAGATCTGGGGAAAAGCTAATATCTGATAGAAGTAGCTTCAAAAAGGGTGTAGCACCGGCTTTTATGGGAGATGGTGAATAATACAATAGATTCTGCGGATTCAAAAAATTCAAAAGCTACAAACTTCTTCCTTACCTTTGAATCGTGAGTTCAATTGTTCCAATGCGGTGTCACAGCTGGATGGAATGCACGAGCCCTTAATGCTGTCTCTGTGTTAATTGTGCGTTGATCACAGGAAAGTTCATCGTGGAATCGTTTTACTTCTCTCACTCTCTTCTCGGTGAATTTGGCTTCTGTCTTGATGCTGTCTCAATGATGCTCTCCCAATCGTTTTACAAGAATTGTAGATCTCTCATGGCTAGGCGTAGAAGAGTTGCTCGACATAGATCCATATGGCACAATTGCAGCTCATTGGAAGCTCAATCAATACTAAGAACAATCTTTGCCAAAAGACGATGAAAATCAGAAATTCAAAACATTATATTTTCTTTAGTAATGAATTTGCATCGTTGGTTTCTTTGCTGTTAAAATTGAGGGAGATTCTTGCCAGGACCTTCTATACGCATAAGTAACGATTCTTCACTGTTAGAATTGCCATGACCATCGTGTTGTGCAAAGCCTTCTTTAAGGTCAACATATTTTAGTTCTCTGATATCAGCTCAAGTTCTGACCATCTGTTCAGACTGGATCTGAAAAATACATACTGCAAAGTGTCAAGAAACTTGTTGAATCAGTCGCAGATTACACTGAGTGATTTGTGTTAAATAGGTTGGGGGACCCCAACTTGAGTCAAGGTTCGCATCCAGCCGTAGCGGGGCCGGTTTTTTCGCCCTGCATATGGGCTGCTAATTGACCCTTGGTACTTAAATAATGCTCGCTGCATCTTGTGCGCGAGACATCATTTGTGGTTGTCCTCCCTTTGGTTTCATAGCGAATGTCAACAGAAGAGATGTTGATCATGAGTTAGAGAATTTGCACAAGAAATCGACTGTCATCCCCGTTGATAATGCTTCTTTCTAATAAATTCTGTTTTATATGCAAAAAGCTCTATTTATATGTGTTTATAGGCGAGCTTGGTTTCGACGTGCTTTCTTCCAAACCAGTGAGCAATATTCAACGTTGTGCAAAGCTGTGCGGATGAGGGTTTTGAGCAGCGCGTGCGCGGAACCTGTGTGGATGAAGGTCTCAAAAATATTCTTATATTTGGGGTTATAAATTTTGAAGAGATATTTTTTGAAGTACCGGTGGCTCAATTCTTGTAAAATACAACTAATCATTTTCTCTACTGGAAGTACTACTTTGACTTTATTTAACATGATTCAACTATTAGCTATCGATAAATGTGTAGGCAAGCTTATAGCTTATAGTTGATTTGATGATGTCCGACATTGATGAATAGACTTTGATTTGATGTCCGAATTTTCTAACTAGTATTTGTGATTTATATCGATCGGGTATTTTTGTTAAGGTTGAAGTAACGGGTTTTCATTTACTTATGATAATCATAATGACAACTTAGTTTAAGCTCACCACACATTAACGCGGAGCCTGTTATCGATGTGTTTTGAGATAAGATGGTTATTCTTATCAATGAACTCAAACGAAACAAGTAGGTCGATATATTTACAAAAGAAGCATTAGAGCGGAAAGCAGAAGAACAAAAAGCTGCTGAAGAATTAGCATCCAAGAAGAGAAAATTAGCTGAAGACTATCTTGCAGAAGCACGAGCATTTGTTTACAAATAAGTGCAACTTTTTGCGATCACGCTTTTATTCAATGAAAGCAATGACAACAGCGACTACAACAGAAAGGGAGGATACATACAGGGTGGGCAGAAAGTTAATACCTATTTTGAATTGTCTCTAATACGTTAAGTACATTTCAGGTTCGCATTATATTCAAGCATGATTTGTATCAAGCCTTGCCATTTTTCTCTTCAAAGTCTTACAGTTAGATTATTGGTACTTTTGGATTTCTATGATTGAAAAGTTAGCAGTTTTTATCAAATTTTGAAAAACTCAATTGATATAGTAGCACAGATTTTTAAAGATAAAGCTTTAAATTTGTCTTTACTTGAGATACCTTATTTGAAAATTTTTTAAGATGCAAGAATTTTGTTACATGAAAATGCACATTCTATTTTTTATGCGTTCCAATAAACTGAAAAAAGTCAATTTCCTAATTAAAACATTTAATGCGAAAAATTATAAGATACTAAAACTCAATATGAACACCCAATCGCTCTACTAGGGTGCGAAGTCGATCAGGCATGATGTTCCCTGACTGCCTGAGAAACTCCAGAGGCACAAAGGATGAAACAATCTGAATTTTGTTCTCATGCTCAGGTAGTGTCCCTGGCTTTGAACGATAAGCTTCATCCCTTGCCCATCCCCAACATAAGACGGCGCATGGAGTCACATATAGACTTGTGATCGGCCATTAATGAGGGAGGGCCTCGACGACCTAACGAGCGCCCTGAGAACTGCCCATCAAGCCACTCCCTTACCAGGTGGACGAGGACCGTCTTGCATAAAAATCAGGTCGTTGATATTTTCAATGTGCTAATGACGGACCACACTTTCTCCTGCAGCCTCTGTGAATTCATCGCTTCACATTGGAGGAAAGGACCCACGATGGTATCTGCCATCATACACACCAGACAGTCACACTCGGTGATGATTGATATTTCTCTGCACGAATCGTAGGGTCGTTTTCTACCCAGTATTGGCGGTTGTGACGAATGACGAAGCCACCAACATGAAACACTGATTCGTCGCTCCACAAAATGTTGTGAAAAAAATTTGATTTCTTTCATGCCAATTGAGCATTCGTGCTCCATAATCAATAGGAGTGTCATGGTCCGCCTATACGATTATGACTGACGATAATGGATCAAAATTTACGCCTCTCAAGTAAAGACAAATTTAAAGTTTTATCTTTAGAAATCTGTGCTACTATATCAATTGAGTTTTTAAAATCTGATAAAAACTGTTAACTTTTTAATCATAGAAATCTGAAAGTATTAAGAACCTAACTATATAATTTTGAAGAGAAAAATGGCAAGGCTTGATACAAATCATGCTTGAATATAATGCGAACCTGAAATGTACTTAACGTATTAGAGACAATTTAAAATAGGTATTAACTTTCTGCCCACCCTGTATAATCGTTCAAGCTCAAAACCCCTCTCAAGATCAGCTTCAGCAACGTAAGAGGACTGAGGTTCAATTACGACGACATCAGCATCTTCCTCCACGCTAAGTCACCAGATCTTCTAACCCTGTCGGAAACCAGGCTAGGTCCAAGTGTGTCATCAAGCGATGTTACTCCTGATTGATACATATTTCACCGGATGGATAAAGCACCTTGTCATGGTCTTGGAGTTTATGCTAAGAAAAGCCTTCCCTTGAGAAGGCTTCGTAGCTCAGAGGATCCAAGGCATGAGTTTCTTGCCTTCATTGCGCCGTTACAGAAAACCACTCTTTTTTATTTTTCCTATACAGCTCTCCATCAACCAATGCGGACATTTTCAATGTTCTTTCTCATAATATCGATTCTCTTCTACAAGAGTGTCCCAGCGCTGAGGTTGCCGTTTTTGGTGACCTCAATGTGCACAATGTTGACTGGCGTGTGCACTCACGTACCACTGATCTCTCCGGTCACGCAGCTGAGGATTTCGCAGTCTCTCACAACCTTAGTCAAATTGTCACTTGTCCTACCAGAGTGCCTGACCGAGCTGGGGATACTGGAAATCTCCTTGACCTGTTTCTCAACTCTAATCCAACTTGTTTTTCACACAAGGTTACTTCTCCCCTGGTCACGTCTGATCACTGTGTTTTCAGAGTTTCTGGCAAAAAAAAACGTGCTCCACACCGTCTGCGCCTTTCCATAGAACATTTATCAATTCACTTTTCTTAGTCAAGTTCAAGCTGTAAATTTGATTCTGAATGAGGGCGTCCACAAGTCGGCGCAAGAACTGACAGAGTGGCTTCAGATAGGGATGCTGGTCTACATTCCACACCATACTTCCAGATGGAGACCCACTCCTCACAACCGTGGTTTACACCAGAATGTGCAGCTACAACCTGCCAGCGTGACCACTTTTTCCATAAGCATAGGCGTGACAGTGCGGCTGGCAATCTTGAATTTTACAAAACCACACGTAGAAATTGTAAGGAAACCATACATCCGGCGAGAAATCGTTACGCTTTGTATGGACGGAAATTCATTGCCACCGAAAAGCTTGGCTCTAAGGACTTCTGGAGTATTTGCAACAGTGTCACCAATATGAATAAATCCTCCATCCTAGCACTGTCATGCCGAAGTCAGTACTTCTATGGCGACAACCTCAGCAGACAAAACCGAGCTTCTTTGCAAGGAATTTGCGAAGAATTCAACATTAGACGATGGAGGTAGAATTCCACCTCCAGTTCCCACACGCACTGATGAGACAGTCCTCCTTCAGTCACAGTCCGAAACATCAAAAAGATCATCGTTGATCTCGATACCTCTAAGTCTAGTGGACCAGATGGTATCCAATTGGCAAGATTTTTGAAGCAGTGATTACCCAACATGTTGTTAACTTCCTTGAAACTTAGAACCTTCTATCAGAAGAACAGTAAAGCTTCAGGCACTCTCGATCAACTGCAGATATTCTTTCATATGTCACTGAACAAGTGAGTCGTGTCCTTGACAGACAAGGTGAGACGAGATCAGTTGCCTTGGATATTTCCAAGGCATTCGATAAAGTCTGGCATCAAGGACTCCTGAGGAAGCCTAAGTCCTATGGAGTTGCTGATCTTGCTTCTTTCCTTAGTGACCGGCAGATTTCTGTCGTCTTAGATGGCCAAAAGTCTTTCACCATAGTTGTCAATGCAGGAGTTCCTCAAGGGTCAACTTTGGGATCCACTCTTTTTCTGCTGTACACCAACGACCTCCCAGACTGCCTAATGAGTAAATTGGTGATGTATGCAGATGACACGACACTCTTCAATTTCAATGCGCGACTTGCTAAAAACACTCAGCCGAGTCAGTGACGTTCTTAATGAAGACTTACGCAGGTCTCAGAATTGGTCGGCAATTGGCTTGTTTCCTTCAATCCCTCAGAAACTCAGAGTATTCTGCACTCACGACTTGAAGGAGATGATGATGATAACACCATTAAGATCTCAGATGATAGGATCAGAGAACAAGATCCTTGGATTGGCGGTTGCGAAAGACGTCATGGAAACCGTACATCCAATCCATTAGCAAGCAGGCAGCTCAACGTATTGGTAGTCTCTATCGTGCCAGCAGCTAACTCCCACCACAAACTGTATGCTGTCTTTAAATGTCCAGTATTCGTCCCCTGATGGAGTATTGTTGTCATCTCTGGGCCGGCGCCCCAAAAACGCAACTTAACCTCTTTGAACGGGTTGAGAAACTTGTCAAGAATCTTATGGCTGAAAAACTTGCTAACAAGTTGGAGTCGCTCTCCGTCAGACGGGATGCTGCTTCACTCAGTCCCTTCCACAGATAATATTTCAGTAGAAGCAGCTCTGCAGTAAATGAGTGCTTACCCAAACTTAGGATCTTCTTCATAAGCACACACAGACCTAATGCACTCACATGCTATCATGTGAGCTTAGAACGCGCACGTGCTGTAATTCGGTCGAAAAGCTTTCGTGTTCACACGACACAGCTTTGGAATCAGCTTTCTCAGACCACTTTCCCTGACCAATACAATCTTGATACCTTCAAGAGGCGTGCGAACAGGTTTCTGATGGGCACCGATTAATCGGATCAGAAGATCTGTTTGTTCCTTTTATTTATATAAATAATACAATTTGTTACTTTTTCATGGAGTAACCCCTAGCTTCGTTCACCGTTCATAGCTGCACTAGGTGTGAAAATTATGTAAAAAAGTCTTCTGAGGAATGAGGAAGACTGAAAAGTCATAAGAATAACTAACACGACTATGGATTGCACTCGGAAACAATAATCGGAGAGATATACGAGTCTGAAATCTATACAAGCTTGGACGATGTCACTGATGTTGCGTCGTGGATGATCGTGTTGAGCGGGACCGATCGTCTCCGTGGGGCTAGCGAGCTCAAGTCGACCTGGATTATTGTTCGGCAAGAGATTGCGCAGACCTCGTGGGATCGGGGGGTGGGAGGATGGTTGATGGTGACAGGTCTGGCGTTTGTTGATGGAATAGGAGACTGTTGGGTTGTTGCGGATTGGCAACATCTGGTGCGCTTACGTCGGTCGGAATACAAGAGCGTGAGAGAGTGAGTGCTGGAAGCATTTGCAGTGGTGCCCGAGGCACGATGGGTATGTACTTGCGTTAAATTTCCAGTTACGTAAGTTGACCCGTCCAGATCCATCGATTCGGATCACATATTGATCGAACTGACGTACTTCGACCACAACGCCTGATTGTCCCATTTTTTGGGGAAGGAGCCAATCTGATTCTGCATGCGATCACAATCACCGATGGACAGAGAAGGCTGGGATTGAAATAGAGATGCAAATTTTATCGGTGCTCAATAAAAAAGACCGAGATATTCGAATTATCGACTTAATCGGATTCAGATGTATTCATTTCTCATGGCACGTCCCTGTCATGGTTTTTTCATCTTCACTTCTCTGTCGGATGAATCACATCCTTTATCACCAGTACTGAAGTGTTTATATCTAAATTAAATAAAGAAATGAGATATTGACATTCACATATGCGCAATAGGGTGGTTCAAAAAGTTGGAAAAGTCAGGGTACAGTCAGGTTTAGGGGTCGCCCAGAGAGGTCAAGGCAAGGTCAAATGTGCTAAAATTGCTAAAAATAGCCTCTGACGTCATCAGGTGACCTTAAATGACCCTTTTAACCTTATGGCATGATAGATAGCGGTCATATTTATATTCGTTGGTAATGCATTATATGGCTCTAAAATGCTTGGTTTGGTCGCAAATTGACATTTTGTGCTCTTGTACTATACAATTGCATTGATCACGTGACCCAACGAAGGGCATGATTTTCGGACCTTAAATGCTATTTTTCGATGAAACTAAGAATTTTAGACCGATATGATACGAGTATATATTATCAACAGATAGAGATGTGACCCTAATCTATCATTTTACGAGGTCACGTGATGACGTCAGAGGCTATTTTTAGCAATTTTTGCACATTTGACCTTACTTTGACCTCTGGGCGACCCCTAAACCTTGACCAATCGAGCTAAAACTTTACATTTACAATTTTCTTACCAAAAGGAATACTTTTGACGACGTTCACCCTGACTTTTCCAACTTTAGATTTTTTTTGAACCACCCTACTGCGCAGGTCTGCCTCTATTCATTGTAAATACATCACTCATTTACTCAATTAAAGGAAGTGAAAAGAAGTACTTAAAATAGTTGAAAGCTAATTTAGTGCTATTGATGCGTGTTGTTTATTGCCTTAAAGGTGTGATTACGGTCAATTTCTGAAACGAGTTTTTTCTCTGAAAAGTGATGTATTCAACCACTGCAACGATTTCTTTTCACTTCCCACGTATCCATCTTTTATAGATGATCTTGAAAAGTGGACCACCTAAATTGTGTCTGACTTTAATGAAGTTTCGTCAATTACAGGTAAAAATTCAGCAGACTAGTGAAATAAAGGTTGAAATAAAATTTTCTTTGTTGTTCGGTGGCTCTGTAGAGCCATATGGCCTTTAAAAGAGCCAGTGTTAGGTTCACAGGTGGTCACTAACATTTCGCAACCTCACCAGAAAGTTTAATTAAATGTCGAGTATTT
The DNA here is from genome assembly GCA_907163375.1 of Prostheceraeus crozeri. NCBI lineage: Eukaryota > Metazoa > Platyhelminthes > Polycladida > Euryleptidae > Prostheceraeus > Prostheceraeus crozeri. The sequence continues at coordinate 128,755 of CAJQUW010016334.1, forward strand.
TACGCAATGACATTGAGCATGTTCGTATAGTACACGATTTGTGCGAATCACCCATGCTGTCCCTGTGATGTCAAAATATGAAGCCATCGTATTGAAAACACATGAATTTATTGATAAGAATATCAATGCTAGATTTGCATTTGATATGTACACCATGAACCAACCCGGTAATAATAACACTCTCATGTAACCTACAATATTTATTCGCTAATATTTTAGAGACGTCATAATAGGCCTAATGGTTTATAATTAATGCATACAATTTTGCTTTTTATACAAGAGTGATGGAGAGAAGCGGTTAATCCTTACAGCTATGTTTGATAAAAATGTGAATCAATAAAAAAAAGGAATCAAGATTGGGAAATAGAAATGTTAGTAGGTTCTGCATGGTCGCGTATGTAGCATGCTGAGAACTTGAGTCCTCGTTTGTCGCTCACTCTATTCTCAATGTTTCCCCTATTGAGTCAAAACGATGTTGCTGGTCATATCCAAATTTCATTTAAACCATTTCGTCAGTGGTCTTGCAAGCAAAGTGGTGATTTGAGTAAAAGACTTTTTATGCCTTGTTTACGACCTTCTATTTGTTCTGGTTCATAATGGTGTATTCCCAATCATTTACACCTAGAGTATCGTATTGATTGGCCAGTAATAATTTCAATGTCTGAATAGGCTAAGCGTCTCAGTCTCAATTTTAATGGAAATTATCAAATGCATGAGGAAACTAACGGTCTAGAAATCAAAAGTAATGCAAGGTAGACTAATTGCAAACTTCTAATCACTTCATTTGAGAAAATCTCAAAATATTCAGAATTGCGCCCGCCAATGGTTTATCTGCAAATTCATGTCAAATATTTGCGATGACGTCACCGTTGCCAATTCATGTTTAGTCAGGGCAGAACGCCGTTCACTAGACAGGAGGAAGTTCACTGCGATTGACTGAAAGAGGAACCCGTGGTATGTATGCAAACAAATCCCTAAATGGACCAAAGGTAATTAGATTATTCTTGAATAAAATACATCGAATGATTGTAAAATGAAACAGCACATGAGGCTGATAACGAAACAATGCAACACACACGTCTGAGAAAAGTAAAATACAGCAGCTGACTGCACTATGGGACATAATTTTGCTGTTCACTACCTGTCAGACTCTATAAAATGTGCACCTGCTACCTACCTAAGTATCAGAAATATACGATAGTTACAAGAAAAATGCGGTGCTGCAATTGAACACTGAAAGTTTTTAATTATTAAGGAAATCAAGTGTCAGACGAACTGCAGCAGCTTGACTCTCTTCACTTTCTGAATAGTCATACACCGCATGCGGCATGGATGCTATCAAAATCCGTATTCAATTCATCGGGAAAAAATCTCAGAGTCAACTCTAAAGTTAATTGGTAGTTCCACCTCTACTTTGGGGTCAGTCATTCAGCCTTCTAGAACATTTGTCTTTCTGCGAGAGAAAATTGTAGCCAATTTGCGTCCCATTTTAGTGCGATCTCCTTACTCAAGCGGAATAAAAGCTGACTAATTTTGCACTGTTTCTTCAACATGACACTTTGGGATGAACCATGAGTCTCGTCGTTGTAATATTTAAGAGAACAATGACACTTTTTCTCTATCTTAGATTTCTCTCACAGTCCATCGATATCGACAAGCATTGCTTAGAAACTTGCTTTCTCTCCGTACTGATTCATTCATCATTCCTTCCTGTTGTCTTACAGAAAAATATGGAATTTTAGATTTTGACCACTGCCCATAAATACCTGTGTATAATGATTTAATTGTGAATACAAGCGCTCGGATGGCACATGGCGCTTTTGTGTGTGATAAGAATAAGATTTGAAGGTACGGGGATCAATCAATGTGATACATTCAAGTAGTCCTCCGGTTTTTTTTTTAACAGTTGCGGTAATCACTCAAATTTTTTTCTCCCACTTTTTTATCACGGAAATCCCACTAAAAAGTCCCTAGAATTTGAACATGGTCTATGCGCCATGTGATAAAGCAGATATATGTTCCCTGTCATGTTTGTACTTGCATGTTGTTGTCGAGTTTCGTGGTGCTGTTATTTGATGGATGGCCAATTAAATTGAGTAGAACAAGATGGGAAGATTTCTAAATACAGATCAAGTTTTCATGTGTCATCAAAGTGTTTCATTGAAAACGAATCATAACGAAGGGAAGTGTATATTGTTGAATAAACTGATTCATCCAGTGACACTTTCTTGTTTTACAGAGGCGAGAAAGCAAGGAGACCGAGGATATATCCTGTGATGGGATGCCTGACACCGGCGACGAAGGTATAAAAATACGCAGAAAATAAATTGACACATAAAAGATAACCGTAAAAGTCTAACATAAATGACAAGACATTAACAACTTGGCAGTGTAACAAGTTCGTTGTCGAAATTAGTATTAATAACAAAGTATAAACATAACAAGGAAACAAGGAAACATGTCTTAACAACTCATATCCATAACGTACTGTAAAGATCGGCACTTTCTCGCCTTCACCTCTAACATTCGAATCCATAAACGAAGAAGAGATTGTAAAACTGTTAATCTGTTTCGAAGAATGTTTCTCAAAACAGCAGATCTTGAAGTATTAATCCGCCTCTGTTCCTGCTTTGTCAGAATTCCAAGAGCCTTGATAATATCCACAAATACACCAACTTTCTCTTTCAATTGCTGATACTGCAACATGTTCATCTCACTCGCCCTTCGTTGATAGATAACAATTAGATCAGGATGCGGTTCAAATAGTTCTCGGATTTGTTGACTTACGTCAGATTGTTCAATTGATTGGTCTGATATGTGAAGAAAAGAGTATAAAGATGATGATGCATCGCTGGAAGAGACTGTCCACTCTGAAAATCCACCGAAGCTGCTGTCGAAAGACGACCGAGGAGATTCAGTAACTAGTAGGGAAACTTGGATGTTCGAAAATGCGTTCTCTAAGTCGTCATAGTCGATCCCCATACGATTACTTCTCGGTGTTGATACTGCATTACTTCCTTGCTGATGCATCACTGGATCCAGGCACACGACAACGGTCACCAATATTGCTGACAAACCTGTTATAGCAGTTTGTAGTCAGTGAGAGTGAGTGACGTTCATTGTAGTTATTACATCTGGTGGCAGTATCAGTCATGAACATCAGCCTGTTGAAAGTATAACAATTGTGATTCCCAGAGACATCGAGAGACAACAACAGATATTTGGTCGAGTTCCATAGAAATAGCTAACAACTTCAGATAGACAATCTATTTCTATGTCCAGGTCCCGGCAGAGCGCCGTAGAATTGAAGGCCATCAGCCAAATTGAAGTCGCAGTTGTTGACAGTATTAACTTCAAGTTTAACTACGTATTCATGGACGGACATTACCTCAATGACATTGTGCTTTTGTTCTTGAGGTGTGGATATCTATGTGACTTGATTATTTCTTTGAAGCAAATCCACATAGGTATTCATAGGCATTTATTGCTTATCTGACCAGTCGGCGAGAAAGGTTAGTCATTGTTATCAGTTCAAACCCTCACTAAATAATTTTTTGGTCGATAAATGACAAATTAAATGGAATTGAAGGTGGCAGGGCCTTCCACGTCCCGCGCCTTCTTCTGCGCTTGATGTTCATAGCTGAATCGATGAAATTCTATTGTTATCAATTTCTATGGTGGTATTAGATATCTATGTTCTCGGGAAATAGGGCATTATAGTCCCTCATCTTTCTATCTTTATGTCTCTCGAATTCAGAAAACTATTCAACGGCAGTTTCCCGAACAAAAACGCCAAAATGAGTGAAATTACGCTGTCAGACCTGAAAATTTCTACATGCATGAACTTCTAAGTATCGCTATCAATCAAATGAGGCTGCCAAAGTGTTGGACGGAGTCTGATAGCGTTGAAACTGTTATTTGATCTGTCAGTCCGCAATAGTGATAGCTGACAGAACACGAATGGCAAACTGCTTACTCCGAAACGCACAGATAGAAAAGCGAGCAACCTGCATTCGAGTTGCTTATGTACGTCAGTCTCGCAACCGACTATTTCTCATTAAATTTGAGACGGGTGACTTTGACTATCACCATCGAAATCTATGACCGATAGTTATGATCAACATATTCTCTTGACATTGCGAGATAAGGGACTTTAAATACTCATAGTTCTTACGTGGTAGGCCTATGAATGTAGAGAACGTCAGAGAAGTGTGTAAGCCTATCACCTTCAGGGAACGTTATATTTCGTTGACATGTGGGTGGGCAGTTTTGCCACCTGGGTCTGTATATAAGTACAAAGTATACAAAGGAGTGCATGTATAAATGAACTAAAAGGGTGTTCGTTGGATCTAAGCAGAATATTTGACGATTGATTCTTCTAGAAATTAGTCTCGCCTTTTTAATTTCACTTTTAATTTTAGAAGACCGTCATTGGTAAAGGCTCAGGTGAAACTAAGATACAATCAAAGCAGCAAGGTTTCCTTCTTAAAAGAATAAAAATGAAATGAATGTGTATAGATGTATTGGTACATGATCGGGAACTGGGATGTATCTGGTATACAGTGAATTTTTCTTTCAAAACATCCAGCATTAGCGTTTGCTTTTAGTTTATTTACTATCGTTTTGACAATTCTACAGTTGAATTTAGGTAAATCTGCAAGGTAATTTTACATCTCAGTTCATCAGTGAATAATCTCTAAGCAAATTGAATCTTTAATTTTGATTTGAGATAATTAATGATTGAATATCGCATTCTTTTACATGAATTGGAAAATGTGTATAAGTAGCATGAATACACTGCTGCTTTAAAAAATGTTTTGTAGATTAAACAATTGAATATTGAGATGCAACCTCAGTTGAAAAATGGGCACAGACCTGATCAGACGCCAATTTACCAAAAACATCAGCAGAACTCCCTGTCTGATGTGGCTGTTATGGTTGCGTTGCTTTCAATATTAACTATTCGCTTTCAGCTTTCATTTATTTCGAGTAAAGTGAGATCATCAGATGTCTTTCGAAAATAGTCCAATGATCCATTTTTCTAAATGCATGAGTAAAAAGAATCATCGCATCATTCTTGATCATAAATTTTATTATTCATATTGCATGTGTTATCCTCATCTCTAGAGAGAAAAATTAGGATATGAAGACCTATTTTGCTTCACTAATTATTATGAAATCAAAGTATCAAGTCCTATTTATAAATGCCGAATTTCTTCAAATAGTAGCTTCATAAAAAGCTGTCATTCCAGAGCGGCTATCATTAAATAGTCTCACATTCGATCCATGGCAATTTTTATGAAAACGCAATTTTTAAGGTACTTTCGATATGATGATGTTGACACAGTTGCAAACTCGTTGACCGTAACTGAGCAAAGTCGAATAGATCTATATGCGATCATGGAGTCGAATCACATATAAAAGCGGTGCGTAAAACAGCAGCTTCTGACAGCAACCAATTGACAACATTTCCGACTCAACAATTAATTTTGAGAATACAACTTGAAATTCCTCAGTGTAAATGGCAACTTACCTTTTTATCTGAAAGTCAAATTGTCCGGGAAGATTGAAAATAGAAGAGCTAGGGCAACGTGGGTTAGGGTTTTGGCGATAAGGTAGCCAGCCCGGCAATTAATTTATGATCATAAAATATGGACACATGTATGGATGCATACTCAAAATGAAAGTGCTGCTCTCTATAAGAACATCGATAATACTTATCATATGAAACTCTAATATACCTTTTTCCATAGCTGTTGTCAAACTTTGCGTACCTGATGTCAATTTTTCATTCACGTAATGTCAATCAAGGAGATAAAAGAATCAATCTGACCACAAGCTGTATTGCAATGTATTCTATCCACAACATTGTTAGTTTGTTTTCTAATGTCTTTTTTAGAAATAAACACCTTTTTATATTTGAATACATTGAATTGAGAAGATCTCTACCAATTGTTCCACAGTTGATGGCAAAATTTGCATACTTGATGTCAATGCGCAGATATCTAGTGTCATTTCTTGCCAATGACATCAATGGCTAGCTTTGCATGATCACAAATTTTTGTTATTCTTGCGAATGCAATGTTAACTAACCCCAAAATGTTCACATTTCTGTATAATATACTCTTACATCATTTTTACATTCTTGCATGCTTTCAAGTAGACAGTTGCTAGCATGGCTTCATCAAGAATAGCCCTACTTTCTGTCTACAGTCATTGTTCATAAAAAGATTACGAATTTAAAGGGATCCTTAGGCAAATCAAAGCATTTTATATATGGACCTATTCGTCAGATAGTGTCTTACAAGTCTTAAACAAGAAGGCAACATTTCAAAAAAGAATTTATTGTATTCAAAGAGCAGTTGTATCCAAAAATTAAAGAGAAGCATAATTTAACTCAAATTATCATCGAATTCATGACATCGGCCCTTGCATGTCAGCGAATGTGCGAATCCTGTACCAATACAACATTTTGCCTGAGTGATAACATGGAAATTGTTTTCAAAATGTTTAGACGAAGTCTCTATAAGTGTAGTGCCTTGCTGTCGTGTCATTTCGTAGATTGAAATTGATCTTTGGACGTCCAGAGATAAGTTGACGTTTTACTTCACTTTCGAGGCAAGATTTGGCATTAGAAGTGATATTCAAGAACAGTGAATATCGAGGAAGAGAGAATGCGGTATGGCCATTATTGAAATGTGGCACATCTTTATGTAATGGGGACATGGTCTTGAATAACCACAATGTCTTCATCCTCCAGTAATGAGGAAACTTCACTGGTGAAAGATAAGTATTTAACTATAATTAAATTTAAATCTGACATGTACATGTCGATATCTGCGCATTGACATCAAGTATGCAAATTTTGCCATCACCTGTGGAACAATCATAGTGATCTTCTCAATTCTATGTATTTAAATGTAAAAGGTGTTTATCTCTAAAAACGACATTAGAAAACAAAGTAACAATTTGTGGATAGCTTGTGGTCAGATTGATTCTCTTATTTCATTGACTGACGTTGCGTGAATGAAAAATTGACATCAGGTGCGCGAAGTTTGACAACAGCTATGGAAAAAGGTATAGTAGGTGGCTGCAAAACAATGCATGTAAGCGTCATTATCTAGTTGCTTAGATTCATCGTTTCGAATAGTGTTGCTGCCACTATTCGAGGGCGGCTGATAATGGAAGAAATGCGGTGCTGGGATAGATTACCCTTACCACTTGTATATTTATGCAAATTTTGATAAGAGTTAAATGCTCTTTAAGTGTTTGAATACCACAGACACGATATTCTACCAGTAGTGCCTTTCAGAAGGCTTGGGTAATAATTTATTATTACGTAGTAAAATGAGATGATCTCCCGTTATCTTTTCATTAATTTTTATTCACCATCTCCATTTTCAACAGAGATACAAGGAACCAGCGAAGAAGCTTTGGAATCAATTCAAGGAAACAAAAAGGATTGTCCCAGCTTTAACCCGGCCCTGTATATTCAAAGGTACCTTCTGGTAGCCGATACCGTGGTCGAATTGTGTGACAAAGCTATAGCAAATGACCAGAAGGATTTTAAAGTAAGATATTAGTTATTATCAATTTCTTTTCCATCTGCTTTTTTATGTGGTGATTTCTATATTTTGAAAACAGAAGAATTTAGTATATTGCTATCTGTCTTGTGTTGTAAATGTAATTTCAATTACAATTACTGTAATTAGTCATTGTAATCAATTACATTTTCTGATGAGTAATTTGTAATTGTAGTCAATTACATTTTTATCCATGTGATTGAGAAATAATAGCAATTGCATTGCAGTCAGCACTGCTAAATATTCATTCAACATGCAGTATGAATAACTTTATTCTCCTCGTAGATAATGCGTTGAAATAACTGCTAATTATACGACATTGTGATACTATACTTAGATGTGCACCGGAAGTAATTACCGGTAACTTTTCTGAAGAATTTTAGGACGAAACTTGTCGTCAAGATCTAAAATAAGAACCGAGAGTTAGGTATCTAAAGTAATTGTAAAGTAACTGAAAAGCAATTGAAGGAAAACAGAGAAATTTGTAATTGTAATCAATTACATGTCATGAGTAATTGATGTTACACAAGTCTGATTGCTATGTAGATGGATTTGACTTATGTGATTATTTAAATTATAAATCATCACCACATTGTATTTTAATTTATCGATTAAATTTCAGTAAAATTTGAAAAGAAACTGCTTGCTAGTCACATGTAGACATAGTTATGGGACAACATAGTGTGATAGCCGAGTAAATGTAGTGTAGTATAGACTATGAAACTCCATCTACTCCCACAGATATGTGACAGTCTCAACAAAAGAAACAACGCAAATATCTTGCTTTGAACTTGAACTTTGATTTTACACCCTATTGCCAAGCATTTCAGCCACTTGCTAACATAAATGCTATAACCAGGTTAATAATTAGAGTCCCATTTTATAATAATTGCATCCTTGCGCTTGAGTGTTCACTCTGCGTCCGTGAAACGCGGTTTCAAACATTGATCGGGTAAAACCTATGACTACTTCAAATATTTCATCTGGAAGATTGGAAGATGCACTCTGCGTTCTTTCCAAGAACTCAGCACAAAAGAATGAGTGGGATAATGAAACTCGGCCAATAGAAGAAAGCCTCCTCGCCTAATGTGCTTTTACCATATTAGTCCACCCTTACAGTCTGCGTGGCCTAGTGAAGAAGGTGCGAGCTCTTCTCCACCGTGCACTTCGGTTGGATTCCTGGATCGGACGAGTGCGGTCGGGGAATCAAGGATGTGGGTGTCTTTTATTGACTTAATCGTTGTCATTCTCTTTAGATATTCAATGTACTGCGACAGACCTTTGTTGTCAGTGATGATAAAGTCTATGACGATTGCAGCTAAGTAGAATGAGAGTGGTATAAGGGTGAATTTAGAATTTGTGTACTCAGTATGCAAGATAATCACGATATATCGTATTTTGCTGCATTTTTCTTGATGACTAACTCAGTGATCTCGTTTTGCAGATTCTGGATTTGGGTTGTGCCAACTGCTCTTTGTTTATATATTTGAAGAATGCCTTGTCAGAGAAGAGTTTGAGCGTGCAGTATATCGGTGAGTTGAAATTCAATTAATTAAATTCTTCATTTCATGTGGAAGATGAGTTCTAAAAAAAGTTTTTCATTTGATAATTTCATGAAATTTGTATTTTATGTCTGAAGCATAAAGGCAGCATTCTATTGGACTGATAACCACTTGGGAAACGTTTCTATGTAGTAGATAGCTCAGTTTGTTGAGGTCTGTGGTTTGGTGTAGAATCGAGGTGTAGAAGGCGCAGGTCTTGAGGTTGTCCTTCTCTGGCATTTCTTGCCTGGAGACTTAAAATCCCTACTTGGTAAGAGTTGCGAGTTTGTCAATGCTTTGTCATCCTTAGCTTGCCAGAATAGCCTATTGCCTTGGTTGAGACAGGAATGACTCCAGTATTGTTGTAGCCTTCGAAAAAGATTCGTAGTGTTCTGAAACCTTTTCTGTTGTGTCTTCCGGAAGAGGGGTATTATAGTGATATATAAGGAAATGTATGTTACCGCATAGCTTACCGTGCATCCACCATAATTGAACGAACTGTCTATGTTATTTGAAACACGAGACACGAAGCGTCGGTACACAATTCGTCAATTACAGGTGGAAGTACGATAAGCCGTATGGTATTATATTTCTTCATGATATTGAGTTCTGGCACTAGTGCGAAGAACTGCAATGATATCTCAATACATTCAATACATGGATTGTGTTCGCAAGAACCTCTTTTTAAATGCACTGTTGAAAATGCAAAGAAACTGCAATATCATGCTGGAAAAAATTTCCGCTCACTGATGCATAATTGAAAAAGTAAACGGGTTTCGACGTGCACGATAGGTTTACTTGCAATGACAGTTGCCTTCTGTAAGCGGACATCACCAAGCATTCAACGCAAATATCGTGTATCTCGTCGATCTTGACAATGTGCGTGATTTGTCTTTCAATAGTGACGTCATTAGGACAGAACTCAGTCGAAATTGAAGCTAAATGTGGAAAATGAAGCTTTGCCTTTTCTTCTCACCCTCAGCGGGTCTTGGACGCTGTTGACATTCTCAGACTCCAGTGGAGCGCTACATTACTTTTAGTACCATTACCATTCCCTACAGTATGTGGCTCCTCGACATTTTGACCAAAAGATCGAAAGACCAATGACTTAGCCACTGGGCCACAGAGATCATTGCTAAATATTTTGCAACTGGTTACTTGTACAATTTCAGAAATTCGTTTTCATCCTCATTAACCTGATAATGATAACCTCCACTTCCAATTCGTCAAACACTTTGTATATCATTTTCATGTGTCATTTGACACATCTCCCGAACTAAATTTTTGATAATCGATTGATAAACTCCCAATTCGATGAATGATACAGAAATCGGTACTTCTATTCTTCCCCTCCCCTACATTTCTGTTGTTGACACCCGGAAGTGTTGCATCGTCAACGATCTTCTCTTGCTCCTACATGTTCTCACTAACGTGGCATAGCGTTGAGTGTGTAAGACTCTTCTTATCTGACTTGTAGTACATTTACAGTCTCAGAATTAGACAGCTGCTCGTCATTTGTCTGTAGACAACAATCACACGAAGTTCATGATCACAGCTGTAGCTTGTATTCTAACTGAGTATCCAAGGGACCAATTCTTCATCCCAGGGTTCAAGTAAGACTTCTCAGTGGTGTTGTGCTGTCACTCATTCTAAACCCAATGTGACTAAGTTTGGCGAAATTTGATGATTTTGGAAAACTTGAAAAATGTGGGGGGAGAATAGAAGTACCCAGAAATCTGAAAACTTCAGGGCATATAACAACACAACCATGTGTCTGCAATATTTCAACACCGATCACAGCTCAAGTGAACTCTCGGCAAGCCGAAAATGTAGAGTCAAACTGCACACTCACTGTCAGTCACGCAAATTGATCAGTTAGAACTTCCTTTTAGCGTGAGATCACAAAATCTGAGAAGATTTGAGCACAATGATCTTCACTGTTGGTGAAAAACACATTCTTATTAGCCAATTACGTGTTTAAGGACATTCGTTGAGTAAATCAGACCGGTTGTCCGAGATCATGCTTGTATTGTCCGCAAAATGCTGCTGTTTTCAAGAATAACCGATGGAATATGTCTGAGAATGCGTCTATACAAATTAATTTATCTCATTTCCATATCAATTAGAGGCGACGTCAATTTTAATAAAATGTGCACGTACATTGTATACCTACAGAATCATGCTATATGGACAGAATTACATACCCTTAGATTATAATGCCTCATCAAATTTTGATTCAAACTGATACTACTTATAATCACTTTTTTTATAGTAGAATGCTATTGCGGACTATTAAGTCCTGGAAGTGTAAATGACAATCCAATCATGGATTCCTTAATACAGTGTACTAGTAGGTTTCAGAGCTCATCACTTGATCAGGGAGTCTCGCTGTTTCGCGACAACGCACAGGTTTGAGGGAAAATTTGCTTCTCCAAAAGTGACCCTTCTTGTGCATAGCCGCGATGAGAGAAATTTCACTGTTTCCCATCTCGGCCACTGCTATTAAGGAATCCATGATCCAATCAAGGATCAAGCTTCAGTGCTTCAATTGCCATTGAAATTATTTCAAGTTCACTTTACTGCACCACATTAACTGGTCAAAGCTGGTTTGCTACGTAGCCAGGTAAGGTGGCAGTTCAAGAAAAAGGCTTTCAATTTCACTTTGAAGACGTGACAAGTTTGCACATTTGGTTATTATTTCAGTTAAAAATTATGTTCATTTCATTGCTAATTCAGAAGAAAATGTGACAGAGATTCTCACATTCACGTGCATGTTGAATGCAGCAAATATTTTAATAAATGATTGAAAGCATGACTGTTGCATAAACTTATTATCAAATGTCAGCTGAATGCGGCTCTTGTTTACTACTACCTTCTTGAATAATTTCATGCTGATGAATCCACGTCAGCGTTGGAGAAGATTTCTAACGATATAGTCTTGCTTTCCACATGATTCCCATTTATGAGTGTTATGGTCCGAATTCCAATACTTAGAATCTTTTTCTCAAGTCGCTCTGGTAAATGCTTGAAAGTAAGATAAGCATATTTTTAGTATTGATTAAAGCATGTCTAAAATGTAATTCATAAATCTTTAACATTAACAAATGTTTTGGCTTGCATGTGAGCTTACAGATAGTTACTTATTATGCATGAAACACGGAAATTTATGTCTTTCTAGCAATGATAAGTGGAAAATGTTGCGAAATTTACATTGCGTCAGCATGTATTAGCATGGCTCGTGAAGCTACTTCATTTATCCTTCCATGTTTCAAAAGATATTATGATCATTGAAATGATATCCGTTTTTCTATTCTTTTTGTGAATAATTCAGTTTAATATCTCATTATATGCTGTCGCTCTTGAGCATTCTATATTCTTTATCAGCTGTTGACAAGGATAAAACGACATTGGAAATGGATGCAAAATCCGCTGTAGAACCAGGAGTTTGGGATTACGTCAAACAGAGGAGTGGACCGATTTACGTTCAAGTTCTTGAAGGGGATATCCTGGTTCCTGATCCTCGGATTGCCAATGCAGATGTCTTGATAATGGTGGAGGTGTAAGTGAAAATTAATATATAAAAAGCCAAAATATGAACAAAATCCGATCCGTTCATGATCTGGTAATTTGTCTGCAAACTATAGTGGAAACAGTTGATACCGTGAGAAAATGTCCTGGCTAAATATAGTAAAAATGGAAACCCAGTTAACTGATCGCAATTTGATAATTAATTTGAATAATTTAACAAGGCCAATTTCAGGATTTAAATATTAATTTCTGAGTAAAACGTTTTCACACGTTATTTGAATTTTGACAGTATTTCTAATTTATATTTTTTGCTTTATAGATTGTATTGGTCAATCTTTCGTCAAACAGAGTAGCATCACAATGACTTGTTATAATCGGTTGGGAATTTCTCCACCACCAAACCTTGGGTAACATAGGTTAGTTTCATGCAGGAACACAAGAATGGTTCCCCGGTCTCGTCTGCCTGCAAGCCACAACTTCCGATCTGAAATATGATTTCCTCAACAAAGTTTTTACGAAAACATGAATACGTCATGAATACGTCAAGAAATCAAATTGCCGTCAGTGAAGCAGAATAATATCCGCATCTTCAACTTCCTGACCTGAGGTTTCTTCAATGACGTTCATGTCGCAGACCAAGGTTCACAAATAGGAGTTTATGCGAACTCAGTTTGAACGAAGAGAGATTTGCACTCTCCCTAACATAAATGCCACTTCCACATTCGATTGAAGAATTCAAAATTAGATGGCCATTAGTCGAGAAGCTCATGACACCGCTTCTTTGAAAATTATTGAAGACTTAGGAATGTTTAACTCTTATTTCAATTCATGGAGAGAAAGCCATTTTATGCTGCGCACTAAGTTCATCTTCCTTTTTTGTATGATTGCTTGCTTTGAAGCCTGCTATGATATGATCACATCAATGCTGCGATCATCATCTGCAACGATGCTATGAATGTGAGATCTCATGGTTCATTACATTTAAGACCCGATTGTTACCTAGGTATTTATGAAACACATGACTGATATGTCAAATTATCAAACTCCCTTCCTATCTCCACTATGTTGAACTATGCGTTCTACATTTTCTAATGTAGAACGGAATTTCTATGAATCAAAATACATGTAATCCAATGGGCTACCGTGCTACATTTTTTTACCCTACAATGCACCCAAATTGCAAGTAAGCTTAGATGATATCTTGGGTATAGATAATAAGGCTACATCTCATGCAAATGCCAGTTAAATATCGGTTCACTTGAAATTCAAATGAAGGAAATGCACATAGAAGTAGATAATAGTACTTTCTATGGTATTGTTAATTTCTATGGAAATGCATGACATCAATATTGGATAGGCTATCTACTAGGACTTTGGATGCCATGGAAAGCCAACCACGTTTGTGTTCTTAGCAGATTGTCTATATCGTCACTGGTCCATAGAGTTCATTGACATTTCTTGATCGTTTGATAATAGTGATATAACTACTCCATCTGTACTACCATAGAAAGATGTAGCACTCGGCTTCGCCTCGTGCTACATTTTCTGTGGTAGTACAGATGTCGTAGTTATATCACTATAATGTTTATATCAACCAGGCGAGTAAATATAATATGAATATCTACTCCAGCATGTATAACTTGCGACATGCCAAAAGCAAATTGTAAAGATTTAGAATAAAAACTATTCATTATGAGGGTCAAACATGTTTCAAGCAAAATTGCTCATCATCAGTGACAGGAGAAACAGATGTTACAATAAAATGTAGCTTATATACAAAAGTAGGAAAGTGAACTACATTCCATCAGTTCATATACCGTCGGTACATTTGTAGTGCATGGATTCACCAAGGTTCTAACTGCGTCACAAGTTGAATATTCATCAATATTTCGTCATTAATCTCGCAAATATGCATAGCTTCAGCCAACTTCGTCAACCACGGCTTAGTTCTATAAATAACTCTAAAAATTTTATTACACTTCAAATTGTAAAACATCAAGAATTGCTGCAACATCGTTCGTGGATCAATATGTCGGAATATGCTCGACATGTCTCTAATTAGAACACGCGTTGCGCTTACGCATTCGTAAGACTACGACACGACCTTCTACGTTGTACATTCACTCGTGAGCATTGTACACTTCATGACTGCTACAAAACTGCATGTCGGCAGGATCAGATCGTATGTCTTTCCTGAAAGCTTGGATTGAAATGCCTCATGTATTTTCAATTAAGAAATTGTGACATATTAGTCATAAACACGACGTTACTGAGTTACTAACTACAGATGAAGAGGTCGATAAGGCATCTGATCAATATGATTTGTCTAAAGAGCATCTACAGATTATGCTCATTCATATGAATGGTCGTTTTTATTCAGAATCTCTCATTGACGAGTATAACATTCACATGTGTCTGTCGTTTCTCTAGATAAGTTGCCTGTCTGAACTTGCGCTTCGCTCATTTGTTTCAAACGACCATTCATATGAAAGAGCATGGCCTGTAAATGCCTTCTATACAAATCATATTGAAGTAATCCTCTTCGACTTTGAGATTCTTCCGAAAATTTCCGATGATGTATGTTGGGTTTCGAGATTCGCCCAAAAATGCAATAAAAATGAGAGGTAAGGGGTACAGGATCGATAATCATTTGTTCGTTGAATTTTTGAAAATTGATGAGAAAATTGATTATAGAATATGCACTATATCATCTTAGATGTTAAAATCCATCAGGCTGTAGTGTAAGGTGTAGGAATCGAAAAAGGAAACACGATTTTATCTGACAAATGAAAAAAAAAATGAATGAAAATGATACTATAAATAAACTACATGCATCAATACAATGTGCATTGAAAAGTCCGGTGATGATCATTTGGCACAAGTGACTTGCAATGCTGAATATGAGTTGTTTTCTGTATCGTAATCGGAATGTAAAGAACAAATAGGGTCTACTTATCACTTCCTTTATATGCTATGTACCTGTACATGATTGTAGTCGAAGTTAGAATGTTAGTAGTGTAGAAAAGGGGATCTTAATTTTCCGAAAATCTGCAGTCCCGTCAATCTCATGCCGGCTTTAGTCTGCAGTCAATAACCCAATAAATTCGTGCCTATGTCATAACTAATTTCTGCATTGGAAATACATTGGGGTTTCAATCCTAACCGTTTATGAAAGTTTTGTAGCAGTCAAGAGGTGTACTAGGCTCTGTGAAAGATTCAGGTACGATCTCGTTCCACGACTGTTCCCGATTATTCTCTCAGACTTCCGATTATCACTTTGAGAATTAGAGATCATTTATTGGTTCGAATCAGGGTTGTGATGCTGATCCTATCGATCCGGTCGAAGCCATAGAAAAATGGAGACAGAAACTTCACGATGGAAGACATGGCCAATCGAACCCTTCTCACGGTCTGACTTCATCTTTTTCAGGATCGAACATCTGCCACTTGATATCGTAGAAACCAAGTTAGCTGATGTCATTTTCGGCAACATTCGTCCTAAAGATGCATTGCTCACAACTCCCAACTTCGAGTTCAACATTCTTTTCAATGACTTCAAGGAGGGAAAGGTCAGATATCGACACTGGGATCACAAATTTGAATGGACTCGAGATGAATTTCAAACATGGTGAGTACTTCGCTGTCTTTATGGTGCCCGCACGTTGGGGAAGTTTGAAATGTTGACATGTTCAGGATAATCTGGAATTTCAAAGCATTCTAAATTAATCAATGTGAAATATACAAGCAATTTCTATTGCCTTTTGTTCTTTCACCAATTAGGGAAAATCATCAAGACTGCAGGGAAATGGACATTCTTAACATATTAAGCTGTCATTACTGATCAGCAAGGTAACTTTTGTGCCTAACTTTAAATATGCGATCATGCAAAATAATGGGAGATACTTGCACTACTGATCTGCAAGACCCGGATTTTATGAATTTTAAATCCAAAAAAATCCATGCAGTTATAAAACCTTAAAATTGTGCATTTAAGAAATCATAATTGTGCAAAATTGTGTGTTTATATTAGTGATACTTGCAAGTATTGCCAATAATATGGTTTTTATTATTACAACCCGAGGGTCTATTCAGATCAATAAAAAGCAGAATCCAGATAAGTAGATTGTCTATTTATGAAAATTATTGTGTAACAGCATTGTAATGAAGCAACAAATACATGTGACGTTTGTTGAGAAAACTGCGGTCCTTAGCCAACAGCTTTTTCAACATGGAGAAACTCCTCTCCACAGATGTCGATGTTGCTTGGCATTTATAAAGTTTCTTGATGGTGTAGAAGGAGAAGCGTAATTTCGTTTCAGTTTCCAAATGACTTGTAAGTCCGTATTAACTTCCAATCTCTTCTTCAAATATTTCTGTATGCTACAAATATCCTCATGAAAATCAAGCGAAGACAATTGCTCCCAAACCTTAGCAATAGTAAGGTACCGCGATTAAGCCATCGATATGAGCTCTATAAGACACTCATAATCTCGTTTGATGACCATCAACGAGGATGAAACGCTTGGATCAGCAATCGCTTCTTTTGCGCAAGTAACCAAAAGCACGTCACCTTTCAATTGATGCACAATTTCTGTCACAGAGGGTATATTCGACTCGTAGTACATGGCAGCTTTTAACCACTATGTCCAAGGAGTGACAAGAGGGTGTGGAGGAGCTACTACAGAAAATATTACAAGATCTTATTGGCAGAAACATATCCATACTTAAAGGAACCTAAGAACGGGTGATACTTAGAAAGGATTCATAGCTCTGTGTGATTTGTAGACCGAAATTTATTGAAAATTATTATACTATGTAGTTATGCAAAATAAAGTAAAATACTTGGAAATATGCGATCATGCAAAATAATGCGAGATACTTGTCCTACTGATCTGCAAGTATGTATTGATATATATATATATATATATATATATATATATATATATGATATGCAATTTTAAATCCAAAAAATCCATGCATTTATGCAGTTATAAAACGCGTTTTATGCATTCGTGACTTCAAAAATATTCACTTATCACACAAGCTATGCAAAAGAGTCCGACTGAGTGGATATTATAGAAGGTGTAGACCAGTGATTCTTAACCGGGGGCCATGTGGCTCCCTGGGGAGGAATTCAACATGCCAGGGGAGGAATGACGTACATAAGGAGGATTTGGGGAGGAAGGAGGTTCGAAGGAGTATTTGAGATGAACAGGATTTGTTGATTCACCGTCACGTGTAAGTTATCATCGTCAGTATTCGTTAATCGCTTCCCAATATTCAAGATGTTAATTATGCAGCTACTGTTTAATAGCTATTGCGACCACAGACTTAGAAGCTACCAATATATCTCTGTGTACGAGTGTTCCATTCGAATTATTTTAATTAGGGAAAATTCAACTACGCGTCTATAGATCATCACCTGGACGTTTTGTCTGTGGCCTGCTCAGTTGCACCGACAAGATAGACTAGAAGATAGTATTCTGGTCAGAGAGAGCTAATTAAGCGAGGCGTCACATTTCCATTCATAAATTAAGGTCAAATGATATGGCTCACTCAAGAAACAGTTGAAAAGCAACCAACTTTATCAGCCAATGCCCACACGCTACTACTTCCTTTTCCAACATCGTACCTGGTCGAGTTCGGTTTCTCGGCGGTATCAGATTTGATACCTAGGAAGAGAAATCGACTCAGCATCAGCGTGCGCAGTGATTTGAGATTGAAACTCATTGACACCTCGAATTCAGGAATTGTGCGGCAAGTATCAGGCTCAATGCAGTCATTAGTTTTTTGTTGGATTTCTTACTTCCCATTTGCATGTAGGCCGACTTAGATTCTTCGTGATAGGCTACCTGAAGTCTGCATTTGAAAATGTTTGTTACTGCTATCTTTGACTTCTTTTTTTTAACTTGAATAGTGGCCTACTAGTTTAGAGGGAGGAATTAAACATACTTTCAACTGTTAGGGAGGAATCCGAGTAAAAGGGTTAAGAACCACTGGTGTAGACTATTGTAGCTGAATTCAACTTTGAATTCTGTTGATAGGACTATCAAATGGATGCATATCTAATTAATATAGAAAGATACGCTTTCATAAGTTAAAAATCTAAAACTTGCAATCTAAAAACGGCAAATTTTCATTTGCATATTCAATATGTTTCATTCTGAATATTATTTGGTTGAACGTTTCGAATTAATTTGCAGGTGCAACGCTGCCGCTGAGCAATATGGTTATAGTGTCAGCTTCATCGGTATCGGAACTCCTCCCCCAGCGCGTGCGGAAGTTGGTTGTTGTACACAAATGGCGCATTTTACTAGGAAGGGGGATTTACCAAACGATTACAGCGAAGAAGACTTCATCGGAAATTATGAGACTGTGAGTTCATAAAATTGTGTCCCATTCATTTAAGCAATAGTTATAATACCTGTATGTTCCTTATTTAAAGAGGATAAGATTTGTAGCATGGGAAAATTAATTAGTCCTGAAAGTCGAATACCTTGCAGTCCAGGGCATCAAAATTACTCAACTATTCTTTACCTAAGAAAAACGTTATAAAGCAGTAAAGCTTATTCCGCAAAACCTATAATAGATGGCGGACTATTTTCAACATTTCCGAGTCTTGAAGTATTTAAAATTTGCTGCATCAATAAAGCTTGTATTTGCGTGCATGTTACATCTTCAAATCTCTCAAATAGCTAGATGTGGTAATAAATGCCCGATATATTATTAAAGTAATTATATTTTGGCTTATTGGCAAGACTTTTTGTTTGTGATTGAGGTCTAATAAGATACTGAATACATAATTTACTGATACCTTTATTCAACCAATTGATTCACAAGATTTTTTTGACAATAAGCATGTTGGCCCAATTTTACTCCGTGCATTAGTAATAGAGGTCAGCACTTAGCAAGATGGTAAGCTACATCCATCTAGCATATTATGAAAGCAGGATTACTACCTTTAAGCAGAACTACTACTAAAGTTCTGCAAAGAAAGCAGTTACTACCTTTCACAACATCATCGGACTTCGTAGCAGACGGTTGTGTCTACAGGCGCTCTGTTCAGTTTCCGCGTGTGCAATTCGATTTTACGTGAATCTTGACCACTTTCTGGTATTGTTCTCTGACAATTTTTATATCATTCTTTTCCTCTACGGTTGGACAACATCGCTATGCAATTTATTTTCATCAAAGATTTGCGGATTACAACTCAACTTCAAAATTCATTTTTTTACCGATGACTCATTCAACTGCACGCAATGCTCCACGCTTACTTTCTTGTCTAGTCATCCCCATCATCGCATTCCTGCTGCCTGCCTGTTACATTTCCTTGGTCTCTCCCTCTCGGATGTCATCTCGGCTGCAATACTCTCGTGCGGACCTGCTGAACCTTCGACATGATTACCCAATCTTGCGTAAGACTCGGAGAGTGCTTTGGTTCCACCGTCTGCTTCTCCCTAACTGGCGTCGACCAAATCTACCGGACCTTGCCGCTCCCTCACGCGACCACTGTGCACGAGACTCCCCTTCAATCCTATTACGCAATCCTTCAGTGTCTGTGAAACCTCGTCAACCAAAACGTTCCCCAACAGCCGTTCCCTCGATCCTTTTGTTTAATGCCCGATCCCTGTTTAACAAGGTTGACGATCTCAAGATCAGAGTCAATGAATCGAACCCTGACTTGATTTGCATCACAGAGACATGGCTGAATAACACAACGTCCGACGCTTCCATCTCAATACCAGGCTACAAAATCCTTCGACAAGATCGGGACTCCAGAGGAGGTGGTGTAGCAATATACCACAGATCCAATTTTTGTGTCTCTATTGTGAGTAACAGTTTCATTGATAGCATCAAATCGAATCTCCTAGTCTGTTCGATTAGCGATTTTGATCTGAATCTGTGTGTCATTTATCACCCTTACTGGGGTAAAGTTAAGGCGCATGACATTTTGTTAGCCTCTTTGCAGAATTTTGTTGATAGCTCTACTTGTGGTCATAATGTTATCGTAGGGATATTAATGACTTACGTCACGTTTTTGATGAGTTTCTAACGTGTAATAATTTGTCACAATTGATTCACTTGCCTACAAGAGGCAATAATGTTCTTGATATAGTCGCGTCTAGTCAGCCTCAGTATTTTGCACCTCCTGTTTTTCTGTCTCCTTTATGTAGATCTGATCACCGAGGTATTCTTGTCAAGCCTTCCCAATCATGCCCTCCCACTATCACCAAAGTCAAATTTCGCTGTTGCACTCATGCGTCTTTTGCGCAATGCTGTGAAGTTCTTTCTTCAGTTGACTGGTATGAATCCTTTCTATATATTGATGACATAGATGTCCTAACTGACCAGCTCAATGCATTTTTCCTGTTCCTCTATCACACCTTTTTCCCCGAGAAGACTGTCCGCATGCGTAGCTCAGACCCTCCCTGGTTAACTCCCTCCCTTAAAGCCCTGTCTGATGCCAGAGATCGCGCCCTTAGCAGAGGTAATTATGGTAAATTCCTTAATCTTCGTGAAAAATTCACTTCTGAATTAGCCAAGTCAAGGTCACGTTATTTCTCCTACAATCACTCTTCTCCGAAAGAAACTTGGAAATCCATTAACTCTCAGTTAGGAAAACATTCGGCTCCTCCCAGTCTTGACGCCAGTGAAGTCAACTCACTCAATGACAAATTTTATAGTACTTTTGCTCCTCCTGATATTCACCAATTTTCAGCGTCTAATGATGTCACTCATTCATCAGATGATTTGTCTGTTTCTGAAGCCTGTGTCGCTCAAATGATCAGGAGATGTAAATCAAATTCGCCTGGGCCAGATGGCATCCCTGGTTTGTTTTATAGAACCTTTGCTGATCTGCTAGCATGTCCTCTAGCTTTTCTATACAACAAGTGCATCCAAACTGCTTTTTCCCGCGTCCTTGGAAGTACGCCAACATTCTTCCCCTTCGCAAGAAAGACAGCGATGATTTTCGTCCCATATCTATACTCCCTTTTCCCAGCAAGGTTTTAGAAAGGTTGATTCGTGACAAAATCCTGCTCCCCGGACTGAACCGAAGCATTCACCAAAGGCAGTTTGGCTTCTTGCCCAATAGCTTTGGTGGTTGTACCAACGCTTTGATTGCAATTAGGCTCTCCATCCTACAACACATTTCCGCTCACTCTGATAACTATGTTTCCCTCATTGCCATTGACCTTAGAAAAGCTTTTGACACTGTCAGCCACTGCAAGCTTCTTGAAACCCTTCGCGATCACTTTCACTCTTCTCCTTGCTACTAATTTCATACATAATTTTCTGGCTGATCGTTTCCAGCGTGTTGTATCGAATGATGTTGTGTCTGTGTGGTGCCCCATCTCTAGTGGAGTTCCACAAGGTTCCATTTTGGGACCACTTTTGTTTTCCTTGTTTATTGATGACATTCCTGAATTTGTAAATACTGACACTGTTGTTTACGCTGATGATGTAACTATGTTGTCCTTTAACTCGCATGGTGAGATCTCAAGTTTACCTGATGACTTTCGTTTGTTCTCCTCCTGGGCGGACAGCAAAAATCTTGCCATTAATGTAGACAAATGCAAGTGCATGACCCTCTCCCGCTCCGCTAATCTTCCCCCAATGACTGACATTATGTTGGATGGTATATCTATCTCTCAAGTAAACTGCACCAAGATCCTTGGAGTTCATTTCTCTTCTGACTTGCATTGGGACACTCACTTTTCTGTACTATATCGTCGCTGCTGTAAAGCTATGTCACTTGTTCGCCGTTTACGTGTTAATAGGAACACCGGTACAGTTGTCTGGAAAGCCTTTGAAAGTTTTGTACTTTGTCACATGCACTTTAGTTGGCCGGTCATCTGTGACATCAGTGCCAACATTTTCAGAAGCTTGAAAGATTGTATAAATTAGCAGTGCGTTGGTCCAATAGTCGTGATCGGCCTTCACTTCGTGAAGTGCTTGATCGTAGCTGTATTAAACTTGTCAAAAGGATTAGCAACAATGTTGTCAAGCATCCGCTGTCAAAATTTTTTGAAGTACGCAATAGCTCCCGTATTGTTCGAAACCATCGTGCATTGCTGCCTTTTCGCAGAAATTCAGCACTGTATAACAAGAGCTTTGTTAAATTTTCAAAATTCACGTGAAATCTTTCTTGTACTCATGCATGTCATACCGCTTTTGTATTGACGAATAAAGCATTATTATTATTATTATTATTATTATTTAAAGAAAGCAAGATGAGCAACAATACAAATTATGGTTTAGATTATTGGTATTTAGTGATTAATTTTAAGCAATTGAAGCGTGGTCTCCGTGACACAGTGGTTAAGTGCTTGGCCTGGCGATCTTTTGGTTCAGCGGTCGATCCCCGCAAGTGTCATTGAAAGTCTTCAGGAAGGGCATCCTGAGTAGAAGATCACAACGCTCCAGATTATGGAGGCATCGGTATGCAGCGAATAACACATCATATATCGGACAGGCCTTATACAAGTACCTCTTGGTACTCACTGTCTATACTGTCGAAATATAGGAAGTGACAGTCCTTTTTTCAAGCACTTCGTCAGGATGGCAGTCCATCACAGGTTTTACGGTATATTGATCAAAATAATAGTGACTAAATAAAATTCGTTTTCCCGATTCAAGCCTTCATCGGAGGCTCACACTGAATCTTTTACATCCGAAAAAAATTTGCTTTTCCCTCGTAAAATGGCATCATCATGTATCCTTCATTCTGGACATTCTTCGCCAATGTGTGAGTATTTATAAGATCGCCACGTGTTTAGGTTTACAGAGGGTAATTTAAGGTATCATTCAAATTCTCCATGTCATCGAAAGACATCAGTGCCCAATTCTCCAAATATGACCAGCCTCAACATGTGGCCCTGAATCATTTGATAAGCACGCTTAACTACCACCCAGTCATGTCCATGTTAAACATAGAATAGTGTTCGATAATGAAAATAAAACATTTCAAATTTGCCTACACTCAACCTCGGCAGCCTAGAAGTCAAACTCAGACCAAAATCGACCTAGTCCGCAACCCTGGCTGATAGAAATATGCATGTACATCATTTCGTCTGCCGCTGTCACGCCTTGTAGAGAAGTGATAAAAATCATCGACATGTCACAAACAGCTACATTCTATTCAAATTTCCAGCTGATAGATTAATACTCTTAGCAGAAGTTTTGAGCGGGTTATTTTGAAAATAATAGAAAATTAGCCTTCAAATCAATAGTCAGTAATAGATTTTTGAATAATTTTTACTTGAAAATATTGCAAATTGTTTCACAAATCCATTTGTCTACACATGTTTGAAGTTTTGGATTTTTTGCCAAATATTTTAGTCCTAACATTTCCAAACATGACAATTCACAGTCCACACCGAACGTTATTTTGTGTGCTCGCCGCTGTAACTTTTCAAAGTCATTAGTGATGAATTATCCTGTACATGACGAGTACCAACATAGTCATTCCTCAAAGAGCTATCTGGGGAATATAACTGAGATATTTATGTTGATTGACTTTTCAAACTGTTAAATATCCCACGCGGTCGGTGTGGTCACCAAATTTACAATTGAGACTTTTTCATGAAAATTTGCTTTTCTGGGGAGCTAAGGCAAAATACAGAACATCTCATGGCTCAGTTGTGTTCAGAATTTGAGACCTAAAGCTGATGAGCTTGATGCCAATTTTCATGATTTTCTTAATAGACTACTTTTCGCCATTTCAGATCAAAGCGGTAAACTTTGTATGGAAGAAGCCGCCATCTCCGATGGAACGTCTGACGCAGAACATCAAACTGGCACTGGAATTTTACAACCGTGCAGCACAGGAGGAAATAGACCCGGATCTTGATTGCAGAATATCAAGCGATGAAGATGACACTAACCGGTCCGAAAGTCGTCCAAGTTTTCCAATCTGTGCTCTGGCTTCATACATTGAACACATGGATGAAGAAAAGGGAACTGAATTAATACGGTACTTATTTTTCTATAATCCTATATTTGAATTTTGACGTCCAATTTTGCATAATGGTGGTCTCCGTGGCACAGTGGCTAAGTGATTGGCCTGACGATCTACTGGTCCAGAGGTCGAGCCCCGAAAGTGTCATTGCAAGTCGGCAGGAAGGGCATCCGAACTAAAAGATCACAAGGCTCCAGGCTAAACGTCTGACTATGTCGGTATCGTCTAAGCCCCAGTATGGGTAGTCGTGACGTTAAACCGTCATTTTTTTTAATTTGACATCCCATTTCATGGAGGAGCAGATTTCATACTTAAAACGTTCGTTTTGTTGTTGTGTTTCGTAACTTTCTTATTATAGATAGAATTATATCAAATGCATATTCTTCATTTTTTTTAATTTGACATCCCATTTCATGGAGGAGCAGATTTCATACTTAAAACGTTCGTTTTGTTGTTGTGTTTCGTAACTTTCTTATTATAGATAGAATTATATCAAATGCATATTCTACAAGGTCAAGCACAATCACCTCTCCATCATATAAAATGGATACGAGGTAGTACTTCATGATAAGCTTAAAGCAAAAGTCAACACTGCTTAAACTTTTTTACTTTAAACTTGTCGTAACTTCTCATGGTAACAAAAATGCACTCCCCTTCCGAATTTCTAAAATACAAATACGATGTGAGTACACAGCAACAAGATACACGTACATGAGACATGGCGAAAGAAGCAGACTCGTGGTAGCAAAGAAATGTACATTACACACTGCATGGACATCAAAAATGAAAGAATTACAGTAGGGAACAAAGGTTTGAGATTCGATTCAATTCGAATTTGTGATTCGAGAAAAATTCGAATCGGTTCGCTTCTGCTGGGAAAAAATTACTCCGATTATTTCCCTTTGATTTATATCCTTTTCTTATATCCTTTACGTTAAGTTCGACACGACTTAAACGTAAGTTTTGATGAGCTTGTGATGTAAGATTCTCACTGAAAACGGTTGAAGACATCGTTTTATAAAAAAGAAAGAGTTAGTCGAAGCAGCCACATGCTACAGATTGCGAGCTCCACGTTGCTCGTATGACTTGTGGTCGTAAGTTCGGGTTCTTGAAAACTTTTTAAATCAAACAGTAACCAATTTTCCTATTTCCAGGCCAGGCTAGTCCAAACTTATACAATAATTAGTCTACAGTACATTATAGTCCTCAAAGTCTTCCGTAATCCTCTATACTTGTGCAAGCATGACTTTGAGTGACGAATTTGGATGTCGACATATTTCAGCCTGAATAAGGTATTTAAGGATAGTAATAGCGGTTAGTGATTTCATGGGAGGCTACGAACATTATTGGAACGATGATTTAAAGATATGATATTTTAAGGATTTTAGTTGTCAAAATTATGTTAATGCTTTCTGAAAATTAAGATAGAAATGATAGAATCTACTGATTTTCACCTCATGAAAATCGGTGCTTTCTTGAGCTCAGTGATTAGGTATAGGAGCGATTGATGGACGGTGCATATCCAGTGACAGATAAAATTCAAAGGACTTCCACAAGCCTGTTGCGAACCTAGTTTCCATCATCAAGCTACCTTTCTGGCAAAACAAGGCCAATGTGAAGTCACATGAATCGAAATCCACTATCTAACTCACAATTTAGCGTCAGGATGTCATTCGAAATAGGTCGAAATGTAAAGCGGAACAGACTAACTATCTCAGGAAAATATAGACGCTTTAGTTTGACTGCTTGCTTCATTTAGGGCCTTGACATCGATGTATGTTTCAGTGGCTATACAAAATCTTTTTTATCATGCTGCATGCACCCTATCTCTTTTAATCTTTATCATCACTTATCTGTTTTTGAATTTTATCTGTAGCTTCCTCTATGATGTGTAATATTTATGTCTTCTTATTGTTCAGGCTATGTTTCAGTGGCTATACAAAATCTTTTTTATCATGCTGCATGCACCCTATCTCTTTTAATCTTTATCATCACTTATCTGTTTTTGAATTTTATCTGTAGCTTCCTCTATGATGTGTAATATTCATGTCTTCTTATTGTTCAGGCTGTTTGTGTTCAGGTATTGCCATAAAAATGTAAATTGCTTTATTTCTAATTCATTTGTTTTGATTATTTCAGGGAGATTGCGGTTGGAGCTGGTTTCAAATTATCTGCTGATAAGCAGCGAATCTTCTGCTGTATTGAAGATGACTACGACTCACAGGAAGAACAGGATGAGAATGGATCTGACCACGAGGAGTCGTCTAATACACTGATTCAAGAGAATGTCTGGAATTGGGAGTAGCCACTTCTCCCATAGACTCTGCTGCCTTCTTTCATTGTGCCATCTACAGAAGGGAATCGATTGCATTTCCTTCAACTTCTCAATGACTGTCCTATCCTTGACGAAGGATGAGATCGCTCAAAATTGTTAGATTTTGGAATCCTCTGAAATCACACCCGGTGCCCTTAAACCTCTCTTTTCCTGCAATTGTTAAGAAGGCAACCTATGGAGATGCTCTATAGATAGTATGGTAATCAAGAACTTTCCTTAACCTTTTTGGATGAGAAATTAAGCTGTCCAGTAGGCATAAGAAAGGAATCCGTTACTGTGCGCCAATTTCATAGTTTTCTGTTTTTGACATACAGATTCGAAAACTCGACTATTTTTTCAAAGTTAGGCTGTGATTTTATAATTTCTGGAGTTATAGTATCTGCTTTTATAAAATCGTGTCATTTGTTCTCTTAGAGATTTCTTTCTGTATATGTATTTTTGCCATTGACGATTTCCTATTGTTGTATAGTGTTTTATTTCGTGTTGTTTGCGGCGTCTTTGTTCTATGGTTGTCGATCAGGCATTTGAAATCGTCAACAAAGTTGTATGCATGTTTAAAATATTTTCAGGAAAGTTTACAGTTTATGCTCTTTGTTAAAGTTCTGATTTAATTTAGATCGACTTGTAATATTTGTACAAAGTGAACTCTGAATGTTTATATCACATATATACTCTATGCAGCCTTGAATTCAAAAGTGAAGTTTTTGGTCGTTATTTGGGAGGTCCCAAATGCATAATGCAAAATCTCCGCATTAAAAATGCAATTAGCAGACAAATTCAAAAGGCGGCCGTTGACTTGAAATTGTCTTGAATTGAATTGAATTAGCAACTCGACGGGCAGCTATTGCTTTTATGCTGAAACCTCAAGAGAATCTTCTTAAGCGTGATCATACCGTAAGCAACCTGCCAGTGGTGGAGCAAAATAACAATCAAAAACAATGATTTCAATTAACTTTGAAGGATGTAAATGTTTCACATTTTTACTGCTGTTTAGATTCAAGAAATGAAACATGAATTTGGTGAATCATTTAAATCATGGCGGTGAAAATTAAATTTAAAACTCAAAAGTTCAGCCAAGAAAGCAAAATAAGATATTGACTTTTCATGACTTCCAATGCGGCTCATGAAATTCCCAAGCAAATTAGCTAAAATTTCCGCGTAGTAGCTCATTAGCAAATGTTTATTCCTTTAGATATCCAACTTGTTTTATACTACTTATTAAAGAACATCATGTCGTCAGAGAAATTTGCAAACATTTTGACTTTTTAAAACAGGTCAAATATTTTTTTGAACTTTGAAATCCGCGTCAGTTAACTTCGTGCCGTCGATAGCCCACGTCGTTGCAGATTTAAATACACTTCGTCTATCTTCATCACAGACCCAAACACCATTTGGCACTTCTGTCTCACAACGACGAATGTGGTGAAAACATCACAATCTATTAATTAAAACAGAATATGCCATAAAGCAATTTTATATTATGTTTTTGATGTTTTCAACTGTTTATCGCATTTCTTGAACTACACTACCTTTCAGAACTGCAGTGCACATTTATGATCTCAACAATCTGAAAGCAGTCAGGAATGACTCTGTCGACATGAGGGCAGTAACGGTAATTTTATCGTGTAGTGAGATCATCTCGAGTCTCAGTTGCACGATTGAAACCCTTCGAATTGACTTCCTTTATAAATAATTCAATATCTTCCAATGTTAATTGTGATTTTGTGCGATTGGGTTTTTCTATCTTAAATGCATGCTTCAAATAACTAGAACTTGAATATTATTTAATTACATTATCTGGTGATTAAATTTGTCTTCTACATGCTTGCATATATCCTACGATACAGATTCACTGGATTACCTGATGTGAAAAGTACTTGCAAAGGGCAAATGCAAATGGAATGAGATTAAAATTTTGTTTTTAAGTCACAGCATGCCGCCACTGCATGAGGGGCTGTCTTGGTGCAGTCACATTCTCTTCATTCACAATTTCAATCTTGCCAGGAGCAGGAATCAATTCAATCAATTTCCCCATAGAATTGATATAGTGAAGTTATTTGTCACCAAGCAACTTCAAACAAAGTCAATTCATCTGAGAAACACATCTATGACTAATTGAAACGCATGCGCTTTTTCAATGCTCAAAAATTCATGTGGACGGGTAGGCCTATTTAACGGATCAGACGACATTTTCTTAAAGCTAGGAAATGAATCTATTTCGTTCAAGAAATCACTGAATTCCAATACAAGGCCTAGAAGATGAATCAAAGCGAAGTAGGGCGAAGCAGGGAAAGCAGAGAGAAGACACATTCTAATGAATAATTCTTGTAATGTTGAGTAATTGTGATTTGTGAGTCCCCAATGGGTCAAAAAATCTTAAGCGTATGGTAGCAGACATGGAAGAAAATTCTACCTGTTGAGTCGATGTAATAGTTGCGAGACCAAAATCGTACCAGCTCAGCCGATTTGATAGCCACTGCCCATTTACACACTACAAAATTTCAATAAAGAAAATGACAATACTTTTTGGTATCATAGAGTTTGGCATTTTACAATGACTCATGAATTGACACTGCCAAAAATCTAAATACTGTATGCAAAGATCTTTGGCTGTATGTCAAATAGCCTGGTCTGGTTGCAAATACTTGTGCATCTCCTGAGACACTTAAATGTTGCATATATTTATGTTGGGACAACAGGTTGTTATTTTCTACGTTGGTATAAATTTGCAGCGATGATCTAACTTCACTTGCTTATGCATTTCCTTGTAAATGTAATTTGCACTAGTGTGATGCATCAGTGGGTTTGGAATGAGAAGAGTGTAACAGAACATAGGCATCAATTGGCTTGATATTAATTTTTGGACTTTAGCTTAAAAATTATTAAAAGTTTTTTATTGTCATCACCAAAGTGAAAACAATAAAAATGAGTTCAGACAATGTTAATTGATTACAAAGAAATATAATTCAGCCTATGAAATCAACCAAAAATCGTAGTGCAGTGCCAACTTTGAGACGTGAGGATTTTTTTTCTTCCACGGAGTTATCTTGAACACCACGACTCAAAACTCTTAAAGTTGCACCATCTTTCATCATGCAAAAGTTCGCAGATATTTCCGGCCTGGTAAACATATGAACTTAACAGACCGGACTACAAGTAGTGTTAGATATTTTTGTGTCTAATATATTGTGTCTAGATATTATAGTGTCTTTTCGCGCCAATCACATTTTTGAATTCACTTTTTTGGATGATTTTATTTAAATTCTCGACAAATGCTCAGCTGTTAATTTGATGGAGCTCATAAAGAGCCTCGCTTTTTTTGAAATTTTGACGACTGTTGTCCTAAATGTAGACGAGAAGCGTGTTGCAGAGTTGGTTCATATCACTGATCTTCCAGAAGAATAATCTTTCGGATCGGTGTAATAGCCACTTGACTCCTTTTTTATTGTCTTTTCTTCCCAGATTTGGACACTAGGTTTGTCTCGGTTGTTGTTGGGATGGATACACCTCCATCCCGTCGTTCTTGCGTCAATTGAGGGTCCAGATGAAGGAGCTCAAGAACTCTCTTGGAATCGTGCCACCATCTCTTCTGTCCACCTCTGATGTTAGACCACCTCATCATCTAACATTCTCTCTGGCCACTTGCAGCCCGGCATCCGTTGCAGGTGACCAAACCACCACAAACTATTTTGGCGTAGGACTGATTCCAGGTCATGCGGGTTGAGCATGCCTCTCAGCTCGCGCATGACGTTCATGAAGTTTGATGGGACACATTCATCTGATCATAGCCTTCTAATATCTTGCCAAGAGAATAAGGTGATCAACTTTTGCGGGGAATGTCTCCGACGCCTACAGCAAAACACTCCTGATACAAGCATTGTATACATGACCCTGTAATTCAGCGAGATATTCTTTGGTAAGAGCAGGCATTGAAACCAGGCACTAGAATTGTTGCAAATGTTTGGGGACACATTTCAGTTAGATTTTGGGAAGTGCACTTTAATTAGTGGATATCTTGCTTCCATGGATAAATGGAATATTTGAAATTATTCATGTCAAGTTTTGTGCTGGAAATCGCCGAATCAAGAGAGAAATCTACCTGATCGGTAATTCCAGTTTACGATACATCACAAGTGGAAATCAAAAATTATCTTTCCAAGTGTTCTTAATCAAGGTCGAAATTTCGTACATAGAATAAACTTGCACATCAGAAACTGCTAGAAACTATTCGACAACTTTGGCATTAACTTACACTGAATTATTGCAACTTTTTTTATTGAAATGCTTATGTTTTGTGAAGTCGCTGATAGGAAGGGTATTGCAGAAGTTATTACATAAGCATAATACATGGGCATTGCCAATTTCAGCGGCTAGGCCGGAGCAATGTTGGTCCTGCGCCTAATGTCACTGCAATGCCAACATGAAGCTTTTTTAAAAAAGATGGCATTCTTGCAAACAAATGCTCATGATTTTTTATAGTGTGACGCCCATTAACTCAATTTACCAAGAGAACTTTTATTGATCTTGTTTCGTCCACCTGGTGATGCGTCACCTTATTTTTTACATTTTCTACGTTCTTAGAGAAATTTTGTGAATTCTGAAACGAATGCAAGCTATTTCTCACTATGACTGCGCATTACACAATACAAAAATATTGATCAGAATGATCTTTGTCCTGTTCCATTGCGTCGAATGTCATAAGAAGATTAAAGTGATGCTTACAAAGATGACGAAATGATCAGTTGCAAAAAGTGACAACCATACTCACCATCCTACCCGGTATCAGGACTCACTTAGTTTTGAAAAATCAAAACATCAAATGTATATTTTATTATAGTTTTAAGTTTTTCCAAAATTCCACATTTAGCACGGCAGTAGACCTTACACTGAACGTGTATACAATTATGAGTACAAAAAAAATTAAAAATACACATGTAAGGTGTGCATAATAAATTTTATTGTTTGAGTTGCTCTACAATATCTTAACAATTATATTTTTTAAGAAAAGAATTTAATGAAGTAAGCACAAATCTCTACTAATGATAGCATTCTCAATCGAAAACTATGGTGCCACCTTCAACTAGGCCGTACTTCTTCGTTCGCTCAATGAAATCATCAAGATAGATCCATAAGTAGGGATGTTATTCTAAATCAGTGACACAAATTTGTTATGACTCTTGTCCGATTTGTATCACTGATAGTAATTGTAGTTATCACTAATGATATCATTACCTGTCTCTATAATCAGAACTCCAAGGTGCATTTTACTTTGCTGAAGAACATGCTATGCATTTTAAAGCGAAATAATTGTGGTTGATATTAATGGAGCGCACAATTTAACGCATCACCAGCAGTCGAACGGGTGAGGGAAGGATGGTGTCTAGATGACATTAATACATGTACATTGTACAATTTACATCGACTCTAAGGATTATTGACAGAAATGCAGCAGAAACTGGATGGGTGTAGAGATAAATTGATTACTAATATACTTATTGGCATATTCAACATTTTTCATGAATTCACAGCTATGTATATCTAAAGGCATTCATTAAGTAAACTATTGTTTCGAAAGTTTGGTCCGATTTGCCTAATACAGCTTGACAGGTTGTATGAATATCTAAATGTATTGAATTGCTTATACAATTGTAGTCAGGGATGAGAATCTTCCGTAGTTTCCGGAATCCCAGATTTTTAAATTCACTCGGGCCATGCTCGTGATTCGTCGTAAAATGATGTAAAATCTGGAGCGGAATAGCATGATCCATATCATGTAATCCCTTGCCGAAAAAGCATGATGATGGGTCCCCTCAGAGAGAAGCAGAGTGATTATGAGTTCCTCAAAGGGATCCATGATATGTACCCCTCACAGGAGAACAGAATGATCATGGTGGCCCCAACGACTGAAACAGAAGATGGTGACCACAATAAGGAGGAAACAGATTGTTCATGGGCCCTCACAGGAAGACATAATTATGATTTGGTAACCTGAGACGGAAACAGAATGATGGGTCCCTCACAGGAGGACAAAATGACGATGAGGCCCACGTAAGACAGAAGCAGAATGATAACTTTTTCAATTCGCTATATACAGCTTCGTATTGACACGCCCGAAGCTGAGTAAACATTGCATTTTAAGGTACAAACGCACATAATTGCAGCAATATTTCTGTAATACATGGTGATGCTGTGGTATTCATGGTGATGCATGAATACATGGTAGGGAGTGATGTGGTAATTTTTCAAAACCAGTTGTTTATAAGTGCACATTTAAAAATTGCCGTCATTGAACTAAAGCCAAAACTGACATCCAATTTTTTATTTCATGAATTGGATGCAACATGCAACTCTTATCGAAATAAGTACATTTACTTCACGAACAGCGTGCATGCAACAAATCTTTTCATGAGTCTTTTCCACAGAATTGAATATTTTGCTTATTTGCTTCGGTTTGCTAGAAGTGTGATTAATTCGAAATCGACTGCACATCAAGTAGCTTAGTAAGTGGGCAAAAAGGAATTCCTAATGCCTTGCCGAGATAGGAAAGAAGCCGTCCGTGGCTTGCGGTTTACTGTGAGTTCAAGCAAAATGCTTCGATTGCCACAATTCACTCAGATTCGAAGAATTCAGATCACTGCGCACAAGTTTTCTCCATAATGTTGGTCCTTCCAATCATTTTTTTAAAAAAGTAGCAGGTGTACGAAAATTAGTTCACTTGATGTTTTCACATCCTCTCCTCAGCTTTCCTACACTGAATCGAATGTTAGCCAAGACAGCGATGTGTGTTTTGGTGTGTGTGTGTGTGTTCGAAGTGATTTTACAGCACACACGCCTCTCTCACTGGCTCTGGTGTCCTCTGCTGACAGCTTATAGTTTGCTATTTCCAGTAGCAAGCGATACACGATTTATCCATTCGAGGAGGATCAATTTGTCCAATTCTGTGAAGTGCCATTTCAATATTAAGGTTACATGCAATCCTTCCTTTCTTTCTAGGAAACCGAAGACGAGCCTCAGATGAATCATTCTGTGGTCTTTTCAGTACATGATATAGTCACTCCACTGCGGCAAGCATGTGTTTACATTCTAGATTACGAGTGACCTGTTTTGTATGGAAATTTCTGTTTCTGTGAAATCCAGACAGAAAATACCTACAGTCCATTTCCATTTTCGTTGCACAATCCGGAAAGCTCATTTATCTCTTGCTTATTCTCATAAAATTTAAACGTAAGCTGCTTAAGCTCATTTAATTGATTACTTAACTTATTCACATTGTCAGCCGAGACACTTGCATGGATTAAGAAACTGTGGTGTACCTAATTAATTGAAGTAATTAGTGATTTGAAGTTTGTTACTTCATGATCATATCATAGCGGATAATGTCATGTCATAGCGACTGCCCCGTCTCCTGTCATCATTGAATGAGCTGCTAAAAGTCTTGCGCAGTAACTACGTCGTGAACAGATTGTTATTGTTTGTGAACAGGTGGCGAGTCTGACTCCAACCCTTTGTGTGCGCGCAGATCAAGGATTCGAAATCCTCTGACCTCAACCGAGGTAAATGATTACTCACGGAATGGCTGAGTATGGGAACAATACAAATTTGATGTTTACCAGTGATCGGATGGGCCGATCCTGTTAAAACGTACATCGGAGCTGATAGCACTAGCATTCTTTTAAACCCAAGCTCGAAAGCGCTATCGTTAATACAATAAAAGTTATTAAGTTTTTGTGCAGCTGACCGTTAAAAACATTTTTAACGCGAAAAAGTTAAACGTGCAAAATGAATGAAATTCAACAAATTTTTGTCCGAATTCGAAAAAACTTATATCATTTGAAAGCTTAACACGAGCCTGATTGAATGGTGATGATCTTAATTTTCTGTTTTGCGTAGTTTAGTCAGTAGGTATCGGTGATGAATTGATCAAAAATTCATACTTTTTTGTCGGCTGACCACAACTGACCAGAAACAACCTAATCGCTCTGCCAAATCAAAGTACTAAACACATCCTTTCACATGGTGAAATGCTTATTGAAATTGAGCATCTTCATCAAGGAAAAAATCATGTCAGATTTTTTTAGCTACATTTTTTTGGTGAAAACTTATTAGTACGGTACCTTTTTGTACATTCAACGAATCTCAAAATCTTTACATCGTGAAGAAGCTTCCACTGCTATTTGAAATCTTCCCACAACCACTACCCTATCACACCTTTCTTAAGTTAAAAATGTTAGTGTAGGGGATGTGGCCTGTAGAGATGTATCTAAGCCGAGCCGCAGCTTAGCCAAGCCGAACCAATGGCGGCTCGGCTTGAAATCATCTTCCCTCGGCTCGGCTCCACTTGTTCGAGCCGGTCGGAGCCGCGGCTCTTCAGTTTGGCTTAAAATATATAGTTTGTAATTTGGTCCCATCCCATTCTTTCAAGACAAATGAAGTCATATCGAAGTACATATTACTCTGAACATATACTACTGATAGTACGTCTGAAATAAGTTCAAACTTAGCATTGTGTACAATAATACCTAAATTTGGTAATATTTAATAAGTAGGCCTATTTAAAGTCCTAACTATTAGGATAATGATTCATGCAATTGAAAGACCTACTTCAGAGTTAGAGTTAAGGTATACAAAGTATTTTTTAAATAATATAGAATTCGATATATTTAGATGAACTTTTGATCATACACGATATTTATGGGTAGGCCTAATCGCAATCGTAGTTATAAAACGAGGTTTATAACTTTACACCGCAATGGGCTTTTCCAAAGTCTGATTTTTCTTCATTTTAACTGATTTTTCAACCTACCAAATGAATGAATTTGTAAGTCAAAAAATATATGTTAAATGAATTTAAAAGAAATCACATCGAATTATTTCCCTAATTTTCGTGATTTAAATTACATTATGAAAGCATAAATTTATCAGAGAATTAAAATTCAAATCATTTAGGAGACTTTAGGCAGACTTTAAGACATTTGCCTAAACTCAGCGATGGACAGTTTTGATATTCTTATGTTATGATTGATATACCAGAAGCTCTATTATTCGTCAAAAACCATCATCCTCAAATGGTAACTTGCGCTGCGATAAATGTCTTTCTCAAAATTTTATGATAAAACTGATGCGTAATTATATTAGCCAGATGCATCAGACCGTTGGAGAAAGTGAAAAGTAGAAAACTGCGAGGGAATTTCGTAAGACTAATAGACAAGGAAAACCATAGCCATATATAAATATTGCATCAATACATCCAGGAATCTTTAAAGACAAGATAATCGTTGTAATGTTGCCATATTACTAACTTTTAGCGTCAAGTGAAGAATTCCTTCACAATCTATAATTGATGATGCAACTGTAATTATATCCGGTAAATGTTCTACAATCACTATTTGTTAACAAACTATGTGTATAGACACTTAGTCCGGCAGCCAGAGCGAGTTTCTGCAGGAAACGAGGCCGAAAGTGAGACTTTCACAGAATGATGTACACCCTATGCCTACTACGAATCGCTGAGTCTGCCGAGTTCTAGTGAGTTCCTCTTCTTGTCAGACAAGATCAAAGAAAAACACATGTAAATCCAATGGGACGCAGATTGCAGTTTTTGGCTAAAATGAAATTTTGTATGCTTTCTCTGATTAAACGAAAAGTTCTAAGCCCAGAGCCATAATTTAGTACGAAATAGTACACGAAGTACATAATAGTACGAGTTACTTTCAATCTGTCTAAAAAGTTTCACTGAAGCATACTCTCTTCTCTGATCTAGCGATTCATCTGCGCAGCTACACCGTCGATCACAGCTATGCTCGATATTGTAAATTATTCTGTGTGCTCGATTTTCAATTCTTTGTAAAATGTGCTTCTCATCTTTGCTTAGACCGATAAAAACTGGTGAAGCGTATTCAAGCAATGAACGAAGAGTTGTGTTTAGTTCATGCAGTTCAGCTGTTGTTACTAGGCTTTTTAGGCGTCTCAATATATGCATTCTTTGGCCTCCTTTACTCTCAAAGTACTGATGTGGTCACTGAAATTCATGAAGCTAACTAACTGATGATATAGACTACTATTGCAAGAGATTTGAACTGCAATTCATGTAAGGTAATCAACTTTTCAGAAATCGCATTTATTTTCATTTATCTGTTGATAGACTTAATAGACCAAATATCAAATCAGTAGTTACATTATATTCACTAGCGCGCTCGTATGATCTGCACAAATGTACAGTTTGTTTATATACTATTGACCCACAACATTATTTGATTTGCTTTGGGTGCCTGCCAACCCAAAGCCCAATGCATAAAGTGAGTTGGCGAACCTAATCAGCAACATGCTTGCTAAGAATTGACAATAAATCTTGTGGAATCTTGTAATAGCTACTACATTTAGTAACTGGGAATAGAGCTGGAGAACTTCGATTCACACATTCTTAGTTTCAATTTAAAAAACATATTCAATTAATAGAGAATTCTGAACGTAGAGGACATATGTTATTGGTTAAAGATCAACCTACTCACAGTTTCACTTTTCTGAACTGAAATTCAACTCCGTCAAATAGAAATTCTAATATTTAAAAAATCAAATCATTCCTGCACAATAAAAGACAACTTGAAATTGTCAAACTACTGTTGCTGTCCATGATAAGTAGTGAGTCAGTAATATTAATGCCAGTACTTTCCTGACGTTTGGTCCAATACCAGAGACTATTTCACATGAGTATTAAAATCGTCAATATTCCCGGTATCTATTGTGGAATTTATCATGTTCAAAGATGACTAAAAACAGCCTCACAATCACTAATTTCCGCTTCTGCTCTTAATATTTGAACTATTAATGCTAACAAATTAAAGTTAAAATACCCCTTTTATCATCATTCATAACTTCCGCACGATTCATCTAATATTCCCTTCATATAATTTGAGATCTAGTACGTTTGTCTGATTCATCAATTATTTTTAACACAACAAACTAGAAAGGTATGGATGATTCGGACCAATGTAAACTTACAGTTTGAAAACTGCTTCATTCCGTTCAATTCCCTCATTATTTGCTTTGTAAACTTCTTGACTATTTTTAAACCATCCTACACCATCTATTATCGTTTTCGTGTTCAAAAACAGAGTTTCACAATTATGCTTCACGTGATGACTTTCTACTAAACTAAAACAGTATAGAAGTGCATACTTTTGCAAGATAGATCAAATTGTGAAAAATTGTCGAAGGATTATACATTTTGTGAATAGATATCGGTCCGGAATCAGCTTGACAACATCGAGAATGAGTAAGCTTAGTAAGATTAAGAATAACCCTCTATTACCTACATTACTAAAAATAAAGCTGGTCAAATCTCACGTGGCCATCTCTACCATGCGGTGTTGAAGCGAAGACACTTAACAGCGGTTCAGCAGAAATTCATAAAATCTCTTTTGGTTTCTTAAAAGCATTTTTGAGTATTTATAAAAGAAAACGTCGCTGAAATCGGGCAGTATAAATATAATTCGACCGGTTTCGAGTGGAAGTCAAAAATTGAGCTCCTACTCTTCCTCAGGAATGTTAACAAAAGAATAGACCATAGAAAGGCCTATTACATTAACGATTTGGAAAAATTCAAATGATCATAGTGGAGTCATAGAAAAATGTTATAGAAATGGAAGTCTACATTTTACATACAGCTAGGGGATTGTGGATCATAGATAGGGGATCGTTGGAATACATGCTGCATTTTGAGGCCGAAGGACCAGTCGGTCATTAGCTGGCTGATGAATTTAAGTTCTTCTTTCTTTCTCACCATTTCATTGCCGTTTAGCTTTTTCAAAACTGTCACTTTAACATCTTCCAGGGAATGCTGATGTTGAATGCAATGATAAGGGACCACTTGGAAAAATTCAAATGATCATAGTGGAGTCATAGAAAAATGTTATAGAAATGGAAGTTTAAAAAAATTTTAAAACGGTTTCTTAAAAGCAGCCACGGACAAGGTTATTTTTCGCATCAAATTTGGTGCTCATCAAACTGTGCTTCAATGACTTTCAACTTTCTTCAACTTGATACTGGATTCAATATATGATAGAGCCATGGCAGGATAGCAGAAATAACTTTCCTGATTACGTTTGAGCAGTTGGTTCCAAAATGAATTGCATTTTCTAATTTTGAACTTAGCAAAGAATCAGGCGATTGCTTGCAAAGTGTTCCGTCCTGGGTCGCTTCAGCCGAGTAATTTTCAGTGAAAGCAAGACTCAGTTAATTCGTTTTTCTCATAGACGTGTTCAATGCAGTTCCATCATCGCTATGGCAGGCATTCAATGGAGAACAGCATTTCCTTGGTTGTTGTGAAACTGCCTGACTCTTGGTCGGTTTGTCCATGTGTGCAAAGTTGACCCAGCTAGTTTTCCAACGTCTTGGAGAATTGTTTTGAGTCTGCGATAGAAGACTATTTAGGTTTGGTAATATTTTGGAGCAAGTTCTCTTTATCTTACAAGAGGGATGATTTAATCCACAGAGTTTTTGTCAATTTTGACATAATGCAAGCATTTCATCGTGCCATGTTCTTCAACTTCAACAGGCAAAGTGACTTGAAATGATAGACAATGTATTAGAAATACTATCATTTTGAATTATAGATTCATCAAAACAGTTTTACGTCCAATGCTTGCATCTAG
Organism: Prostheceraeus crozeri; assembly: GCA_907163375.1. Taxonomy (NCBI): domain Eukaryota; kingdom Metazoa; phylum Platyhelminthes; order Polycladida; family Euryleptidae; genus Prostheceraeus; species Prostheceraeus crozeri. The sequence continues at coordinate 168,351 of CAJQUW010016334.1, forward strand.
GAGCTTCAATTATCCATTTGGTTTTGATTTGATGCGATTTGACCAATCAAGCTTTACCTTCTTTATTTCTGTCGTCTTTTTTTCTTTGTAATTGCTGTATTTACACAGCACAATGTCTTAAGTACCTTTTCGTTCTTGAACTTCAATAGGAAGTAGTATGCCTGTATATTGAGTGTGTTGAGAAAAAGAGAGAACAACAAAAGTTTTGGAATGGAAAAGCATCCTAAATGAGTACATAGTCTACAGGTGTACTGGTTCTTGCATTTTCATTGAAGCTTAATTAGAAGAAATGGCTAGTTCAATCAGGGTGTCCACTGTACGTGAAATTCACGTATGTACGTGAATTGTACGTGAGTTTTGAAAATTATGAAAATGTACGTGAATTGTACGTGAATTTTGGGAAAATGCGAAGGTGTACGTGAATTTCAGCTCAGTTGCGCAGATAGTGGTATTTACTGCTATTTACTCATACTTGATATCCAGTGATTCTTGTTACATGTGCTAAATTTTTTTTCTTCCGTTGTTGCACCAACTCTGACTTGGTTCTACAAAAAAGTATGTTACAAGAAAGAAAGTCATAAACATGTAGATATGTTCATATAATATAGCCGCTACTAACAACGGGTCTGGGTTCAGACAATGAAAGTCTAAAAACACAAACCCTATTATTATTACCCTTGATTTTTATAGCCGTGAATTTTGTTGTATTTAGAGATTATTGAGTGACCAAAAATACCATTTATTTGTGAAATGATGGCTTCAAAACAGCATCGAATGCACTTATATTATTATGTGTGCAGTGTGTATACAAGATAGTTCTATCTTTCTACTGTAAAGATCTCATTACTGCATTTCTTTGAGCAGTTGCTGCGGGTAGTGTTTTTGAATGATTTTGACTCAACCAACTGTCGCTTGCCGGGCAAGTAGGCATGAAATAGTGGTACGTGAATTTTTTGTCATGTACGTGAATTGTACGTGAATTTTTTTTCTCAGATGGGGTGGACACCCTGTCAATCTATATGCAGCTAAATGCGATTTTCTATTTTATTTCAGAATGATACAACAATGATTTTCGGAAAATTTTGGTTTGCCATATTATTGATAGCTGTGCAGCTAATGGAATACACTGCGTCTCTAAAAGTCGGTAAGTTGAAATCTGTTGTGGTGCCTAATCCCTAAGGCGGAATGTAAGGGAATTTGCTGTTGATTAGTTTGTTCAGTCCTATATTTTGTGGGAAGACAGTCAAAGCAGATGTTCCAATATCTTGATAGAAGTGTGAATACAAAATTCAAAAATAGACATGCTTATAATTTCCTAATAATTTAAATGGCAGCAGGCATCAGAGTTCTGCAATGGCCAGTTGAACGTCGATCGTGAAGGAAACGCTCACTGCAAAAGGTCGGTCATTTTTTTTATAAATTCTCCTTTAGTTTTACGTTGAATTATAGACCATCTTCGAGTAAAATCATGTTTTTAGCTTTCCTTCACGATGAATTTAGAATTGCACGCTTGCCATCCATCCCATCGTTCCAATGGACATCATCACTAGAAAGAAGTGGACATCTGTACGTATCATAAGAGACGGACATCAAAGATGTGCACACATTCGCTTGCATTGAGACAATATGCTGCGTTGTGCACCACTGTTGTGCACCAGGGTCTACACCCAAAGTCTATTCTTCACTGAGTCATCAATGTATCCATTCTCTTTACACTTGCTTATCATTTGTTATTGTGCAATTATCCATCAAGTGAAAACGCCATGTGATGTTCTCAAGTTCTTTATTGATAATCATAATGTATCACAAGCATCTGCGACAAGGTTGTCATTACATAATATTCGGGGCATCCCCGAAACTTCTTCTCTTATCTTCTAAATACTCAATTATTCATATCGAAATTTCTGTAATTCAGGTTCCTGTTTGTTACGTGAAAATTATAAAGACTAGCAATCAGTCATTGAAAACGTATTTAAAATTGTAGTCAGGATAGATGAATGCGCACTTTGGAACAAAGCCTAGTCACGGATTAGTCTTACGAGATGAACTGACTGTAACTTTCAGATTAAAGAGACATAAGTGCTTAACGCACTATGCAAAGGTATTTCTGTATTGTATTGTTAGGTAGCAATGCAGATGTGTTCTGCGATGATGGATGCTCTCGCTGAATCTTGAAGTCTCGACAATTTCAAATTCCCCGATTTGAACAGTGAGAATACTTAAATAATTCGATAAATTGCATGATTGACACCAATTGTTATAGATAGCAAATGATGGGTCATGTAGAAATCATTTATCACTTCATAATATGAGAATAAAGGCAAATAATTGCGACGTATTAATATCACATATTTAAATATATTAAAAAGAGGTAAACCAATGTTTTACCGATAACAAAAGGAAAAATTTTGGGTTACCCTTTTTTGATACACTCAAGTATCCACTGGAATTATTTTTTAAATTTAACTTCCGGATACGTGGGCCTATAATTTTAGACATTTCATAATATGCTTGGACGGTACTCTCAGTGGCGCAGTTGTCATGTTGTTCTCCTAGCGATCTTTTGTCGCGAAAGTGTTGTTTAAAGTCGGAAGGATGGATATTTGGACAGAAAGCATCACGACGCCCCAGAGAAGCTAACTGCATCAGCACCGTCCAAATCCCCAATGGAGGAGCAGTGACCTTAAAGAACTTTCATATTAACTTACATACTAAACACGAATTTACTTTTCGATGTATTTTATGATTAATTTATCGATCTCCCCCCTAGATTTTTGAATTTTTCGATAACCTGTAAACCTTCATCAATCGCCACAATATGGAAATGAGTTAATTTTCTAAAAATTTTTATACAGATAGGATAATTGCGTTGAGAATGAGCGGAGTTAGCGCGAGGTGTAAACGGCCTCTGACATATCTTAAGTGAGTTGTTAATTGTTATTCGTGACGAATTCTAAAATAATGATGAACTATGAAAATATTAGCAACAATTGGTGATCCTTATGGGTTATCTCTACCCCCACGTTTTCAAATTTGTCAAAAATCCGTAAAAATGAATTAATCGTCGCTTAACTTCAGAGACAAGTATTTGAGCATATATTCTACCTACATGCAGAATTTTATGTAAATCGGACAAGTGCTTTTTGAATTAGAGACGATGACGTGAAATGTAGCGATGTCAGCACCTTGATCTGACTTTGTCTGTTCGACGCATTATTGTTACTTGTGTGTGCATTGTTCTCTTTCCGTACCCGTCTCATCCATTGCTATTTAAATCTTCCTATAACTACTACACCACCACACATTTCTTCAGTTAAGCACATTAATGGAAAGGATGTGGTCTGGGTCATTATCACTTCTAGAGTTGCATCGCGACATGACTTTGATGACCTAGTGCTATCTGCTCATGCGATGAGGTCAGGCGAAGTCAGATCAAGCTACTGACATCGCCACATTTCACGTCATCGTCTATAATTCAAAAAGCACTTGTCCGATTTGCATAAAATTCTGCATGTAGGTAGAATATATACTCAAATACTTGTCTATGAAATTTTGCGACGATTGATTCATTTTTACGGATTTTAGAAATATTTGAAAACGTGGAGATTACCCATAAGTACCCAATTGGTCTTTGCGGCTGTGATCTGTGTTTCGGGTGGTGAGGATTCTTTCTCGTGGATTTCGGCGATTTTGGGTTCCCTTGGTTTGTCGTGAATGTTTATCACTGTCGTCGCTGTGCATCATAGAAATTGATAACAATAAAACCTCTAGAATGGAAATTAAGCTTCATGCAATGCACAATAACGGCACATAAATCGCACGCATTTTCACTTAGATGCACCTGACAACGTCTGTATCATTGGGTTAGAATCAGTCACATGAGTAAATCGAAGGTTTTAATTGGTTCTTCATGCCCCAACTTAGTTCCCCCGGATGTGCCGCAACCTTGAGTCAATTTCCATTCTAGCGAGCTTCAGATAAACAGTTTATTTCTATGCTGTGCATCGCTGGAACGTGTCCGGATTTCCTCGGTGTCCACTGCATCTCATCAGTGTGCGTCGTTGCTATTATTAGCTCTCTCGCTGTCTGCTATCATTGATCCTGTATTGTGATATAATGTTAATCCTTTCACATTGCATTATTTATCCGCTACATTACATCGGATATTTTTCTGTGCATCGGCCTTGTTTGCAAGTACGTACTACGTTCGTAAGTTCCAGACATGACGTCATCAATCACATGTTTAACTGCTGCTGCTGCTGCTGTTTCTGCTGTCGATATCAGAACCAGACACTACACAGCAGAAATTTGCGAAAAGCTTATCCTATCTGAATTCTTATTGTCGTCTATTGATAGTTCGTACTGTAGCCGAGTGGTTTGACGGTTGGACTTTACTTCTGACGTATTGGGTTCAATTCTGTCATCAGTCTACTTTTTGCAACTTTTGTCCTGCTGTTCATACGTGCGCAATGCCTGACCTGCGTCGTGGAAGCAAGAATGACAGTGCTAGTGACTCCATATCTGTTCATGTCTTCAGAGAAATAATGGAAAAGTTAAGAAATGAGATCACTGATGGCATGGAAAAGACGAATTTAAAGTTCCTATCAAAATAACGATGAAATCAATTATCGAAGAAAAGATTGCACCTCTAAAAGCCAGATTGGCTGAACAGGAATGTGAGTTACAAATACTGCGAGATGTCATAATTGCTCAAGAAAAGAATAAACTACACCAAGACAGAGAGAAAGTAATGAGAAACTTTATTATCACCGGAATTCGAGAAGAAAAGGATGAAACTCTCGATGATGTTGAGGAGAAAGTCGAGGGCGTGTTGAATTCTGTTGTTGCGGGAGTTCAATTGGAAACAGTCGAAAGAATTGAAAAGCGTCATGGCAAGCATCCTCGAATGGTAAGGGTGGTAACCAAAAGTAAAGAAGATCGGATAAAAGCATTGAAAAGAGCAAATACCTTACGTCGATTTCCTCAATATAAATGGGTATATGTCAATGCCGACCGATGTTTTCTGGATCGAAAAGAAGATCGGCGACTTATGGAGGTGTCTAGAATGATGAAGTCTTCTTACCCAGAGAAAGACATAAGGATAAGAAGAGGCAATATTGTCTCGTGAGATGAAATTGTTGAGGTCGGAAATCCACTGTGTCACCATCCAATCCTTAGTAGAGAATGACTACGACGACAAGCTTTACAGACCGCTGAAGTTGATAGGAAAATTAAATTCAAATCCAATGACCAAACACTGCACCACCTACACCTGCCTTCATTATCCCTAATAAGCTTGAGGTCAATAAAAAAAAAAGTTTCGTATTTTTGCAGCTACGCATCAGCCAAATATCATAAGTATTGTAGAATCATGGCTCAATGAAACTATTGAAGATTCTTTTGTACATCTTCCCGATTATATTCTTCAACGAGCAGACAGAGAGCAAAAGAGAAGAAAGGAGGAGGCTTATGTTGTTTTTGTTCAAAAATCGTTCAATTCACATGTTATTGCAAAAAGCATTGAAAGCAAGGATGTCGAAATACTAACCGTGAATTTGACTTACAAGTTAATGAAATGCATTATGATTGTGGTGTATTTCCCACATGGATCCTCTCTTAGTGCTGCTAGAATTCAGATCGCATATGATAACATCATTTCTGTAGTAGATCAAAATCTGAATAAACATCCCTCTCACTTCTTAGTAATTGCTGGTGATTTCAATCGTGTTCGAATTGATATTTTAGAAACACATTACTGCTTGACGAACTTAGTCTCGGTACTAACTAGAGAGTCAGCGATTTTGGATCAGATACTCGCACCTGATGATTACGTCTCATGCTATGATGCTCCGTCCATGCTATCACCAATCTCGAGTGACTACAGTTGTGTGGTGTTTAGACCAAAGCAGCAAATAGTCCTTGACCAAACAGTTATTGAGGTGATTGATTTACGAAAATCACATTTGCAAGTAGCTGAATCCTATCTTGAGGCCTGTAACTGGAAATTTCTTTGAATCTAAAGACCTCAACACTCTTTGCGATGCATTTTACAACCGCCTACCTACACGCATCTCTTCAACTTCTCCCACGAAATATCATCAAAAATCTGGGAAAGACCCGCCATGGATGACTAATACCATTACTGTGCTGATCAATAAGCGTCACGAAGCATACAGAAGCCAGAATTGGACATTATATCATCACTATCGGGACAGAGTTGAGCAAGAGATAAATGACGCAAAAAAGGCATGCGGTAGACGCGAAATCAATAATGGCAAGACGATGTGGGACATCCATCAAAGGGTCAAAGGAGATAATAACTTCTCAGACAACTGGTTGCCTAATACATCTAATCGTGATATTCTTGAGGAAATTAAGTGCAACCTGGCTGACAACTACAACTCACTTTTTGAACGCGCAGTGAAGCATCCACCAACACCTATACCATTCTCGATAACTGAAGCTATGAAGTAAATCCACTCTAAGCAGCCGGCCCAGATCAGATCCCAACGCTTGTATGCTCCAAGCTTTCTGAAGTGCTCGCAGAGCTATTATCGTACATCTTCAACAGATGCATTGAAGAAGCTGACTTACCAATACCTTGGAAAACAGCTGATGTGATTCCCGTCCCAAAAAGAAAGTCTCCAAACATAAAAGAAGTACGACCAATTTCTCTCCTGGCGATACCTGAGAGGATTTTAGTAAGAATAATGGGCGCTGAATTCCTTTCAAGGTATGATAGGTCTCAATTCGCTTACAGACCAAAAGGATCAACTGCTGGCACTCTGATTGAAATTGAGAACTTCATCTCCGATAATCTACAAAAGCGGAAATCAAAGGCTTGTCATTTACTGACTGTAGATTTGATGAAAGGATTTGACCGTGTCTCGCATGAGATTTTGCTTGACAAGATGAACAGCGGCGGTTTCATTGAATTTATGAAAGTTTTTATCAGCAACTATCTGAAGTCTCAAAAGTTCAGAGTATAATGGCGTTTTACTTACAGTTCGTGTGCGGCAGTTGACAGTGGAATTCCTCAAGGGTCATCGCTAGGCCCCTTCATGTTTGGGTATTTCGTGGCTGACATAATGATAAGATCTGCAAATCAGACTCTACTTTTCAAATATGCAGACGACATATTTCTTTTGGGAGTTATTTCCAAGGATGAAACGCAATCCCCAGTGATCAATTCATATCAGGAAATCATAGAATGGACAGACAAATCAAATGAAAATCAAGATTGCAAAATGTCGACAAATGTTCGTATCTGGAACTGGAGCATTTGATGGAACAGCATTCAAGGTCCCTGATGCACCAATCGAAGAAAACGTAAAAATTCTTGGAATTACTTTTGATACCAAGCTGCAATGGAAGACCGTACATCCAATCCATTAGCAAGCAGGCAGCTCAACGCATTGGTAGTCTCTATCGTGGCAGCAGCGATCTTCCACCAGAGACTGTCTGCTATCTTTACAAGTCCACTATTCGTCTTCTGATGGAGTACTGTTGTCATCTGTGGGCAGGCGCCCCACAAACGCATCTTAACCTCCTTGAACGGGTTGAGAAACTTGTCAAGAATCTCATGGGTGAAAAACTTGCTAGCAAGTTGCAGCCGCTCTCCGTCAGACGGGATGTTGCTTCACTCAGTCTCTTCTACAGGTACTATTTCGGTAGAAGCAGTAAATGAGTGCGTACCCAAACCTAAGATCTTCTTCATAAGCACATGCAGACCTAATGCAATCACATGCTATAATGTGAGCTTAGAGCGCGCACGTACTGTGAGTCGCTCGAAAAGCTTTCTTATTCGCACTGCACAGCTTTGGAATCAGCTTTCTCAGACCACTTTCCCTAAACAATACAATCATGATACTTTCAAGAGGAGCGTGAACAGGTTTCTGATGGGGACAGCTTAATCAGATTAGAGGATCTGTTTGTTCTTTTTATTTATATAAATAATGCAATTTGTTACTTTTTCATTGAGTAACCCCTAGCTTCGTTCATGGCTCATAGGTGTGCTAGGGGTGAAAATTCTGTAAAAAAACACATGTATGGAATATGCAAAAAGGCATCATCAAGAATATTCGTGATACGTCAGCTGAAGGGATATTTAAGCAAGCCGGAATTAATCAAGATTTATGAGCCTTGTGCAAGGAGCATTTTAGAGTATTCTGTACAATTATTCGTAGACCTCGACAAAGAATCGGAAGGGCTACTGGAGTAAACTCGGACGATGCCATTCAACAATATGTGAAATCTTAAGCGTCAGATTAATTCTTCAACTGATCCAAGATAAGTTGCAGCCATTGAACCATCTTCAAATGCGGTTATCAGCAACTCAAACAAGGTTGGGTCTTGGGTTCACTCTTGTGTTTTGGGTAGTCTTGGGGGTACCCAAGAATCTTGGGGTGCGGACCCAAGAGTGAGAACCCAAGAGTAAAGAAATAGACCATGAATGATCATTTGCGATTTTCTTGAAACAATTTTGCCTAAGTATATGACCACATCGTCTCGTGTAATTAGGAAGGTATTAGGCTGTAGACGTAAACAGGGTTGATGAGATTAAGCCCAGAGATAACATATGTCGATAATCAAAACTTTTAGCTGAATATTGATATGGCCTCAATTCCGCAATAACAAATTCATGTAATAAATAGTAATTTAGATGAACAGTAGATACATATTAATTGGATAGCAATATGTACAATATGGAATGATTCAAAATATCTTCATGCAATTTTAAATCTCAATTAAAATTCCAAACATGTTTTGGAAATTGTTGTTCCACTTCATTAGAGAAATAGCCACTCTGGGGTCCAATCTTAGAGGGTACCCAAGATTAAATCTTGGTCTTGGGGGTACCCAAGCTCAAGTGGACCCAACCTTGACTCAAACTGAACTGTTGTCGAACTCCTAATCGTTGTACAGTATGGTAAATTAGTAGCTGTGAATTCCCTCACAAACTCTGCGCGGTATGGTGAACTATAAGTTGTAAATTCCCTCATTAACGTCGTGTGGTATGGGGAACTAGGAGCCGTACTCTAGGATTAATGCTATTACACACTTGCCGTGTGGCAGAATCCACTGACGCAAAATGGTGCTGAACATACAAACTTCCATTTAGACACCAGGCATGTTCCGAATGATCCGAGGCTACTATCGAATATTTTCAAACACATTTCAAGTAGGTTTTCAATATGCATATACATTATTACCGACACGTCGTGTGCCAATGAGCTTTCCTGGGTCAATTCTTCTCTGTGTCATTCTCTTAAGCTGACTGTGATTACTCTCATGCATATGCAGCACATCAGTCATTATGTTCCTCTTTCTGGCTCTTGGTCTTCCACCTTCCGCGGATTCACGCTGCAATGCTTCAGTTCAAATGATCTTATCTGATTGACAACGCTCTGACGTTCACCTTGTTGCATTTTATTATAGAGTGGACTTTGCAGACATTCCGTTAATGTTACATTTCATTGTTAAGTCTTATATTTTTCGTTATTTATTGTTATACTCTTTCTCTATTTAGTTCTCCTCAATCCGCAATCTTTAAATTTGTTACTATCGATTATATTTTCATTTTTTTATAAATATAATGTATCCGTTTGATGCATATATTGGTATTTGTTATTTGGAGTCACCTGCGCCTTAAAAATTCAACCAATTTTACGTCACTTCAAATTTTTGTCTTCAATAATGTTAATTTTGTGGTGTGTAAGCTCCCTAGCCACAGAACTTAGGGTAGATTTTTCCCGGAATTTTTCTTTTAAATTTGACGCGTGCATTTGTGTCAAATTTCCCTGCAGAAAGTCTGGAAATTTTCTTTCAAATTTGACCCCCCCGTTTTTTGGTGAAATTTCCCTGGAAATCCTGGAAAACACCTGGAAATTTTCATGGAAATTTGCGCGGACACCCTGAGTCTGGTGCATTTGCGAATCGTTTAACAAGAAGCAAGAAAAATACTTCCTAGGAGGTACTCCGTCAAGTTATCATTTTTGTACCAGGACGTAATGTTCGCAATCTACACAGGCTCGTAGTATTCGTAATTGTGTATGGTTTGATGGCATATCGTGTCGTTATAACGCTATTCTACATTGCTTGATGTAAAAATTATGGGTTCGCTTTTTTTCGCTTTCCTAAGTTATGGATTCTTTTTTCCCTTTTATAATTTTGAATCGGCTGGGTGGTCTGCTAACTTTAAATGATCATTGCAAATTGTAACTTGCCACTTAATCTACACTCAGCATTTTGGTCCGGCATCCAGAACGAGTTTCTGCAGGAAAACAGGTCGAAAATGAGACTTCTATATGAAATGAGACCCTCTATGCCTTCTACGAATCGGTTCGTCTGCCGAGTTCTAGTTAGTTAGTTAGTTCCTATTCTTGTCAGACAGGATCAAAGAAAAGCACATGTAAAGAACATGGAAGCAGGTTGAAGTTTTCGATAAAAATTGGTTTTCTATGTGTTCTCTGATTATATGAAAATTTCTAAGTCCAGAACCATTTGACATTAAATGTCTTCAAGTCACTTTAAATTATGTATACGTATTATTTTTGTGCCTCTGATCTGTGGTGTATGTTAGAATGTGGTTGACTGTGGCTAAAATTGGCCTATATGTTGTGTTTGCCAATCAATATTAGGACGCTTTCTAAATCTGAAAGTGTTGAGTTTCGTAGACAAAAGTGGAAAAACACATGAATTCATGATCTGAAGATATTCCATGTTAAAAATTATTTTATCACTTGGTAATTCTCCTTTAATCACAGGAAACATCTCGAGATAATCTGGGTTTTTGCGGAAAACTTCAATCTGCTTTCCATTGGATTAACACGTGTTTTCTTTAATTCTGTATGACAAGAAGAGTTGCTAACTAGAGCTCAGATGTGAAAGTCTCATTTCGACCTCGTTCCCCGCAGAAATTCGCACGACGGTCGAACTATAACCGCTTGACAGTTAGAAGTTGAAAGAATGACAAAAATGACATTTCAGGAATCATCTCCACAATATTGCTGACTACGTCAAGGGCATATCATGTCATCATGATTAGCTGATAAGCGCAATGAATTTCGTGAATCGAGACCTATAAATCACGTAAATCAGTCTCTGTCACGTGTTCTGCAGACGTGTTAATTACAGCAAGCCAGTTCATAGTGTCAACACTTAAATATATCTGAAATCGAAATATCGATTAATATGAAAATGACATTCATCATTCATAAAGCGAGTAATTCCAAATCAAAAGGAAAATCTCGTCCAATGCGTTTGCATCCCAAGAACATATTTACATTTACCATCGTAAGTCGCCACCAAAGTGAAATCTGCTGTCGAATTGCCGAAGTCATGACTACAAGGTAACTGAAAACATCTCTGAATGGCTAAAGAGGAGTTTATTGACTTTAGTTTGTTCCTTATTCAGTCTTCCTCATATGTTATCGATTTAGACACGAAATTATTTTTCCTTTATTATTCCATTGGTCATGCTGTTAAATGCATTCACATCATTGTTACGCTTTATTTTAGTCATTTATACAGGTATTTTGATAAAAGCTTCTATACTTCGACATTCGTAGCTGTGCAGTCACTCATTTATGGATTTATGTCTTGATTGTAATGTAGATGGATAACGTGAGTGTCAATATTATCAATTCACCTGACATTGAATGCTTGACCAGCGTAATTGTAAAATGTCACCTCACAACTAAGTAGTGCTTCGACACGTCGCGAATAAATCGTATATATTTGGTAGATTGGTCTTTTACCTGGAAAAGTGTAAAACTTTGGATGTTGTTCACAAGAAAATTTGTAAAAATAAATAATGAATAAATGAAAAATTCAAAAAAGAATGAAGCAAAGAAGAATATAACAAAAGTTCTCTGTTTTGATCGCATCAGTTTCCATAATATTTAATCAAGTCAGAAGGAAAATACGTTTCGATTGCTGTCATTTTCATTAGCATGAATCTACCAACAGCTACAAGCTACGCAATTTAATACACACAGGAGAGATCGGTTGCTTATCAATGACTAGTTGGCAATTGGTTTCCATACAAAGAGAAATTGGTTGCATGGAATAAGTCTGCTGAGGAAATATGCCTTGACTGTTAATGAAGCTAAAAATTGTTTGGAAAGAAAGTCAAGTTGTTTATTATAAATTTGTATAAAATGTTGATCAATATATTTCGACTATTCAGACCATAGCCATTATCAAGAAAAGAATTCATGGCAATACAAAAGATTTAAAATTTGATGGAGAGAATCATAGAATTAAAACTGTATAGACTTATAAACATGAATGATATCTATGATAAGTCTGTTGAATAATGGAGCTTTGTTGCGTATCATAGCTGTACGGGAAGGCAAAAGTATCAGATTTGTTATTTCTTAAAAGTTTGTTTGCTGGAAAATCTGTCAGAAATTGTCATGCGAATGAGGCTTGTACATTGTGCGATGAAGTCCACTCAACTCCATGAAGTGTAATGCAATGCGTGCACAAATTATACAGGGTGACTCATAAGAAGCTCAAAGGATTTCTTATGCACTGTTTCAAGGGGAATCGAAGATTTTCAGTTTTCAGGTCATCGTGACCTTGGTACAACTATGTACATATTGTATTAATTCAGTCAGTCACCAGGATTCCAGGTGAAAAAGAGTTCATTCACAATGATGCGAGAGACTATTCCAAGCAACTATTATATTTTGCTTTATTAACATAGTTTTTGGAATCTGCTGCTTCGTGATTTCTGTTGAGTTGACCTGTATCGATAATTTTTAACTTGCGTTGCTGCACCATGTGTGCAATGTAATGTTATTCGCTGCGCAACTACTTGGTCTTTAAGAATTAATTTCATCAATAACAAAAATTATTCAATAAATTAAGTTTTAAGAGTTTCAACTTGATTGGAAAACCTTTTGTTTGTATAGACATAGGCAATAGAATATTTCATTTGCAAAAGATACGTCAGTGCTGGGCAACCAAGTTTGGAAGGAGGGCTAGAAGTAGTGGCCCACGAGAGGGCTTGCGGACCACCAATTTTAAAAGGCAGAAATTGGTATTTTCAAAATTCATTCACTGAGTACTTTTGAGCGTAATTTTAAGGACCGCTGTACTATACATGTCCATAGCGGCATCGCATGACATAATTGTATTTGTGAATGTATGCGGCAGCAGTGTATTCAACTTGACTGTTGTCTTTTAAGGAACTGCCTTTTGCATTCTAAAATCTGTATGAATAATGAACTGCAGGGGTGGGCCGATGTGACAATAATTGACATTTTTTCATCTCAAAATAAAATGTGACATAATGTGTATTTGTCCGATATAACCAGAAAATAATTTGACAGAAGTAATGTTTTTACGGTAGTATGACATAGTATGATGAGGTTAAGACTCACAGAGGAGCATCAACTTTGTCTGAGTGAAATAACGACAACTATATTCTTTAAATTTGATTTGTACTCGGAATATGTAATATATCTATGTTTCTCCGTGCTCCCATTGGTGAATTGCACTTCTGTCAGGTAAATCGTGATGCTACTAGTTCGCTTATTTAAAGTTGACTTTGAGCTTGATGGCCCAATTGCAACATTCATTCCATGTGGTCATCCGTTTTTCGATTGTCATTTCCAGATCGCAGTATTCCTTGCGAAGTTGTAGTTCCGATAATGCACGCAATCTAAGGAATAATGGCAATTGTAACAAAATTCAGTGATACGTCTTCAAAACTGAATTGCGAGTAAAAGTGCTCCTTTTTTTTGTACGAATTTATATTGTCTGTGAATTCATGTTGTTGAATTTATTCCGAATGCGTGCTTATTGTTTACCATCAAAATGAATTCAAGACATTAAAAATAATCATAATTGCAACGTTTGAGTGTAATTTTTCACTCATTATAGCGCGCTTGATATACATTCATCGATAGGGCAGCAAAAATGGCAATTTCCTGGACATCATGTGTCAAAATTTGTACATGTGTTTCCATCAACATGTGACAAAATGCGACATGAACGCTCATCGATGTGTGACAAAATGTGACAAATCTTGAATATCAAATGTGACAAAATGTGTCCCAATGTGGCGGCCCACCCCTGGAACTGTAAATAGGCCAAACTAATTCCTGAAGCTTTTTTGTGTTATTAAATGATAATAAAATGACATTATTGGTAATATAACAATAAGCACTCACGCAGTTGATGGCTATGTCTCCTGCATTCATACTGAGAAGATATTCATTGCGAGCGGTTTGAGCATTCGAATGAAAGTTTTTGTGTCATCATATTGCTCAATAAATCATTAGTTGATGCTTCTCCGAATCCTAAAGAATATCAACCTCCAGCCTTTTAAAGGTCAAAGTCGGATGCGGCCATTTTCACATCATCGATTCAAATAATGTCCGCGGGCCACTTTGGATATGAGAATTGGTGGCGGGCCACTTTGGATATGAGAATTGGTGGCGGGCCACGCGTTGCCCACCACTGAGATATGTAAATCGTAATCAACAAAAAAGGTAGAAATTTAGTGATAATGGGAATCTGTATTTGCAGTGCTCTTTATCATAGGAGTTTTCAAGAGACTGTTGCATGCTACCTGTGGTGATAAGAGATTTCCAAGCTGCTACCGGTCAAAAATCTGCATCGATTCCAACTATAACATAAAGACATTTTGTCATCATTAGAGGATGCACACTGTGTGAAGAAGGTTAAGGGAAGAAGACACAATGGTGATGATGTTACCAGCTCTTGATTTCTTTTGGCAATTGAAAGTGATTAGTTCCCTGGGTGTGCGAGCATTTGGAGTGAAAAAATATTTTCATCATAACGGCCTAACCACAGATAAATTGCTTTGCCTGTGTTGCTTGGTCTAAAGATGACATGTTTTAATACTGAGGTCACACCAAGGAATAGTCATGAGGGGCAGAAAGATCAATTTTTCATTAAACGTAATGCAAATTCAAGCCTGAATTCTGATGAACTAAATCATTGACACGTATTGAACGTACACAATCAGTAAATTTAGATCGTTAAAAGTCGAACGATGTGAATAATATTTCCATTTGATGAATTTATCACGGAGAAACGTAGAGTCAAAGATAGGTACTATTCACTGGCAGATGACGTTCAGTCTTCAAAGTGAGAACGGTAGATCGTGTGTTCCCTAATGCAACTTTCCTTACACATTGCGTGCGCTTGGCCAATCACATAAGTCAAGGGGAGAGATGGCTGAGATGGAATCGCGTCGCTTCTACAGTAACAGCGACAGACGAATCCATCTCTGTGGACCTAACGTTGGAACCTATCAGCAGAGCTGGAAAAATTCCACTGAAATGTTTTAATTCCAATTCCGGAGCAGAAATTTCAATTCCAATTCCAGTCGAAACAGTTCAATTCAATTCCAATTCCATTATAAGATTCAATTCCGATAATTTCATGTCGCGTGTAGTGTATTATGTTAATGTATCTAACGTTTGTTCGCTTCAATCGAACCCATGTGCCCTTATCCTATCCTCGTTGTTCTTGTGTGCCGTTCCCTGCGTCGTTCCTATGTGCGTTCTCATGTTCATAGTTCATATTTCTTGTGTACATGTATATGTGCAACCGGTCTGCCTACGCCATTTTCGTTTCGTAAACGAGATATTCAATATCTCGTGAAAAAGAGAGAAGAAAATTAACGGTCAGCAAAGAATCAAACGCTGAGAGAGAGAGAGATGAGATGCGAATAGATCGATTAATAAACTAATAAAAGAAAGAAATTCAATGTGCTAATAACGTGAGTGTTGATGACAGAAAAAACGACGATAAAAATGATATCATGAAAACTGATTAATGGTCCATGCTAAAAAGGAGATTAAAAATTCCATGATAAGCTAGCGGGGCGGAGATTAAAGGAAACTCTTTCAATTTTCGAAAGAAAGAGGATTTATCGTCAAGTCTCAAAAATTGGCATAAATTACAGGTCTATCGAAAAAGTGGAATTGAGGTTTGTCGGGGTCAATTCCAATTCCAGTAGATTTGAATATCGTCAATTCCAATTCCGACTTTTCCAACTCTGCCTATCAGTTGTTGAATATATTTATTAGGTGCGTAAATACGTGACAGCATTTAAGTTGTTCAATGCGAATGTAAACTGATTCAATACTCTCCCGATATGTTTACTGCCAATTAAAATGAATAAAGAATAAAAAAATAAAAAAAATTTAAATTGTTACTTCGTTTTTTATCTTACAGCAATTGTCGGCGGTGGAATCGGAGCTGCGAGTTCTGTGTACCATTTGAGAAAGCATCTGGGGGAAGATGTCTCGATTTCTCTTTACGATGGTGGCCCGATTGGTGGACGAATCCAGGAATTTGATGTCAATGGAGCGCTGTTTGAAGGTGGAGCAAGTATCATTCACAAAAGAAATCTTTACATGCGTGAATTCACAAGGTTGCTAAGTAAGTGAAATTTTGCAGACAGAGAAGATTGATTGAAAAATTCACACAACTTGACTTATTGATATGTTGTCCGCCTTTACCGTTTACTGTAGCCGCGATTGAGGTATGTGCAGTATTGGATTCAAAAATTATTGTCCTTAGCGCATATGTTCCTCCTAATTTAGACTCTAAAACCTGTAGCGAAATAATCAAATCTTTTGTTACAATTTCCAAGCTTTCATGTCATTGTCCTCCTCATACAGGCGCTGAGATGCACGTTTCAACAGTGATGAAATCTGGTCGTCTCATACCAGTTTCTGGTTTATCATAAGCCCCAAAATATTCGCGGATTCTGTTTTTACATATTTGTAATTACATGCTATATGATCAATATCACGCGAGCAATCGTGATCAGCAGACTTTTTATAGAGCTTAGTACATTTAGAAAAGTTGATCGAAAACCCCATGTCAGAAATCGCAGACTCAAAAATGGGCGCGCCAGAAACAAAATTTGAAGTTACGGATTCTCTTACATCGACATCATCAGTGTACATGACAAAGGTCGAGTTCAGACATTTTGATGAGAGGAGGCTCATATAGGAACCAAACAGATATGGTCCCATCACTGATCCCTGCGGGATACCTGAATGAACATCAAACAGGGGACCTGAAATATTGTACAAAGTAACAAACTATTTTCGATTATTGAGGTAGAATTTCAACCATAACAGAAAACCATGATCAAAGCCAGTCGAGTTCAGGTACTCGTAATTCAACAAACGATTATGGCTTAAAGGATCAAATGCTTTCGATATATATTGAGTGAGTGCAGATGCACAGCAGAAACATCAAAAGAATTGAGACTTGATGTCATAGTATCAACAATACTAATAAGAGCGCTGATGGTTGAACCAAGAGGACGAAAAGCGTGTTCTTGAGCACTACACAGGCAGATAAGATCTCTTTGTACACGATTTAGAATGAGTTGTTCGAATACTTTCGAAACAACCGATAACACAGATATTGGTCGGAAGTCTTTAAATGTCGGCTTTGATTTCTTTGGCAAAGGAGATAGTCTTCCAATGTTAAACGTTGATGGAAACCTTTTCTCAACAATTGAACGGTTGAATATCATGGCTAGTGGTTTGCATAGCCAATTAGCGCCCTCTTTTAGAAGTCGCGGAGGAACTCCATCGGTCCCTGATGACTTCCTCGTACTCAGATTTGTAAGCTTCAAGAAAACTTCCTCCACTGATATCACCCAACTAAAGTCGGCGTCATTGATTTAATCTAAGGGAACATCGTTGTGATTGAAATTGGAAAAAAATTCACCAGATACAGCCATAACAGTTTGCTCAATTCCACTCATCATGTAAATCAGGCTATCCATTCCACTCTTGTTGCTTTTACTGCGAACATCATTTGCAACATTCCATATGTGTTTGTTGGATTCTCGGCTTTTGTTAGCCCACATCATCTTAGCCTTCTCTATTTCCATTTTTACCTTCTCTTTGTAGTGTTGGAAACATCCCATTTCTTAGCTCTGTAAGCGTCCCATCTTTTGTTGATAAGTGATTTCAACAACGGGTTACCCAGGGTTTTTCCCGCTTTGTCATTGTGACATTTTCACAAGGAATTAGATTCATAGCCCTGTTAAGGTATTCGCAGAAGCGCATGTACATATTGTCGACATTTTCTTCACAGCTTAAAAGAAAGTCAAAATCAAGTGCGGACAAGAACTTTTTATACATCACAATATTTGACGAACGATAGTCCCAACCCAAAACAGACCGCTCAAAAATAAACTCATCAATCTGGCTCTGAGGGCTCAAAATCACACAATTGTGGTCAGAGCTATTGACCGGGGGACCAATGCACGCAGAATCTTCATACAATGCGGCCAAATCATGGGTTGCCCAAATGTGATCAAGAATCGATGACAGTCTCGTTGATAACACAACTTAATTTGTAAAACTGAAGTCAATTGAGAAAAAATCAGTTTGAAAGTCATTGAAATTACCATTGATAATAAAAGATTGATCAGGATTATTTTTCAACAATCTGTCCAGTTCAGTCAATAGAAATATAGAAATTAAACGATGTCTTTCGACTGACAGACCGGGAGGAACGTACATGATAAAACATATGACATTAGGAGCACCTAACGAAATTATGAAACACTCTATAAATGAAAGTTTGTCATTACAGGGATAAATCAAATTGTGTAGAAACTGGGCTCGCACCCATGAACAAACACCTCCTCCTCTTTTACATAGTCAGTCATCACGAAAAAGTGTGTAGCCGTCAATGAAAAGTATTGAGTCCTCAACGTCAGAGTGAAGCCACAACACAGTCACAATGTCACTCAGTCAAATGGACAGACAAAACTCATCGGGGTTTGTAAGAGGATACTTGGTTCTTGAAGTTGATGAAAGCGGATGGCTTAAAACCCGTCGCGAAAAAACCATAGCGTTGTTTCGAATGAGCACTTTTCCTTTAGAAATAACGACATTCTCACCATTTGGTCCATCCATGCGGGGCCCCTCTGTTTGTTGAAGTTTCCAGGACATTGCAGGAAAATGTTGAGAGAATTCAGAGACGCCCTCATTTCATCATATGCGGGAAATTCAGATGTGATTGCTCTCGATGCTTGCCACTGGATTATCGCCGCGAAGTAATTAGTTTCAAGCTCTTTCAACGAATTATTTTGATTATCAGTCATGGTCAATTCCAAACAGTTTCGTCTCCCTGCGATCACAACTACTCTTCGCGGCGGCATTTTTATTATAAGCATTTCAAAGCTTTTCAATCATGGATTTTGTGTCTAGTGGCTTTCATTCAGCATTACTTATTACTTTGTTATGACTTTATTCTACAAATGTATTTCTTGCCGTTGTACTATATGTCTCACGATTTTCAATACTGAGACATTGATTATTGAAAATAAACGTTTATTATTATTATATTTGCTCTCCTTTCACGAACTTCCTTTCTCAACTTCAAATCTACTTCACGTTCGAAACGTGTAAGTTCAGCTTTGATGTTAGCTCAGGAATACAAAGGGGTTTGTCGAAGCCTTTTCGATTCACGAAGCATTTCAAGTGTCTGTTTCGAGTCGTCAGAGCAACCCTGCTGAGTAGTCGCTTATTATTACTTCTTGGTCGCCCAATGCGAGAAACCGTTTGACTATTTGCCTCAGATTTGCCAATGGTTCTGAAAATATCTCTACATTTCTGCAAATCATCATGTGCACGTTCCGGAACAGTCACACCAGTTGACTCAAGCAACCTGAAATCATGATATTGTTATTCTTTATATATCTTTCTTTTAATTCATCGAAAATCATGACATGTTTTTGCTCATGTCACAACTGACAACTTCGTTGCACTTTTTAATCAGTTCGATATTCTCTGATTCTAACCTGCACACACGGGAACCAATGGAAGAAACAGTCATCTTCAAGGATTCAATTTCTTCTCTAAGAGAGGCAATGATATCGCTCTTGAAACTTTCAAACATCGATTGCGACATCGGGTTGGGAATTAGCTCTGGTCGATCGCTGTTGGCGGCGTTTGCAAGCATAGAAATTGACAACAATAAAACCTCTAGAATGGAAATTAAGCTTCATGCAATGCACAATAACGGCACATAAATCGCACGCATTTTCACTTAGATGCACCTGCCAACGTCTGTATCATTGGGTTAGAATCAGTCACATGAGTAAATCGAAGCTTTTAATTGGTTCTTCATGCCCCAACTTTGTTCCCTCGGATGTGCCGCGACCTTGAGTCAATTTCCATTCTAGCGAACTTCAGATAAACAGTTTATTTCTATGTTTGTAAGGGCATGTTTGTTTAGTGAACCTTGTCACACAGATAGCTATGAATAGTTACCGCTGACACAATGCTGGTGCGCACTATCTATGACGAGTCTACTGTTACGTGGAGAAAAATCGATATTTCAGATTTCTTCGCGCAGGGGGGGACTTCTTGGTGAAGTTTCAATAACAGCTGATTGTATTTTCAACAGCTAATAATACCAGCTGGTCAGCAAGCCAACAACAATACAAGATGAAGATGCACTTGCACAGTAAGCGGAGAATGACCAGGATCGCACGACCTACCAACACAGTGTAAGCGAATGTAATGTGAGAGGATGAGCTTACATGGGAAACGCAATACATGCACGACTGTATGCATGATGTCTGACGCATATGAGTTCTATTGAGAATTCTGTCAGCCAACCTGTGAGGGATCCCGCTCCTCTGGGTTTAGGAGTTTAGGTTAGGTTTGCGATCAAAAAGCAAGTGGACGAGCGTCTGCTGATGACTGGCTGCAGTTTTTTGTTTTGTATAGCATTGAATTCCATATGATATTTGTCTTAGTGTTAAACCTGTGCTAGCGAATAGGTCCAAATCAGGGTTAAAACCGGTCGCCGGTCGGCCCAATTTGATAAAGTACATGTCAGCCGTTAACGACAGTAATTTTAGGATAAAATGCTTGGTCAATCAATTACGACATCTAGAGCATGTAAATAATAATAATAATAATAATATAGACGTTTATTTCAAAAACCCCAAATGGTAATCGTGGGGCTCAAGTCATACACAAAGACATATATAATTACAAAGAAATACAAGAACTTAACAAACAAAAAAATCATGTTTTCATCCTAAGCAAAAAGACAGCAGGTCATCGCAAATGATACAAAGTGAAACATGCAAGACATTACAAAGTAAATCCGTCATTTGATAGCTTAGCCATAGTTAAAAAATAGCTATTACTTCTCATTGCTGTTTTACACAAGGGAATCAAAAACCTTTCGGAATAATGTAATCGCTCAGGTAACAAGTGATGCAAAGGATGACCCTCATCATCGACAACCTTTAAAAAGAATGAGTACCCTTGGATCGTGCGTCGATAACATAGTGGAATAAAGTGTGCACAATTACAATCTGATTTCTCGCATATAATTCGATGAAAACGTTTTTGCAAACGCTCCAATAAGTCTGAACTGGTGGATTGCAAGTTAACTAATAAGGGAGAACAATATTCCAATACACTGCGAACACAAGAAAAATACACCTGAATGATGAGGTCAGTTGTAAAAAAGTGCTTCAACTGTCGTATCACATAAATCTTTGACGACGCTTTCTTAGCAATGTACAATATATGTTCTCTCCACGTCAATCTACTATCAATAATCACACCGAGTAATCCTAAACTATGAACAGTCTCAATTGACGACAGTTGATATCTTCCAAAATCAAAGTGAGGATTTGAAGTAATAAACATCTGTTTACATTTATCTACATTGATCGACATTTTGTTCATATACGTCCAAACCATGAGTTCGTCGTAGTGACTCTGCATGAGTGGAAAATCAGCATTCTTAGAAATAGAGCAACACAAAGTGAAATCATCGGCATACTTGATTAAACAAGCATTATCACTATCCAAAGACATATCTGCGGTAAATAATCCAAAAAGCATGGGACCAATCGCGGATCCCTGAGGAACGCCGCTCTTTACAGACAGAAAAGAACTGAAATTGTTGTTCCAGCGTACTCTTTGGTATCTGTTACACAGATAATTTGATATAAAACTGACAAAGTAGTTATCAATATTCATGCATATCAACTTCTTTATTAACAACCTATGGGATATTTTGTCAAAGCCTTTGGTTAAGTCAACAGCAAGCAGATGTAAGGCAGTTATGTCTCTGTGTTGAAGCTTACTGCTCACAAAATCTTCAATTTGCAGAAGAGCACACAACGTTGAACTTTTTGGTCGAAATCCAAACTGATATTTATCAAATCGTTTTGTAAGAGCAGTCTTGTAATAATTCAAAATACGACGCTCAAGAATGCGGGCAGGAATCGGAACAAGGGATATCGGTCTTGTGTCACTAACTTTGGGAGGTGATGTTTTAGGTACAGGAACGATGTCAGCACACTTCCATAAAACAGGTAAGTTCGCTTCATACATACATCGGTTGAACAATACACACAAGGGTTTTGACAGAACCAATGCAAGCTTTGGCCAAAGGGCAGTAGGTATCCCATCGGAGCCTGCAGATTTTCGTGTTTTCACCTTTGTTAGCTCATATTCAATATCAGCTTCGGAAAATACAAAGGGAACGATGTAGGGAAAGCTGGTAATGTTCAATTCGTCATCGATGAAATGAGACTGATACGACATATTCAATGTTTCCAGAATTTCGACAATATTCTTAGAGGAATCAGAGTTTTCCAACCAATTTGAATTTCTATCATCACATTTGATTGTCCTGTATACATCCCATATCGATTTATTCGCTTGAATGAGATTGTTGGCCCAGGTCTGCTTAGCAAGAATAATCTGCTCTTTCACCTTGTCACGAAAGTGTCTGTAGAGTTCCCAATTCTTTTGTCGGTATGCAGTATATCTCTTATTTATCAAAACTTTTATAACGTTAGTAATCCATGGCTTATCATTTTTTGATCGCTTTATCATGTCTTTTGGAATCGTACCAATTGCTTGACGAAGCTTTGAATAGAAAGTCTCACAAGCCTGATCAATATCACAGGAAGACAAAGAGTCAATCCACTCTACCGATTCTAGAAGATGTATCGCATTTTCCAACTTTGAGTCACGCATGTCCATCACAGCATAATACATAGCATCATAAATCATTTGGTGCTTCGGTCTGGCAATAATCACATTGTGGTCACTACTTCCAAGAGGAGGCCATACATTTACTTGAGTATATGATAGGGCCATTTGATGAGGAATCAAGATCTTGTCTAAAAATGAGTCACCTCTTGTTGGTTGATCAACAACATTGGCAAGGTCAAAACATATTTCAAAGAAACTCGTATCCACGTTATTAAAGTCACCAACGATGATCACAGGACGTTCAGGATGTTCGCGAAAATAATTGTCTATAACAGATATAATGTAGTCAGATGAGGTTTGCTTTTGTACTGAAGTCATGCTACTACCATGTGGGAAATATAGCACCACAAATACACATTCAAAACGTTGATGAGACATCTGCAAGAAGATACATTCAACGTGATTATTTGCTGATGTATTTTGTATAAGGGTCACATGAATCTGATTCCTTGTCCACACACAAATGCCACCGCCTTTCTTGTCTTGACTTCGATTTCCTCTGAACAAGTTATACCCTTTAATATGGAAAAGTTCATCACTAATTAAATCGTGCAACCAACTTTCAGTAACAGCAATAACATCCGGCAAATGCTTATCAACTGAGACACAGAGTTCATCAAACTTGTTGCATATTGATCGAGCATTTGTATAAAAAATAACTGGTAAGCAATCAGAGATCACTGGTTGTCAGTTATTCTCGTCTTTTGCAATGATAGTTCCTCGCTTTAGAATAACATTTTCTCCAGATGCCTTCCTTCTTTTAAATTCTTCAACCAGTTTTTTGTCTTCGATTAACTGCATCCGTGTCAAATCAGGACGAAGGAAGATTGTCTGCCTCGTATTAGAATTAAAAGATTTGAGTTTCCAAGCATTTCTCAAACACTTTGCCTTGCCATCATTTATCATAAAGCGAATTCTGACAGGACGCGGTTTTAGACCTCGCCTACCAACACGATCAGCTGCTACAATTGAATCTCGAGAAATATCCAGCTTACTACAAAGTTCCTGAACACTTGGTTCCTCGACTCCAAGGCAAAAAGTGTCAGTAACATCAGCAGAACTTTCCTCCAAACCAAACACCATAACATTATTCTTCTTTACCTCCCTCTCGTTGTTCTCGACTATAGCATCATGAACTGCTCGTGTTAAATCAGCGGATAATGTAGAAGATTTGCTCAGTCTCATCTCCTCTAGCTCCTTCTCCAACAATACAATTCTGTGGAGAACATCACATAATTTCGTATTCTTGCAGTCATTGCAGGAGTAGGATAAGTGAGGGGACGATAAGAGGGCCTTCGAAGCGGACTGAGGTAAGTTGCAGCATTCCCTCTTTAGATGAAAAGTCTTCAGACAAAACTGACATTTCACCACATCACCTTCTATAGCAATAGAACAACTTGCACAAGTCTCCAAAACTACAGCACTTCCTTTTCGAGAATTCATATCCAAGAAGTTTCTGTGGAGCAAAAGTGTTACCAGGAATCGAACCAATAGTGAAAACCAGACGATTGTACAGCGACCATACACTCCACCTTTCGACCACAGGGGCACCAACGTCTTTGTAGATATCTTCTTTTACACAAACCGGAATGTTATGAAAATGGTGCGTACCCTCGCGTCACGTGATCTCGATCCCACAGACAAAGACAGCGAACAAGCGCAAACAGACACCGATGAGCACTTTTCACTGAATATCAGGGCGAAGATTTGCAGTTCCCCAGGAATTACGGCGAATGAGGACTCTGAGCAACGAAATGAAGTACACAGCCACAAAGACGATGACTAGAGGCGCTGATTGATACAAATAACTCCAAAGATCACCAACACAGAAGCAGAGAACGACCAAACGAAGACACTGAATCACTAGAGCGAACGGAGCGACGACCAGCACGACGTGTTGATCAATATAATGCAACATAATCATGATTACCGGCAATTTATGCTTGTGTTTAAAACTCCACTTTATCTCAAATGAAGCTTCCGGAATCCTATATTCTAGCCTGCATGAATTTTGTAAGCATTGTGTATTCCTTAGCCTATTTGCTGTAAAATTATTCCAAATCTTGAATAATTCCACTGCATGAGATAGTTTATACATGCATAACACGTGCAGCTTAGAGATGCAATGAATGTTGGATTTCAATGCAGTCTAGGGCCTACAACCCGAATACTTTGCAGCGGATCGTGGATAATTGTTTGATGATCTAACGATATATTGATGGCTTTGAATACGCCTGCCGGCCGGTTTTGACGACGTCGAGCACCGTCCCGGTCCTGGCTGGTTCCAATCCTGGTCCAAATAACGAAGTATTATTTTCCATTAATAGTCATAGTTATAGTGTTATAGCATTAGTTCAATTTTATTCTATGCAGTATATCAGAGTGTCACTAAAGTTCTATTTCTACCTTTATGTATATTTTCCATGTATATAATCCATTATTGTACATTTTCAATTTTTATCCATCGATTTTTGTTGCTATGTTATATCTTTCCATAACCTCTGGCATTTCCGTGGCACGGTGGTTGCGTACTTGGACTAGCGATCTCATGGTCCAGAGGTCGAACCCGGAAAGTGTCACTGGAAGTCGGCAGGAAGGGCATCCGGACTACAAAGCACCACAACGCTCCAAACAAAGTCTGACTTCAGTCAGCACCGTCCAAGGCCCCAGTAGGGGTAAAAAGTGACGTAAAATCCGTAAAAAAAACCTCGCCCTACCTTTCTTTTTAATTTCAATATAGTGACGACCATTGCACCTTTCTGTTGCCAATACTACCATGTGTACAGCACATGAGGCGATGGTTGGAAGAGGTATCATCATTTCAGGAATGTCACTGCATTGGAGTCTGTAAATTTATTAGATTCACTGCAATTGATTCATTTTCTACAGTATTTCTAGATGTTGAGTTCCATTTAAATACAAAAATATCTAATTGAATGACAACTTTGCTTTTTCTCAACAGACCTGAGTGAATGCGAAGTGGATGGAAAGAATGTCCTGTCTGTCTTTAATGGTGTCAAACCAGCTTTCGTCGGCAGTACTTGGTCTTGGGTTAATACTATAAAATTGATGTGGAGGTACGGCCCGGACTTGTTGCGAATACAGTGGCTTGTCACTGAAATGTTAGGTATGTTCTCATATTTGTGTAGCAGGTTTATTGCAATGTTCTCATTTCACATCAACTAAGATGCGTTTGTGAAGAAAAATGAGCCTACGAGCATACTTAAAAGTACAATATACTACAAGCTCATTTTTATGCACGTCTTGCAGACACATCTTAGAAAATGTTCCTAAACTTTCAGACAAATATAAATTCTGTTTAACTTTTCCATCGAAAAATTGAGTAGGATATTAATTGCTATTCATTTAATTTATTTCAGACTAGCATTCAGCTCATCGGAGAACTTTTTCAGTCATCCAATGCGATCCTTTTCAGACGATGGTCTATTTTCCTTTTTTAATTTATTTTCCCTATAATTGTATCAGACGCTCACTTACACTTCATTTAGTGACCGTTTTTCAGCTCGGCAAATCTCTTCGCTAATAGAAATGGGGTTCCATCCAAATGTATCTCGTCGTTGTTCAAGGCGTTGGAGAAATATTCACTCTTGCGTTTGCTGATTCTTAGTCCTATACTTTCCAGAGCTTTGTACCACAGCTCAATACCCATCTTGGGTTGCTGTTGTAAAATCCCCGAAAATCACCAGATCGTGGGCGTAAAGCATTACTTTCGGGGTATTACTATCCTTCTCCAAGTCCACCAAAGCCGCTCTGAAAGGCTCGTTTTCCTGCCTCATGTTCTTGCATTGCAAATAAAGATCTGTGGTGCTACATCCGGACGTGAATTTGTTGTCTCACGCATTAGTGCACATTCGCAGCCTCTAATCCATTGTAAGTGTTTGAAACTGTCGCTGAGTAGCTTGATCATTTGAATTGCTGCAAACTCTGACCACTTTTATTTCTGTAGATTTCTGTCAGAATGCACTGTCTCTACACGGCACGCAGTTGTTGATGGCCTGTTGATGATTTTGTTGAATGAAATGATGCAAGTACAGGTTTATGCACCAATCTGAGTCAAGCTGTGTACACCTTACCAAAGAGGAGCTGCGGCATCGCTGAGGGGACTTTTGACAAGTAACAGGCAGATGTGTTATAGGGGACAAAGCTCTAAGAGCTGTGCTGCATTCAGGGTAATGAAATGTGATGAAATTTCCGCATTTCCTGGTGTTATCTCGCAAATTTCGCACTCAGTTTTGCATCACATAGTACAAGCTGCGCCAACGACAGATAATTCGTGGCGTTTATTAGCCAAAGTAATATTATGATTAATATTTTGTTCCTTTATTTAGCGTATGTATTTCGCAATCATTCATCGCATTTTCCCTTTACTTTTTGTTAGTGACTGAAATCTCACGTAAGAAATTGCTAAATAAGTCAATGAAACGACAAAATAAATACTATTTAGAAACTGCATTATCTTTTCCAGATAAGTTCGATCAAATATATCAAATTCAGAATGACGGCAAAGCATTCGCTGATCTTGAAACTATGCTCAATGCCTGGCACACAGAATTTCCTGCGTATTTGAATTTATCTCTCGCGGATTATCTGCTATCGAAAGGTTCTAGCGAACGTTTTGTGGATGAATTGGCAAATGCCGGTACTCGGTGTAATTACAATCAAAGAGCTAAAAATGTTCATGCCTTCGTAGGTAAGGAAATTTATTGAAATCTATAATCAAGTGATCGTGATATCGATATTTTCTATTTCATTCTCATACTCGACCCCTTCATAAACCTTATTTTGTATTCTAAATGCACCGGATTTCGGCCCTTTCTACATCCTTCAAAAATCTGGTCGGGTTTTTGTTATATAAATGATCCTTATAAACTGAGGCTTTTACGTCACTACTCCCCCACATTGGGGGCTTGGACGGTGCTGACCACAGAATTAGATTCATCTGCGCTCGCTTCGGTTTCCTAGAAAGGAAGAATTGTATGTAACCTTAATATCGAAATGGCACATCACAGAATTAGACAACTTGCTCCTTCTCGAATGGATAACTCGTGTATCACTTGCTATTGGAAATGGCAAACAACAAGCTGTCAGCAGAGGACACCAGAGCCAGTGAGGGATGCGTGCGTGCTGTGAGATCACTTTGCACACACCAAAACACACATCGTCTAGCTGACATTCGATTCAGTGTATGCACTATGAAGTAAGGAATAGTGAAATCATCAAGTGAACTAATTTTCGTACGCCTGCTACTTTCTTTAATAATGATCGGAAGGCCCAACATTATGGAGAAAACTTGTGGGCAATGATCTGAATTCTTCGAATCTGAAGGAGTCGTGGCGATCGAAGCACTTTGCTGGAACTCACATTAATCCGCAAGCGACGCACGACTTTTTTACATATCTCTGTAAGGTATTAGGAATTCCTTTTTGCCCACTTAATACGTTCCTCGATGTGCCGTCGATTTCGAATTAATCACACTTCTGGCAAACCGAAGCAGATAAACAAAATATTTAATTCTGTGGGTTATACTCTCCCGTCTTAGTAGAGTGAAATTTCATTGAGCTGCATTATTCTTATCATTGAATTCTTTTTACAGGAATGGTATCAATGGCTGGAGCCCTTCCAGGTCTGTTTTCCGTTTGTGGAGGCAACGCGCAAGTCGCTCGAGGATTGGTAAAATCAAGCAATGCAGACGTTCACGAAGCAAATGTTATTTCGATCGAAGAAACAAGTGGGACTGTTAAGTCTCCGTCGTATGCCCTTCATCTGAGTACGGGTGATGTTCATCGCGGATTCGACTACGTCATTCTCGCAGCTCCGCGATATTCCAAATCGTCAACGGCGTGGCCTAAGTTCGTTAATATAGAACCTGATTTGCCGCCAATTGACAAAATTCAGTACCAACCAGTCACAGCCACTTTCGTCATTGGTGATTTGAATACGAAGCACTTTCGCCTTCCTGATAGTCAACTACCGTACGCGATCCTCATGAGTGGAAAAGCTAGAACTGATCCAGTGAACTCTGTTGAATTGCATAGCTCTGTTCATGAGGAAGGAAAGGGAAGCAGTGTGAAGGCTTGGAAGATCTTCTCGGCCGGTATTAATCCTTTGCCTTCAAAGACTATCGATAAGATGTTCTCAAAACATTCGATCGTGAAAGCGAAGACGTGGCACGGAGCTTACCCGAAATACTCCGTTCCTACAACGACGTCAGGACTACGATTCATGATTGCACCTCAGTTGATCACTTTATATCCTATTGAACAACTCGCATCAGCGATGGAAATGAGTGCTATTGCAGGAGCCAATGCGGCACTATTAGTGAAAAATGAAAACACTTTTAAGGGACAGCAGATTCATGGCGTGAGTGGAAGTGGGCGTTTGTATGAGTCATCTATTCCAGCACATGATGAAATGTGAAAGATGTTCTGCTTTTGAATATCTAGAGAATGACAGTGATTAAGTCAATAAAAGACACCAACACCCTTGATTCCCCGACCGCACTCGCGTGACTCAGGAATCGAACCCGAAATCCGTGGTGGAGACGACCTCGCACCTTCTTCACTAGGCCACGCTGACGGTGCAAAAGGAATGCGAGTGAAGGCAGTGGTCATCTCCAAGTGATATCGACAGCTTTTTGTCCTATAATTATTGACAGAACGCTACTAGCATTCATTTTGTAGCGAGACAGCCTGTCATTCGACTACGTCATACAGTAGATAATTCATTTCTGCTGTGTGACGTAGTCGAATGATATGCTGTCTCGCTACAATATGAATGTTGGTAGCGTTCTGTCAATAATAATAGGACAAAAAGCTGTCGATATCACGGAGATGACTACTGCCTTCACTCGCATTCCTTTTGCACCGTCAGCGTGGCCTAGTGAAGAAGGTGCGAGGTCGTCTCCACCACGGATTTCGGGTTCGATTCCTAGGTCAGGCGAGTGCGGTCGGGGAATCAAGAGTTCAAAGAGAGAGAATCAAATCCTTAGATATTCAATGTACTACGACAGATCTTTGTTGTCATATTTTGCTTTTATACTTTAGAATAGCCTGCCATCGACAGTGGACATGAACAGTAAAAATATACTGTTGAAATTCATTATTTCATTTTATGAGAAATTGACTGCAATGTAACACGTTGAGGTGTCTTGTGAGACATACCCGTAAGCTAGACCATGAACAAATATCAAAACCTCATGAAGCGATATTTTGATGCATGTGTTTTTTCTTTTCTTAACCCTCCAACTACCATGATATTTACTCACTTTGAATGCAACTTGGGTCAATTTGACCCTCATATCATTTTTAGCAAATTTATTGGAAGAATAGACCGATAAAAGTATAGTCTAAAAGGATGAATGCTCTCATCTACTGACATCTAATCTAAATATTGTTGATGATGTCTGATGTTTGCTAGAATGCTGTGTTCAAGGTCCGGCATTCTTAAGAATATCAGAAGTGAATTGATTGTTTGCTAGATGAACTTCGTCTATTAACTTGATGGCGGAGTGGCAGGGATGGAACCGATTAGCCGATTGATCGTCCATGATTGCTAGAATCACGACATTTTTTTAACCGAATAACCGCTCCAACGTTTTACCTCACTACATTGTACGATGCTTGATAAAGAGTTCCTGTTATCAGTAAAAATGACACAATTTTCTGTAAGCGATCAGCATGCTATGAAGTATGCACAGTATCCGTATGTCTTTATATTTTTAAAGTATCCTCCAGATTACTAGGTTACGCATTTTTTAAATACTTGACTATTTAAATATACAATGGTGTTCGGAGCGAATTGCTTCGCATGTTTTGAAATAAACTATGCTCTTATTTAAGTGATTGTGACAATTTTATAATGCATGAAGTAGAATTCGGCTAATGAAGTTTTAGTGTTATTCGGATGATTTAGTAGCCGGCGCATTTGTGTCTGTCTTCAAAAATAGCTGATTATATAATGGTGGACCAATTCTAGTACAATAGCAAAGAGAATGGCTTGCCAAGGAACTGAAATCATTGTTCATCTTATTGTTCCTGATATTGGAAGCTACATCAAGTTTTACAAATCATACGATAAGCGATGTTCCATTGTCTTGAACTGAAATTATGGTAATTTAACAATAAAATTTGACCCTGAATGTTCCCCATGTCTACAATTGTCCGACAGGGTTTACGCAACAGTTTCTTAAAATGTATATGATTGTGCACCTACTTATCTAATCGGTTCACCGGTTAAAGAATTTTAACGTCTTCCATGGTACGTTTATCTTCACTTTTTGAAATATAAACAATTTAAGTCACTCCGATCATTGATAATGCCAAATGTTTACTCAGCAGGATTAAACAAGCCGCTTTGTACACACTGTTATCTCCATCCAATGCCGAAAGACATTTTTCAATTTTTTATGCAAAATATTTAGAACAAAGGGAAAATAAAATGGTACAATAGTAGGATGGTAACCTTGTACATTTTTTCATCAGAGAATGAATTGTTCAGATCCATGGAAAAGGATCGCTTGGATTATTTTCGCGTACTAATTAAAGTCTTATCAGATCCGGGTTGCCTTGCTGATCTGTAAAATGTTTGTTTCAGCGCATGTCTCCTTCATTTAGCCATCAACTTACCAGGTTGCCTTTGAGAAGACCTGTTGAAATATTTTGAGTTGATTTATTCTTCCTTTTCCTAATGTAAATTTTCATGTTCATTATTATCTACTTGAAGCACTCTGCCTTCTCTGCAAGGACTTCGTCGATGATGATAACGCCTTGTGCGTGTATTGTAAAAATTGTGACTGATATTGTGTGCATTTTGCACTGCGAAAGTGAATTGAGGCATTGATGTCTTGTTTTTCTTAATTTGTTTTGACTACGTGATTAAGGATTATCACATTCCGAGTAATCATTTTTTCACTTAACTTTCTTTGGAAATGTTGGTGATACTTGATTATACAATAAAGGATAACTTAATTGCTATCTTGTTTTGCTTTGAGATCAATTCGCACGGATCATTTAATCCGTTTAAATGTAAGTATTCAGCAGACCAATGGAGCGATTCATGAGATACCGCAAGTACTAAATATAAGGCCCAAAGAACATGTGGCTGATGGCACAATGCGTCGCAGTTTAGGCCTTTGGTACTTGATAAATTTTACATGCATTGTTGCCGGAAAACGAATTTTATCTATTTCACATTATAAGACCTACGGTATCAAACTTCAGCCTGATATGGTTGCAATAACGAAATATCAGCTGGGTAAATCCAATTTAATCCACAACATTTGACGAAAATGTGTCTTTGATTTGTAAAATCCATATTTCTGAACCGATTTCAATAGTTTTTTTTATCGAACCGTCAGGATCTCATCTATCAAGGCATGGTTTTTAAAAAGTCACAGCCAAGACCTTCTTCACAAGTTGCCGTTTTTTGCTGAAAAGAGACCAAAAAATGCATGTCCAAAGTTACAGTATTAACTCACTTCAACACGGATTTTCGATCGGCTACATTCAAATACACCCACTAATATTTATATCATCTGAAAGTATTAAGATCAGCTCTTTAAGACTGTCTAATTTTAAATATTGTAATTAATATTAATCATTGAATTTTCACTGTTTTTTCCATTGTCCAATGAAAAAAATTTCCTCTGACCGAGGTACCTTTTCTCGAAGAATATTGATTTTTCCATCAAACGTTTGCACCAAACGAATCCTCTAGTGTGCTAGTTTATAAATCCGTAAAGAAAATTGAGTTTGGTGACGTTACAAGTGAGCAATATTGATTTAAAAATATTTTTATCCATTTTTTCGACCAGAGTATTTGAATATTCCCAAAAATTTCATAAGGATGCTGAAACCAGAAATTTTGTCAGGAATAGATGAAATTTCACAGCATATGAGTGATCCATGCTCTTTACAACCATGCAAAAGAAATTTTTCATTTATAAATGAATAATTTCTTTTGCGTGGTTGTAAAGAGCATGGATCACTCCTATGCTGTGAAATTTCCAAAAACCACGAGAGAATGTCTTCTGACCGAGACCCTAAAAAATCTCGGTCAGAGGACAACGTTAAAATTGAAGATCTCGGTCTACAAGGGTTTGGTCAAAGGACAATGTATGCAATTAATGCAATTACATAGATCACTTTGTCTTACGCATTCAAGTATTCGCCCTCATCAACCCAAACGCTGAAGCCGAGTTGTTCGACATCAATTTGTCCTCTGACCGAGACCTTGAAAACTCGGTCAGAGATAACGTTGAAATTGAAGATCGCTTTACGCATGCAAGCATATTCATCACAAGCCCAGTCTCAAGCAAATCTAATGCAGAAGCCGAAGAGTTTCCTGTTCGACATCTATCTGACCGAGATCATTGTCCACTGACCGAGATGTAGAAGAAAATGGTATTTTAAAAGTGCTAGATTTCTATGGAAAGTTTTTATTTGGTGTGGTCGCCGCTAAGATTTTCGTGTTCAGCGTAAGAAAATAATTATTTCACGGAAATCTGGGACCCAAAGTTGAAAAGACAGAAATGTTGTGAATAAATTGGATTTAGACTCTACCAAGCTATAGCTTTTAACTGTTGTCCTGCTTTGCAAGGTCTTTCAGGATTTTTAAAATTCAATCAGCTGTAGAAGCAACAATGAATGTTGCCTATTCGAAAGCCTCCGTGACTTTTAAACAATTGGCATGTTCAAGTCATATAAAGAGCGTGTGCACCTCACCTAATTGCACTTCTGCTTCTAGAATATGATCACGTCTTGCTACAGAAAAACGGAGCAAGATGAGAGCACATTATACACAATAGCTGCGTCAAATAGAGGCTGGATGCTGAATTATGAATGCAAGCAATCATTGTTCTACATGGTCGTAGGCCTGATACATATAGAAATCGATTTTTAATCAATGCATTTTGTTTGTTGTGTAGTTGTGCTTTCGGTATAAAAGTTTTGTTGCATTCATAGAACGCGACTCATAGAAGAACGCGACTCAGCATTCATAGAAGCTGCATGATTCTTCTGCAGTACTTCGGCAGCTGCCGTCTCTAGCAAGAATCGTGGGAGCTCTAAACTGCATTCTGAAGGTGTCAAGGATGACTTTTGTCATCAAAATAACGTTTCAAGCATTTGGTGAAAGAATTTGTGATGATAATATCAATGGGATCCAGGAGACCCAGCTGTCTCGCAGGTGAAGCAAATTTTTTTCTGGGGCAGGACAACCGTTGATAATAGCAAATTTGATGTTTTTGGACGCTCGTTACTTATTTCCTGCAGACTGCTGAATTGTCATTATCATGACCTCCTCATTAGCAATTTAGTCAGTTGTGTCGGCAATATTTTCGCGAGCGAACCCACGAAATAATTTATAGTCTTTGATAGCGAATTGTAAATCGTGATGCCATCAGAATCTCGTATAGGTCTAGCATACAAGTTCCACAAGTAGGCTACTCGCAGTTATGTTCCACAAGTAAAGCTCCAGCTTAAATCCAAATTATTTTATTGGAAGTGACCTTCAATCGAAATTTGTGAATCTAGATAATTAATGAATTGTAAACGCTTACATTAACTTCTGCTGCTCAGGTTGTCAAAGAAAACAAAAAGACTGTCAGCAGAGGACGATGAGACAAATATCAACAAATTTCCTAAATTACGAAAAACAAACCATGAAAAAACCCGTGCTGGCGTCACTTTGGTCTTCATGCTAATTTTTTAGGAAGATAGTATAAAATTCAGTACTCGAAGTTTAGCGGTACTTATTTGAATTAAAAGCAGTAGTCAGTATATATGGAATTATATTTTGCAGACATATAATTTTCGTTGAATTCACAGTAGACGATTGAGAGAATTTGTGAGACAGCGATTGGAAATTTAATAGTGTTTTTCATGCGCCATGATATCGAACCGTGGGATAATCGGCATCTCCTCTACCTCCCTAGGTTTTCAGATTGATAGACGCCAGTCAAACTTGATCGACCCATTTCTTCTC
Source organism: Prostheceraeus crozeri (assembly GCA_907163375.1). Classification (NCBI taxonomy): domain Eukaryota; kingdom Metazoa; phylum Platyhelminthes; order Polycladida; family Euryleptidae; genus Prostheceraeus; species Prostheceraeus crozeri. Next base: position 203,417 of record CAJQUW010016334.1, read on the forward strand.
TAATAAATTAAGTCAGTTCTTGCTCTCCTTGCCTGGGTTATCCTGACTGTTTTAATTAACGCACCAAAAGTGGTCAAACGGCCGAACCCGTGATTTCGTAACTGCCACAGTTTGAGTCGACTAGATAAAGGTTTGATGCTTCCTGACTTTGTCAGTTGTTGTACTAAGCACAATTTTAAATGAATTTTATTTCAACTATGCATAGCCTACTCGTGGCTTATAAAAGGGAAATAGTTGAATTGACCTCAACTCAATGCAGTCAATTCACTGATAGCTTATTAATAGTTGTCATTATAGAGTCGACGATTATCAAAAGGAGTTCTTCATAAGCAAAAGATGCCTCATTCAGCAGCATATCCAATGCCATGAACTTAACAAACTTGCCATTTGTAATCATTCGGATATTAGGTGAAAGGATTTATGCAGAGATTTTGTACAGGCACCTGCCTACCTATCGCTTGGAAAATACTGTTAGTTTTCATGGGCAGCAAAATTGTAACGCACAACGCTTTCTTGAAATTGATGATGCTCTAGATCTAATCATCCGCTAGCATAGCAACCAAGAAATCTTGACGGAGAAAAATTCAAACAGGCCGATCAGCATCAAGGCACGGTATTTGTATGACATCGAATACAGAGCAGGGTACTCTGCGTAGGTATATTTGCAAGCGTTGCGTCAACTGTCACGAATACACATAGACCTCTGTGTATCTCTGAAATCATACGCTTCCAGTGTATAGGGGTTTATGCATTTTGAACATTTTGGGAAATTTTTGTCTATTCAACTTGAAAAAATATAAATAAACTGCAAATCACATGTATAGTCAACTTTTCATGCTGAACTGGAAAATCATAGTGGCGACCACACCAAATGAGTAGGCCTACTTGTGCAAGTTAATTGTATTTCTAGACATGGTGTCTTGTGACCGACAGTTTTGTGGTCTCGGTGCACTCCCATTTTGAGATTTTGAAAATGATAGTCTCATCAAAGAAATTTCGCATGCATGATTAGGCTTAATTGTAGTTCTTGATAATTCCGTGAGTTTTCATGAAATCCGGATATAAAATTTGGCTTCAGCAATTGAAATTTTCAGAAAATCAGTAAGTCTGTTCGAAAGAATACCTACAGGATATTTTCATAATTGTTCACTCGTGATTATCCATAGTTGATTTTTCCTTTTGATGCAAAATATGCCTTGTAGCACTGCACTCTCCTAGGTAAATAAACACGTTTCTTGAAATGCATGTATTTACAATTGAAAACTTTTTATACAAACAATACTTCGTTAATGAAAGTACATAGGATTATATGTAACCCAATGGGGTTTAGCTTGATTCTTCGCTTCACTAGACGTCGTAAATAGTGACTTAAAAGCAGCACTAGCTTTAGGATCGTCCTGAATACTGCGGTTCTTGACGATAGCTGACCCAAAGACCTTCTTTTCTTGCTTGTTGGGATTCGCGCTAAGTTTTTGAGATTTAGGCTTCTTCTTTGTTGGATCTGTAACAGAAGGAAAACATTGTGACACTCTTCATCGTATCTTAAAATAATGCTATAGCTGGACAATTGCACACCTTCGTGTAGTGCTTGCGCTGTACAATACCCAATATACGTGTATATGTACTCAAATTATTTTATTATTAATCATCATCCTTTTCCTGATGAAATGTTTATGTGGTATCAGTGTAGGCTCACATGAAATTAATGCATTGTACAGTTGCATGGTTAGTTGAAAAGAACGTTGACTCCTACTGCCTGTATGGAAATGAGTCGATGCTCCTAGCGAGATCAAACAATGAAAATGCAGCCCAAGTCGAAGTAACGTCATCAAAGAAAGCTTGCTGTTCTTCGGCTCTGAGAATGGAACGCCTGCACAACGTAATCAATTTCTTGCTGTCTCTCCCTCGAAAAGTGATCAACCGTGAACTGCTGTCGAGTATTGAACCATCTCTTGTTCAACAGTGTCGAAGAACAACGCAAGTAAATCCAATCGAATGAGATTGTCTGTGCTTTCTGCTCAAGTGATAAATACAATGTCTTCAGCCACACTTTTGGTATGGAACGTCCTCAAGTCATGAACTCATGTTGTGTCTTTTTCTATGACGTGAAACACAATCAGATTTAGCAAGCATACTAATGTCGGCAAAGGCAAAAGCAACGTTTTGATCAAGTGTAGCATATCAAACTTTGGCTTTAATATTTCCATCTCTTATTTGCTTTTGTCTTGATGCTGCATGGACAAGAAACAAACAAGAAAAGCAAGATATTTCGGAATATACAATAATGAAAATATCTGGAGTAGAATAAGATCACAAATTGCATGTGTCTGGAAATATAAAATTTCCTATCTAATATTCCGCCAAGTATTTCTAAATCCAAAATTATCAGAAACTTGCTGAATCAGACCTTGAAAATCTCTAGGAACATTGAATGAGTAACTGTTTCGAGTGAAAACTCGTTTTCTTACTATGTCAAGATTACTTCAGTTTCTTAGATCTGTTCAACAACTATCATGGCTCACTTGAGTTCATCGACAAGACGCAGTCACGGTGCTTCTAAAATAACCCAAGCATTGATTGCCCTAGGTCTCCGCTGCACCGTGTTTAAATGCTTGGCCTGGCGATATTTTGATGCAGAGGATAAGTACCGAAAGTGTCATTGGAATTCGACAGTGAGGGCATGCACAGCACACCGTAAGTCTGACAATGACAGCAATGTCAAAGTCCTAGTGAGGAGGCAGTGACGCTTAAGCTTCAATTTCAAGGTCGCTCTAAAATCGACCTCATTACCAAATGACTTTCTATATTAAATAAACGCAAGTCTTCGGCGTTCTTGGCATCGTAAGAAGAAGAAATCCATCGATGTTCTTTTGTTGTCGATTCTTTTGACTAAAATGACAACGATACATTAAAGTGCTTATATGCATTGTCATCTGTTGAACAAGAAGAATGTCGCATTATGGTCAGCATCCAAAATGAAATTACTGATTGATTCACAGAATGAATGACGCATGCAAAAGCAAAAAAATGTCTTCAGCTTTCGCGAGACATATTGTCCGGTTTGTTCCTACCAAAGTGAGCTCCGTAGCCTCGTGCATACGGGCACTGAATACAGCGGCTTCCCACCAGCATTCAGATATGTCATTTGTTAGTTTTGGATCAGTCAGCATCTACCGATTAAAAATGCGGCCAAATACTAAATGACTGATGAAAAACCTCGAGAACAATTTTTCCATTACTAAATTGAGGAACGCCTGTTTATTTGCATACTCGTACTAGTGAAGGAAATTCATTTTACCTGTTTCAGTGCTTGTAGTAGGCTGATCTGTTCTCTTTCGTTTCAGCTAAAAAATAAAAATAACAGTTTACCAACATCTTCATCTCATGGATCAAATCATATCGTAAATGTGTTAATGGTCAAACACCAATTGAATATGTTTCCGCGAAGAAAACACTACTATAGCGAATTTTTAAATGGAACATACATGAAATTACATCGATAATTGACGGACGGAATATAATCGATAATTCCGTTCAACAGATCCGCATGTATTTCAACTAAGTCAATTAAACATTTTAGACTTAAGAATTTTTGGTACTGTATTAAGTTATTATTAATCGCCTATTATTTTTTGAAGAATTCGATGTTGGCTAAGAGTCCACATCATCTGAATTCGTCCACATGAGGATGCAACTCAATCATATTACATTTGCAAAAAAGCAGTATTTATGAATTATTGCAGACGCACTGACTTAGGCGATTTGCCAGTAGTGTGTTTTAAGTGATATTTTATGAATGCCCGTCAAAATTTCCCAAACTTGCTAATTGCCAAAACACATTCTTTACACACATATGAATATTCACATTCAAGATTAAAAATACAGCGATATTGATGGCGTATGCGCATTCAGTCACTCCATTTAGTATAAGTTTACAGAAAATGTAGGCAAACACTTGCAACTTCATAATCCTATAACAATTATTCCAATGATTAATTGTCGAACGAATTAAAGAAATTGAGAATAAACTAAGTACATGTAGCAGGGGTGGGCCGCCACATTTGGATCTGTGACACATTTTGATATTCAAGATTTGTCACATTTTGTCACACATCGATGAGAGTTCATGTCACATGCCCAGTGACATAAATGTGACATTTCGTCACATGCTGATAGAAGCATATGTACAAATTTTGACACATTATGTCCAGGAAATTGGCAGTTTTCGAAATTGCCATTTTTGCTGCCCTATCGATGAATGTATATCAAGCGCGTTATCATAGGATAAGATCGAGAAACCTTTTTAAGATATCTAACAGTTGCCCAGAGATTTGTGGCAACAGCGAAACAAATCATATGTAAGACCTTAACGCCTTTATTTTTGTTTTAATTGAAAAATTACACTCAAACGTTGTAGTCTTATTGCAATTATGATTATTTTTAATGTCTTGAATTCATTTTGATGCTAAACAATAAGCACGCATTCGGAATAAATTCAACAACATGAATTCACAGACAATATAAATTCGTACAAAAAAATAGCACTTTTACTCGCAATTCTGTTTTCAGTGAAGAAATATCACTGAATTTTGTTACAATTGTTATTTTCCTTGGATTGTGTGCATTATCGGAACTACAACTTCGCAAGGAATACTGCAATCTGGAAATGACAATCGAAAAACGCATGACCACATGGAATGAATGTTGCAATTGGGCCATCAAGCTCAAAGTCAACTTTAAACAAGCGAACTAGTAGCATCACGATTTACCTGACGGAAGTGCAAGTCACCAATGGGAGCACGGAGAAACATAGATATCTTACATATTCCGAGTACAAATCAAAGTCAAATAATATAGTTGTCGTTATTTCAATCAGACGAAGTTGATGCTCCTCTGTGAGTCTTAACCTCATCATACTATGTCATACTACCGTAAAAACATTACTTCTGTCAAATCATTTTCTGGTTACGTGAATTTGTCACATTTTGTCACAACAGCAATGAAAAATACACATTATGTCACATTTTATTTTGAGATGAAAAAATGTCACAAATTGTCACATCGGCCCACCCCTGATGTAGTACAAAATGATTGAGCCCAAAGAGAGGACAACGAAGCGGTTTTACATCTTATTGAAGAAAATGGCTTTCACGATTTTCTTGATACTTTGTCATTATCTCAGTGAATTAAAATGGTCATCAATAAATCACTCTAAATCTTCGACAACTTTTAAAGAAACAGTGCATGCGGTGAGTTTCTTCATGACTTTTGGGACTCGATGATTAGTCACTAAATTTTGAATTTTTCAACCGAAAATAGGAAAACTATGGTAGGGAGAAGATTCATCAATCTTGGTTTAAACAAAATCAGGTATCCGGGGAATCATTTTGCTGAAATTTCAAAGGGCAAACAATTTTCGTAGGATTTGAAGTGGATTCAACAACTGAAGAAAGATTGGAATTCTACAAACTATCTCCTAATTGCATGTATTTGAGCATTTCCATTTCATTAATATTCAGCAGACCTAAATTAGGTCACCTAATATGGGGCTCTAACATCCAGATATGACATTGTAAAATCATTACACCAGCTGGTTTGTTTCTAAGTCCGATCCCTTACAGACCAAAAATTGAGGCATGATTTTGCCGCTTCTTAATAATAATAACAACCATGAAGGTGCATATTTGAAAAACACTGAAGTCTCGACCTGCTAAATGGGGTTTAAAGAAATTGTTCATTATAGTTTCGTGCCGAAGTGCGAATTATCCACGTAAAGGATAATAGTGATACATTTGACACATGGAATGGAAATAACTAGTCTCACTGTGTCAAAACAGAAATTCTCAAGAAATGGGGGCAGGGAAAAGAAAGCATTGTCATTTCACATGATTATTTTTGCTCTCTTACTCTGCAGTAATTAAGCATGTTGAATTTTACGAATTCTCCCAAAATTGGAAAATTGCGGGAAAATTGCGAAGATAGCAATTCTGAACAGAAAAGGTCTGCTGTTGGTTTAATAATTTTTTAAAATAATGAACAGCCCAATCGAGTCACCGTCCAAACTTTGAGGCTTCAATCGTCTCCAGGGAAAGTAATTGGTATAAAAGGAAATTGAAAGAATCTGTGTATATGCTAACAAAGAAAGTATCTACAATCGCGATAATGGCATTGGTGTCCATGACATTTGGAAACCGTTGATTTTGAAGTACTCCGAACAATTTTGCAATGTCTAAGTATTACCTTCTTTTATATATGTAAGTAACATCTGTAAGTCTATTTTCTTCTACAGTATTTTATCTATGATAGATGAGTTTTAGTCAACATTCCTCTTGTCATTTTATTTCATTTCATCGGCTTATCGCAGTGAACAAGGTGTGCAGTCTGCCACCGAAACGTCTGCAAATAAAAGATTTGACCACAGTTGGTGTTTTAACCGGAAAAATCCCATATTATAATGAACAGCCCAATAGACGGAACGTTCGATGATACTTCAATGTAAGTTTTTATGAAAATAAACAATGTCTTATCAAATCAACATCATTATTAAAACTTCAACCGGTTTCGATTGGAGGACAGTGAGATGGGCCACTGGTCACAATCTTCGTCAGGAATTAAGTTGAAAAGTGCCATTTGTGTGCATGTTAACATAAGTAAGAAAATTTGAAATTTAGGCTATCATATATCATTGAAGATTGAGTCATAGTGCAAGTAATTGAAAAGTCATATACAAAATCAGTCACAGAATTAGGACATAGTGATAAGAGATTTTGGCTTCAACAATGGAAGATCGTTGTAAAACATGCTACATATTTATTCCATGCGGCCAATCTGTCATCAGCTGACTATTGAACCTGAGTTCTTCTGTCTTTCTTTGTTTTTCGTTTCCGTTTAGTTCTTTAAATATAGATATTTTCACTTCAGATTCATCATGTTTGTGTTCTGTGCAATGAAAAGAAACAACTTTGTCTGTATTATCATGGACAATGTCATAACGATGTTCATTCATGCGTTCTCTCAAACTTCTACCCGTATACACAACTTGCAGTAATGTTGTATGATAAATTTGTCACTGACAATATAAATTCATCCGAAGAAATAATGTTGCATGTTCTGTATCGTGTGGAACCACATCTTGAAACAATCCCATATTCTGATGATCTTAGAGGAGGAGCATCAAAAAAATGACAAGAAACTGAAAGCTGCTTAATTGTTGTTGGAGGCTTCCACCATAGTTCAACTGATATCTGAATTTCAAAAAGAAAGTGTTTATGTTTGGCGAGGATTTTATTTTTTTTTTATTTTTATTTATAAGAGCATCTATAGAGCGCACAAAAACAGTAAAAGTCACTAGGCGCTGAATAGAAAAGTTTTCAGTGACCGACGAAAGGTATTCAGCTGTAGGTCACTGTCCCTGAGATGGATAGGGAGACTGTTCCATAGTTTAGGTCCAGCACACGCGAAGGCTCGATCACCAAGTCGCGTATGTGATCTACGTACGGCACATGTCAACACATCATATGACCTTAATTTGCGATCCCCAGGATGCTTGATTAGGATGCACTCATCTGCAATATAGTCCGGAGACATGTAGTGTAGGGCTTTGAAAACATGGACTGCTAACCGATACTTTATCCTTTATCCGTACTGGGAGCCAATGAAGTTCACGGATGACCGGAGTGATATGATCACGTCGCTGAGTTCCCGTGATCAGGCGGGCTGCTGCGTTCTGTACCGCTTGGAGACGACGTAGAAGAACATCCGAGATATTGTAGAAAAGTGAACTGCAGTAATCAACACGAGATGATACAAAAGCATGAACTAAAGTCTTAGCAGCGTATCTGATTATTGTATTACTTGTATCTGATCGTATGAGTATGTCGAAGGATGATACGGTGCAATCATTGGAATTGTTTGAAAATTTGATGATTTTTTCGTCTTGATAGATAACTTGTTCTCATCTATACGCAAAGCTTTGTTGATTTGATGTTGAGCACGGCTGCGAGGATATCCTCCCTCGACTAGGGCTTGGCACAGATCTTGTAGATGAATTCTTGCTCGCAAAGAATCAGAACAAATACCTCTTATTCGCAAACCTCTTGAATGCGCTATTGGAATTTTATGTTCTGGAGGATGACATGATGCATAATATAAAACTGTCGGGTATCGGTTGGCTTGATATACAAATCAGTTCGAATGGAGGACCCGTCTTTTGTTACTGTAGTGTGGATCAAAGTTATTAGCATGATTTTCAAATCTTAATCTTCAATGATCTATGATAGCCTAAATTTCAAATTGTCTTACTAATGATATCATGTACATAAATGGCACTTTTCAACTGAATTCCTGACGAAGATTGTGAACAGTAGCCCATGTCACTGTCCTCCAATCGAAACAGTTTTAATACTTATATTGATTTGATAAGACGTTTATTTTCATAAAACTGATTGTTAGTTTAATCCATTCAAGCATCAAACGCACATGAATAAGTATAAAATAGAATAATAACAAGTGGGTTGCTATTGACGTGAGGAAAAACAAAATTTCGGAATTGCGCAGCATCTCCGATTTCACATGCATTCTTGCTGCCATAATCTACTTTTAAAACACTTACTTTTTGAGATTGAGATTGCCTTCGTAAAGGCATCTTTTCTCGAAGAACTTCTAGTTCATTGGGAGTGGGGTTCAAATTGATGATGTCTTCCTTTGGATTGAACGGCTTGCCACACTGAAATGTGAGACCCAATGTTGCAGTACATAAAATTAATGATGTTTGATTATTTCATAGAGTTCAATGCATGTAACATTCAAACCTTCGCATGGCTAAGGCAGGGTGACCACTTCACCGAGCGCAAATTTCGAGACACGTAGAAATTATTAGTAGTAAGGAAAGTATGAAAACACGCACAGCGACCAGTTTAGTGAATAGTTGATTGTTGGCACAGGTGAGTTAGTGCGGCGTAAAAAATAAAACCACACTACATACGCATACGCACCGATAGTGACTTAAGTTGGGACAAGGCGCTCTGAGTTAAGCCAGTTCTTTTACTCGTATGAGAAGTATATTTTCAACTTGAACAACTTCAGAATGTAACAAAAGTTTCTCCCCACTCACATAAGGAATGGATCATGCTATTAACCTAAGTTGTGTGTTGTAAAAGTAGCAACTAACATTACTGGTATCATGGGTGTTCTCACGTCATATACACCACCTGCACGCACAATCTGAGTCTGATCGGAATACATCTCTGTTTGATGACCTTTGGCCAAAGTGATCGACTGATTTTTACAACAATAAAATGGGCTCGTGATACGCACCTTCAAACAAAACAGTGTTCCCTTTCTTTTCTATTCGCTTCAAATTCGATTTTTGGTATGTTCTGGGATCGAGCTAAGGAACGTACCATTTGAGCCATTATTCGACTAGGAAACGTGTTTCAGGTATGCTTGCAACAAAATTTCCTCCCCATGGAGAGAAACTTTTGTTACACTCACTCGCACATTATTTTCTGAGCTAACAGAAGACATTTTCATGAGGGTCTTCCCATGGCAACGCTCCCGCACGCGACAAAAGCCGAATAAACAGCGATTATACCCCTTCCATCAGTAAAAATTGTTCAAAAGAGTCCAGCTCCGGTGAAAGATGATCTATGAGTGGTAGGCCTACTTAGATGACTCCGATGGAGGCCAAATTACTGTGATCACACATCCTCATTTTATGAATGATAATCGGAAAGAGCATATGGTGAATATGTAGTACTGTAGAATCTGAACAAACAATCCAACGACAATCAAGCCTAAGATGATGGCGCAAGTTGCCAATGAAAACATGGTCGTTGGCGGGATCTGCAGGTGCGGTGAGACGGACCTCTGCGTCGTACCCGACCATGAAATCATAATCATCAACATGATTGGTCAGACAACATAATCGGGTGAATAATATGCCCCTCTATAATGCCATCATCAATTACAGACAGACTTTTCCGTATTGTCATGGACAGTGGTGGACAGGGAACGCTCCTGGAAGAGGAGAATAGTGAAGGAATCTCTTTGGACTAAACATTTCCGTTCCAACAACCGAACCAAGATAGATCTTGGGTCTTTTTATGACTCTGTTCTTTAGCTAGCGTCTTCTTTCTTATCTGTGTTTTTACTTTGATGTGCATTACTTGCAGATTTTTAAGAGTAACATGCTCATTGACATTTTAAATTTGTTGTTAGTTTAGGATTTTTGTAATGTGTCTTAATGTAAATGAATTTGGTCTAGAAACTTCCCTGTGATAACTGTTTATGTCTGATTGATCCAACAATAAACGAACAGTCGCTTGATAATGACTGGCGGTGTCGGTCGAAAGCGCTTGCGATAAAGAGTTTTTACTTTCTGATATTTCCATCAAATATGGAGTGTCCTCCTACTGACTATATTGAAATACACTCCCTATTCCGTCAAGATTTTCCGTGTTCAAATTTCTCTGTGCTGATGAAAGATGAAACAAACCGCAGCCACATTGATGAAGATGAAGTGAAAGTCTGCATCGATGGTGCACGCAACCACCGGACTTGAACTCAAATGATCATTTCTGATCAATGCTACAAGATTAATAATAATAATACACTTTATTAGTAAAGATGAGAAATACAAACGATACAAAATACGTCAGATCTTGCGCCCTACCGCTAGCTGGCGCACATGCTTGTGAGCGGTCTGGCGCAGCACAATCTTCATATAGAAGCTGAGGAAAAGTCTTTCTATGACCTTGTCCCCGCCTTCGTGGTTGCGTCGGCTGCCACAGAAGAAGCTGCTGTGCCGGTTGAGGACACGACTCCTACGCGCGAATGAGATTTCCTGCGAGTGTTAGGTGCTCCTTGTGTAGCCTCTCACTTGGTGGCAGTAATCTGGCTCGTCGGTATAAGTCTGCGTTTGACACTCGTTGCAGCCAGTGCACGTTAAAAGAAGCCCTTGAGTGTGCACCATCCAATTCTGTCTCGAGTGTGCGAGTCATTGTCCCAGTGATGGCGTTGTACAGTAAGACAGTCTCGATGGTTGCCTGAAAATTCTTGCGCGCAGTTTGTCGGATAGGTTCTCCGAAGAGAAAACTGTGAGAAAACTCAATACTACATTTTATATATAATAGAAAACTACAAGGATCAATAATCCATGAATACCACCGCAACTTAACTCCAAGAACCATGAGCAAATGTTTCTGTGCGTCAGAAAGAAATGGGAGCTGATCACGCAGACCAAACTTGTGCGCTTGCGTGACTCGCTCCGTTCGAGTATTTTGCAGTTCATAGAAATTGAAGGCAAACACAAAACTATTGTGTATATGGTGATAATTTTTCGTGCTATTGATAATCAATATACTGTTATTACCTCATATCAATTATACTTGTCTGTAATTACTTTGTTACTTAAACGGTGAGAAAATGTAAGCGGAGAAACTTTTGTAACACCCTGTATATTTAACGAGTTTTAATTGAAGGGTAATGGATCAAAACTTCATCTGTGGCACTTGAAATAAGAAAAAATTAGCTTCAGATAGGGCATTGAAATGCAGATAGTATTACATTAAAGTTGTTTGCAAGTAATAATATCTGTGAAACATTCTTGTAGTAAAAAATGAAGATCGAAAGCATCTGTAAAACGAAATCTAACTTTGGTCAACTTCACTAAAACATGTATAATTACTAGAATACGAACATTGTTTGAAAACGTGAGTTCATAAAAGATGACAGATGTCATGAAATAGTTGTAGTGAAATCACAATCGAAGATGAAAATTTAAAAGGCTAAGAAAAATATGAGCTTGCAAGGAGAATGCATGAATATTGTTCACCAAATCTTTATTGTGACGTTTTTAAATGTGTTTTTATGTTCTAATCATATTTACATGATGATCACAAAATTCTAACATTCAGAACAAGGTTTACAAAGACCGCTGAAGCACTTGTGAAAAAACATCACGATGTACCTTTACTGAGCAATCCCAAGGATCGGCTTTCTACATATTTATGCATGCTCGTATTTTGTAGCGATATTGTATTTTTTCTATTGAATTTTCACTCCAAAAAAACGATAATAACTACTGCATAATCAAGCTTAAGCAAATATTCATTGCTTGATGAAGTCATCCTTAAACAATTTGCCGAACCAGTGAATCAGAAAAAACATACCACAGAAGAATGATATAAAAATTGTTCATCAATCTTGTCGAAAAAATCAGAGATGAGGTAGATCCTATTTTGCTATGAAAATATGAAAATTAAATGCATGTTTGATCAATCTAGTCACCACATTAACTCTGCAGTGCATATTAATTTCTCCCCTTGGCGGCTGATAATGCAGCAATTGCAAAATTCCATGAGCTGATTGGCTAAAGTCTCGAAATATATTATTCTGTACATGCAATCATAGTTTAACTTTCATGACATTTTTGACATGACATATATTGCCATATTATTAAATATTAGATTATGCATTATTACTGATTATATATCATTATGATATATTAATCATGTTGAAGATTATGCGACTCATATCGACAGTAGCACTGTATGAATCTCATGCGTTCAATTAATCTGGAAAATTTGGATGAAAAAATGCATCGTCTTGCAAGGTAAGAATTATTGAGCCAATCAGAAATTACCTTCAAACAAAGCTTCTCTTCTTTGGTTTCCTTCAACGCACGGTCGGAGAAAACACATCCACATGACCAAATGAAACAGAAGCGATGATTTCCATTCATTTCTAATGATGTAACTGGACAAATATATTCTGATGATAGTTGATTGTTTGGATCATAAGCTGGATTTTTTGTTAAAACAAGTTCTCGAACATCCTGAAAATGTATATGAAATTAATTAGCGCATGACAACAATGGAACTGGGTCACGCGTCCGTGAACCGATGACCCAAAATCTTCATTTTTTATTCAACTTGTCAGTTTAGTTATACATTGACATGTTGTCACTTGCGAATAGTTAAGGTAGTGTAACAATCAAGTTAACATTTTAGATAATAGCATTCTGTAAGCTGTAGTTTTTACCACCTATGCATAATAGTTTTCTTATTGGAAGACAATGGCATTTCAATGATTCATCAAATAAGAAAAGAAAAATAAATTCTTTATCAATTCACGACGTTATACTGAGTAAAACCGAAGTCATTTAAAATTGATTTGCTGCTCTACATTTTCGCTTGGGAGGATTTTCGACTTTTAGATTAATCGATAGATCACCACACATTTGAAAGAACTCACGTCAAATGTGCTACCTAGTGACCAAGCTTGTAAAGAAAATATCATCGGTCAGTATTTTGTATAGCACCCAGAAGCACGAATTACTGCAGGGATGCGGCGTGGCATAGATAGGACTGAAGCAATGGTATGAGATAACTTCAGTCACTCTTACTTCACGAATGAGATCCTTCAGATGCTTCACTGATGAGGGTTTGCGAATTTCGATTTCGGGTTTTACTTTTCTATTCAAACTTTATCCATGGGGTTTAAATCTGAACTTAAACCAGGTCTGCACCGTATGACATGCGATGAAAAAGTCTTCATATCGACAACGTCAGTCTAATGAAACAGCAGGGGAGACATTCGATAGCGTGAACTGTCTGAAGTAAACATTTCGAGAAATCAGCAGGCTCATAGTGAACGAATAACGGGAGCATTTGTAAACTTGTGCGCAAAACATTAAATCATAGATCAATGTTATTTAATGTTTTTAGTTCCTTAAATGTACCTTAAGAAACCCTGACATTGACTTGTGAACTGTGGCGAGTTTTCGCTGCTTTACTGGCTTGTGGAGGGATTAACGAAAGCCAGAGTGCTCGTTTTTAATCATGACAGAACAAGACAGTGTCACAAGTATTACACGGATATATCTCACCTTCTACAGTTGTAGCGATCACTGAGCATCGACATCTACGTCTATAATGGTGATGCGTTCATTATCATAAAATATATGTCATCAGGAGCTGTTCTGCTACAAGTGTTGAAGTGCATAAGTCATTCATTATTAAGTGTTCTGCCATTGACAAATGGTCTGGACCCGAAACGTCTGGTGATTTTTTATTCTTTATTCATTTTACTTAGCATTAAACATATCGGGAGAGTATTGAATTTGTTTTACATTCACAAGTACTAACTCATTGTGTCAGCTGATTAAATCGTGTATAGAGAACCCTATACGCTATAATGGAATCGTGTATCTTCGCATCTACATGCGGAACAACAGGGAACAGGAAGAAGTACACATGACCACATCGCCACTAGTGAACATCCTATAGAAACGTAGTCTGCATAAATCAGAGAGAGGCCTGGTAATAGCAAACATGCACTCAAGAAGCATCATCAGATTTTAGATCTTAAACCTTAGCATATTTCAAAATTACTCATCAATTACTTTAAAAAGACTGAATTCTCGACGAAAAATAGAAACTTTGCAAAGGAGCTAAAGAACAGAAGACAGTAGGAACAATCGACGGTCTTATGTTAAGAGCATTCAGACTTAAGGCGCATCAACGCTCCAGCATAATCTGACAATTCGGTATCGCCCCAGCCCACGTACAGTGTGACGTTAAAAGCATCATGACATCTATTTGGATGATTTCTCACTGAAAAATTCGCTTTTTAACGAGGTTATGGTCGCTTAAGACAGACGAGCAATGTCTGTTGAGTTTCAACTACTCCAGATATTAGAAGCTAGCTCAAGCAGCTCAGAGCAGATCTTTCGCGAGCTTATCGGATGCAATTTGTACATGTATTCACAACTACCAAGGTAACATGAACTTGCATTGTCTAAATTTGTCAGGATTGTCATATAATTGAATGCTAATGTCATTTAACTATTGCAACAGGGTAAAATCAGGGGTCCAAATTTATCATTTTCAACCTACAAACTACAAACCCTATTGTGAAATAGAACAGAATATCGTTGCTGTAAATGTAAGCCTTAACCAGCCATTCCCATGATAACATAAAACAGCAAAACTTAAACAATAGGACACTATTTAGGCTAGCAAAAATAGACTTTGAAAGCATGCACCATAAGAATTTTTTTTTTACAACACCTCAATTAATTACAAATGCAACATACGAGCTGCAATCATGACAACATGGTGCTGCACACGATATACCTTTAATTTCTTGATATGAGAAAATGGAGAATCATGAGCCTTCTCTTTGTCTAAAAGCATTTGTAAAATTGATAATTTGCTGTAAAGTCTTCCAAGTTCGCAAGCAACAATAGGTTTCTCCAGTTTCGTCTGACTGATTGAGCAGTGACGCCATTTTGCAGCATTGTCAGCATTACGATCACGTTGTTCGGGACGTTGACGTTGTCGCACCAATTCCTCGCGCCGAGGAATACTTCCTCCATCTCCTCCCATGTTTTATCTGTAAGTGATGGATGTGATTGTAAATCGAAACAAAAGATGGTAAGTGTTGGTCGATTGATTTCTAATTGCGTAAATTTCACATAATCGGTACGATTTACAACACAGATAAAGCTTTAACCACCACAGACCCCCTCATGTCTCTGAGGGTTAAACACATTGATTGGGAGAAAAAAAAGAAAGGTCATAAGTAAGGTCTAAAAGAAAGGTCATAGAGTAAGCATATTAGGTAGAGTAGCAACTCAGTATAAATTAAATACCCAATATATACACAGTTTCGATTTTATTGAATGAACTCGAGTTGAGATCCAGCACCAAATTTGAGATCAGCAAATTTTTACATTTTTGGAGAAATTTACACGAATATGACCGATCATGATAGCAACACAGAAGGAATAAGTATTTTACAAATCCTCCATGTCATGTCAACATTGGAGAGTTATAGTTTGTTAAATTGGCAATTCGATGGGTGACTCTACATTACTTTAATGCCAATAAGAGTATTTTCTTAAGCGTAATCGTCTCACAAACTACTAGCTACTGAAAGATAAAAATGTCACAATCAAACAAAATGATCATAATTAACTTTAAAATATGTAAATGGATCGATTGGTCATTTTGTCGATAGCTTCTCTAGTACTGTGTGTCTGCTCAGACAAACCCATCCTTTCAACTTGTTAAAACCGGTACATTCTATAAGGAGAACCAGCAAAAAATTAAATTCAAACTTGCTAATGAAGATAACTCGAAATCTATTACTGCAAGGCACGTGTGAGAAGCTTGAACTTAAGATCTAATATCCATCATCCCGTTACTAACAAGTTGTTTTTGAGACGGTAAATATGATTGTCTAATGTGCAGTTATATCCTATCATATCAAGGTGTAATTCAAATAATTCATTTGATGATAATTATTGAATGGATTTCTACACATCATCCGAATTCTACCAATACATGCGTGAACTTCACAACATCAAGAATTAGCACTGCAATGGAAAGCGCTTGATGCCATTTACATTCAAAATGCTCTAAATTTTGTAAAAGATTGCATTGATGAAGTTTTGTTACTTTATTTACTTAAGTTCATAATGTACCGTTATCTCGCTGTCTTATTCTTTTATTAGCTTATGACAGGTACCGGTATCTAGTATCATATGCTATTTCTACATATTTGCCCGTGATTAAATTGTTTCGATTAAATAGAATAATTAAATATTGATTTGTATTCTCAGTTGAAAAATGGAAACAGACACGAATAGCTAATATTTCATCCAATATCAGGAATCATCAGCAGGCCTAATTTACATCTCTCAACATCGACATAAGTCCTTATTTAAAGTTGCAGCTATGCCCGGGTTACTTTGAGATTTGCAATTAGCAAGTTATTGAAATTTCGTGTTTGCAAAAAGCAGCAGTTATTAATTATTTCAGGCGCACTAACTTAGGCGATTTGCCAGTAGTGTGTTTAAAGTGATACTTAATGAATGTCCATGGAAATTTCACTAACTTGCTAATTGCTAATATGTTTCGATTAACATTGCATATATTCTACGTTGTTTAGTGTTCATTTCTTTTATTATTTTTTGTAATTGTCAACACATGTATTGAAGAAAAATACTGGTAGAATATACAAAAATTTTAAAAGTAATACAGGAATGCCTGAACAGCAAGGATTCCGAGCCGCCCACGGCTGACTCGCGACGTAACAAAAGAGCTCGAGCATTCGACCGCTGTAGGCAGAGACTCAGGCGATTTTACGAAGTTTACTTTTATATCTCGTGGGACTGAAAATTTCATTTTTTCCTCCTGGCAGTTGAAGAGATATCTTTTCACTCCACACAAAATGAAAAAATACGTCGACTTCTGACAACTAGGTTAAAAGGCCAAATTGACAAACTCTGCTGAGGAAAGATGAAACTTTGATATTTTCAGCCATGGGTCTGCTAAGCTTATGTAGCATATGACAACACCATTGGAGCCATGAATCGTCATGATGCATGCTAATCACATAAGTGCTTTTTGAATTAGAGATGATAAATTGCAACACAGCAATGTTAGCAGCTTGATCCGATTTCGTCTGTTCGACACATTATCGTTAATCGTGTCTCTCCGTCTTCGTCTCATCGGCTGCGCTGCCATACCACTAGAACTTACAAGCCCGAATTCCTGGATCAGCGCCTTCTGATACGGGGATTTTATGATTATGAACAAAGTTAGCAAATTAAGGCTTGGTATGGCAGTCCAATGAAGAAATGCGATGAGCATCATATCGTGTTTTCCTGAGAGCGGTGACTTAAATGAACTGGAATTTATTTAACTTAGCTGTCTTTATTAATATTTTCATTTGAAATAAAAAAAAAATAAAAAAAGCGATTTGTTGGGATAATAATTTATCGACAACGTTGCCAATTGTCAATTCTGTACGAGAGCAGCATAATCACTCATGGAAAAGCTTAGCAGACTAGAACCTTTCTCGACAAACTACAATGTCTACGAATATTCTTGAGATGCCAGACAGACATTTACAAAAATATGTTGTCAAACTTGGTAAGTTATAGGGACAGTAACCTGAACCATCTTCATGTCACCATATTAGGTATACATGTATTTGCACGCATGTAGGTAGTCTACAGTTTCTTGTTAACCAGTAGTAGTCCATTTTTATATTGCACAAGCTTCCGAGGTTGAATTTGCACTTATTTTACTATTCAAGTTATATCATTCAGTCAGTTTGAGTCACTTTATTATTCAAGTCAATGTTTGAAGTAATTTTCAAGATGATACTGGGATTGGAATCCCAGTAATGGATCGTAATCCAGGGGGTCTGCTAGAAAATCGAGGTGGTATTAGAGCACTTTAGAGCACAATTCTAAGCAAAATAGAGCACAAGTGTGATCAAAATACTGCTATAAAATGAACGAAATTCTGATATCGAGTGCTATACTGATATTGAGTGCCTTGCTCATGGTATTTATACATTATGTATCTATTGATAAATTGAAACTATCATATTATTTTGAAAGTAATTCTATGTTTCCTTTGAGCAGCAGTTTTGTAAGATGAAGTTAAGTCAATCAGATCAAAGTCTCAGCTAATGTATTATACTATCGCACAAATATTTAAGGTCAACCTGTTCATTCAGGTGCAGTTGGATTGCAATAGCAAGGAAGTGAAGCAGGATAGCCTTAATAGTAGAAGACCTAAAACTGTTCATTTTGAAACAATGAAAGAAATAGAACACATAGCTCTCATTACAACAAGTCTCCAAATAGTGCTATAATAAAGCACTCAATAGACACCCTATCTATTGGATAGAGATCAAGAGTTCAAGAGATCACAAATGTTCAATGGAGATCATATTGGTCCTTTTCATTTACAATTGTGGTCAATTCAGAAAAGCTGCTGTGACTATCCAAGGTTGTTGTAATGAATAAGAGAATCAGCTGATTTATACCATGTCCATATATGAAGTGTATGAATTTGAAAAAAATGTCATACAGACATTTGTATTAGAGGCTCTAGAATAACTTTTGTTGAAATCCCGAAAAATAGAGCACAAGGCTCTCAATAAATCACGAATAGTGTGCTCTAGAGCACGTTTCCAAATAGAGCACATGGAGCACTTAGTAATCCGGGATTGTCAATATCATGATTCCGTTTAAAGCAAGGAAGATCAAGCTACCATAAATTCACCCACATCAGATATCTGCTCTTCATACTTCGATGTCATCGTCAAAGATAAGTTTTCAACCGACTCGTAGGTGAAACTTTTTCACTAAATGTTGATAATTTAATTCGGGCTTGTCATTTTCCAAAACGATACACTGTTTGCAGATATGACCAAATTAAGGATGGACATGGACACCGAGATTATTAGTTTTTATGGTGAAACAAACAATCCCGAGATAGGGAATTGAGCTAATCCCGGGATAGAAATCTTTGGGAAGAAAATTGCTTAGAAGATCGGTTTCTGGTAGGGCCTACATTATGAGCCTGTGTTTAAAGCTTGATCCCAGGAACGAGCTAATCCCGGGATTGAGATGTTCAGCAAGAATTCCTTGCATGACCACTGCCGCTATTTGCATCATTAGCTTGACAACATGTGCTTTAAAAAAATCACATCTTTGATTCTTCAATCTCGCAGTCGCGAGATTAGGATTCTTTGGGGTTTTGGAATCCCAATTTGCTGTAGTAGCCTATAATGCAACAATTGCGATAACTTTAATTCTTTAGAATTTACCCATAGCTACAGCACATATGCTTGAGTTTGAAATATGCCTTGATTGATGGCACTATTCAATTTGGTTGGAAAAGTCAAGCATTTGATGGTCTTATTTTTATAAGATGATAACAATTAATTTCGGCTATACTGCATAGCCATTCTGAAGTAAAAAGAAATGTATAAATATAAAATAAACAAATTTCAAAAACATTATGTGAAATGTCTTTGTGAGCTCATAGTATCCATCATGGCAAGAAATAGCAATCACGATACAGAGGCACAGAGGCAAAGGACCCATGATATACCACCCCAACCTCCCAACCAATTGGTGAGATGATTTTATTAGAAAAGAAATTCTTTGAATTGTTCACATTCAGCCCGACCACAGGGTGACCACTTCACTGAGCTCGAATTTCGAACCATAAAGAAATTATTGGCAGCAAGTATACATTTAGTAGGGATGAGAACGTGGTGTCACAAAAAAACCGGAAGATCTCTTCTAGGGGGGTTCCATTCGTCACTCTTTCTGGGGCTCAAATTCATTTTTGACATGATTACAAATAATCTAAGAGTCAATTTCAAAGTTATAAATCTTGATGCGCCTACACGCTATAGACCCTATGCTGCGACTAAAAATACATTGATTATTTATCCACTAAGGCCACTGATAATAATTAATTAGAGATTAGCCATTTTGAGGCAAAGTACCGTAGAGAAATCTCCAGTCGTTTAGTAGAGGTGGGCTACAAAGGGTCAAAAAAGGTCATATGTTCAAATCCATTTGAACACCAGCTTTTTTCAATGAGTAGTGTCTCCTGATCATTTTGGTACTAATTTTATTGAAATCCGTGCAAAATTGAGTAGGTGCGGACGAAAACAAACATGATAAGTCACTATGTCAAAATTTTCGCGGCTATATTCTGCGACAGTTCGCAGCAAGCAATAGCTTCAACAAGGAGTTGCAACTTTCAGTTGGTTGACTATAAATAGATCTGCGGATTCCTAGCGTGAAAATTATTATCATTCGTGTTTTCTTTGAATAATTACATTTTATGAATAGGTCCCAGAATTCATAAAATTTCAGCCTGTGGGCTTCCAGTTACATTTTTTAGGTACCTCAGCTGATACCCGTGTGCATGTCAGTGTCTGATATTTTCAATCCCCCTCAACCTTTATTTAATCAATTTATCATTGTTTTGAAAATTTAACTCCTGAAATCATAATCATGCTTACTTCTAATTACGTGAAGATATGCGCACACATAAGTCTGTTATAGGTTGGTGGTGAAAATGGTCCCGAAACTTTGTCCAAGGGAAAGAAAGACTAGAAGTGATATTCACAGCAACATTAAAACGCATGTTTCTGTTACAAAATATCAACCGGGAAATCGATTGCTTCTTGCAGATCATCGAAGTAGATCATCCAGAAGAATGTGATCTATGAATTTTTACTCGGTATAGAGTAATGAATTTACAAATGACCATTTAATATACTAAACTAATCAAAATTTTGAAGATGCTAGATGAGCTACCGTATGAGTACAGATACGAAGTGTAGACGAAACAGGGGAGAGAAGAGCAAATGCTTAGAATTGGCGTCAAGCACTTGGTTTTCTAGACTTTTTAAAGAAAATGTCCGATCCCAACATCTTCGATCAAGATGAAATGATTTCTATTTCGTCAGTCAATCGGGAACCAGGAAAGCAAGAGTAATGTTGACATTTTTGAGGGAAACTGCAAGGGAGAATTGCAAGCTGCACTTCATAAACTTGTAATCTTATCAGAAGAGGCATAATATGTTCGACTGAAAGTGCTGCATAAGTTATGAATGAGTCCACTCTGTTAGTCTTCAACGGTAACC
Organism: Prostheceraeus crozeri; assembly: GCA_907163375.1. Classification (NCBI taxonomy): domain Eukaryota; kingdom Metazoa; phylum Platyhelminthes; order Polycladida; family Euryleptidae; genus Prostheceraeus; species Prostheceraeus crozeri. Next base: position 224,894 of record CAJQUW010016334.1, read on the forward strand.
TAATATAAAAACCGAGCTCCACATATAAACTAGGAGCATTGAGATAATCAAAAGCGGAAATGGAAATATTTTCTTTCAAGTAATCACCTCAAGAGGTTGTGTAGCACTGGCATGAGATCTGAAGAACATATATGATTCATATTGGTGCACCAATGCAAGACGTGGGAGGTTCCTAATCACCATTGATTTGATGAAATAGAGAGGAGTATATCCACTGATGCAGATTTCAAGCTTAAATTATGAAACGAAGTAGCATATCGAAACTTTCAACCGCGAATAATTGGCAACCACTCCATCTTTTACGAACTTAACAGAAATCCGACATCACAATTTTTGTTCGACATTCTATTGATCATGACAACAGACTCAAGCAATGCGCATTCTCTTCCAGACATGCCTAGCGACGACCAATGCAGATACAATTGATGCAAATGAGACTTTCATTGAGTATGAAGCAAAATGGGTCTCCGTAAAAAACGATATTATTAAAAATACCGCCAACTTCCTAGCAGCACCTTAACCTCTGCAGCTGCCTGACATTTTAACTGGATAACCAATTGCTTTTCGTAGTTATATTTGCAAGATGCCCTGACAAGTCATGGTATAATAATTGGAATTGATGAGTCAAATATTTTCTTAGATTTTAATTATTGTCTCGTATCTACACGGAAGCACTTATATTTACTGCTTTTTACAAAAATAAGTTCGGAATGATCAGTCACACATAGCATCATGGTTTCTTTTGATTTCGACGCGCTCAACGTTGTCATTGAGAAAAATAGACAGCATTATTCAGCGAATTTCAATAGGCCGAACTAAAATATGCGGTACCATTTTTTAAAATGCCGTACATGTTAGAGGGGTTTGTAATGAAATTCATAATTCAAAAATTTTATAATATATGAAATCTTATTACAACATCAAGCACACTATAAAAGTAGCTTGTGCAACATAATATTACATTCCACAACGATTAAATCGTTCTGAAAACATTTGAAAGTAGCAACGTGGCGAAAATGTACAGATTCTGATTTTGTCCGAAGTCACCCCAACTTACGGCATATGTCGGAATTGGACATCGGACAATTTTTCATTGAACAATGATTTTGTGCTGGAATTTTCTTAATTCGGGCATCTCTTAATGTTCTCGATTTGCGGGCAAGACGTGTAGGAACTCTTTCCTTTCTAAAAATTCGCAAGATTGTATTGTTGATGTTTTCTTGTGTTAATCTCAACCCTTCAGTCAAGAAACGTTGAGATTTTGGAAGTTCTTATCTCAGCCATTCACTCTACCAACCCTGAATCTCGCGACCATGAAAAATCTGGAAGTAGCCATATAATTTCTGCTACTCTTCACGTGCAACCACTATTAACTCGTTTTTCAAATGGAAAACATGGTAGAATTATTGCTAATCCCGGTTCTGCACACAAGTAAACTCACATTGGGCTCCCTTAGCCTCCCGAGTTTGATATTATATCATTACCGGGATCTGCGACAACCGATTTCTAATATCATCAACACACAAACTCGGCATGTCACGACATATCTTCCGGGATTTTGAGATTCCTAGTTGTGTCTGGTGACACAGCTTCTACTTCCTAGGAATAGGCTGCTATCCGGAGTCAATACCGATCCCGATTCTCGTGTCTTCACTGGCTGAAACGGTCACACAGCAGACTATTTGCATAGGAATCCCGAGATCCGTTAAGCTGCAAACCGCGAACAGGTCGTACACAAGTCGAACTTTCTAAACAAGTCAGAGTTATCTTTCTATCCACTGAATCGACTTAAAAAATCGTGCAATACGCAAATTTCCTGCGTTTCAGGATGTGCACCAGTGATCGCGTTAAATCGAAGAGATTAGTCAATCTAATTTTAATTTGGTAAGCGGGATGTGACCAAGTCAGATAATGAGATCACAGCTTATGAATATAAAATGGTCTCTTGTCTCCGCAGAAAACAGGGTTTAGGAGTTGCCCAACGTCTCGAATGCCTTTAATAGAACAGCTGAAATATTCATGCTACTCTTATACAAATTATAGAATTTTAAAAATTCTGAACTGTATTCTAGGAGTGAACTATGTATGTATATGTTACAAGTGATTTCTTTGAAAAATAGAAATGATCATATGGAGAATTAGTTCCAATTTTATTCAAAATTCAATAATTTGTACAAGCATTGCATGAATATTTCAATTGCTCTATTTAAGGTATTCGAAACTTTGGGCAACTCCAAAGCTTTTTATTCCACGGAAAGGTAGGGGCGATTTTATATTTATAGAAAATCCAAGAGTGACCACAAAATCGCTGAAGCTACTGTATAAACAGCTTAAGGATTTAGTTCTAAGTACTCTCTACACGCACAGGTTTGCATGCACCATTTTCAAAAAGCTGTCACAATTCGCTAAGATCAAGCACATTCGTTGACATAGCTTAGTTGACCAAGTCATTTCGACCATAAACAAAGACAAAAAGGATTTTAGCGACTGAAAGCTGTTTGACTTAAGCTCATTGTCCATCTTGCTTTAAGAAGGAAAATAAGAGAATATTGTCATAAGAAGGCCTTTTTCCTATGAGTCCACTTAACCAATATCGGTCTCCAAGCTAACAGACCAAACGCAGAAAGTTGAGCAGCTGATTGAGGAGAAAGACCATATAAATGAAACACCTCATCTAAACAAAAATATATTCATCAACTATACATTTGTTTTTTTAAATCACAGACCAATTACGCGTGATACCTGTGACATGTCACATTAGCAAATCAGACCTTGATAGTTTATGAAATTTCTGACCATCCTGATATGTTTGACCGGATTACACCGTAATCTCTGTGACTTCGTCTTCAACAAGTAGATATCAATGACATTGGTGTCTATACAATCATACACCTTGCTCAAAATAATCCAGAGGTTATGATAATAATAGCTCAGTAAAGTCATCGACTAATGCCTGCTGTGCAGCATGATGGACCACTCATCCAGTGTAGAGCATTCCATGGGAGGCTTTTCCAAAGATGGCTCTATGTTGATGTATTTCTTTGGAAACATGGGAATCCAGTGGGAATCGATCTCTTTGCAGGACATTTATCCACAAGTACCTACGTGTCTTTCTCTATTCCTCGCGTCACACGAATGTATTTGATATTATAAGGGGTTAGAAAGGAAATAGACGCATTTTTAACTCGTGTGCAGTGAAGCCTTTTTATTCAATTAAATATCTTGGTGCCACATCTGTCCTGCATAGGACAGATTCTTTGTAAATATAAATTTGTAAAAAGCAAGAGCATGGAGTAACAAGAGTTTTGTATGTATTATGAACAAGACCGCATTGAAATCATGTTAAAAATCTTTCTAAAAAGTCTTGTTAAAAAACTTCTTGATTGCAGACTAAGATCGACGAAGATGTTGATTGTGTCATGATATTTGTACAAAGATTATTTGTACATGTGAACTATGGACCATGTTTACCAACAGGTGGAAATCATCGGAAACAATGGAGTCGTTGAGGATCACCTACATTCAAGAATTGAAAAAGTTTTCGGATGTTGAAAGAAAACTTAACATAAAACATAAAGTGCTATTCGTACAATTTCAATAGCATCACTCTATGACATAAAAAAGCTGGCATCATGGGTGCCATAGCCCTTGAAGTACACCAGTAAAATTTTGTAGATTATAGAGTTTGCACCAAGGTAGTCAGTATACCCATATACATCGAACATCAACAGCTAGTTCGATGTCTATGAATGTGCCACATCTCTTTGAGCTCCTATATCTGCCAATATCTTTTTGTGGACCAAGCATGGCATGGTGCAAGAATAATTTAAAAACATCTTGAATTTTTTGGAAGTTGAGTCTTGATTTTGTCCACTATTGAAAAATGAAATCGATGAATTTTCCTTGAAAATGCTCATTTATGCATGATGAAGTGTGGATGCGTGAATGTGATAGATGTTATGCAACTTTTCATTGACTATTGACAGTCTTTTGCAATACGTGGGAATCACAATGAAGTAGGCAAAGAAATACTTCCAAGCATTAAGTACTTTCATTATCCTACTGGTCCTGGTTGATCTGCTGTTCGAATTGACTTCAATGACTTGTTTAAATATGGTAAATCTAAACTAACTCCAATTCTAGACTGGTACTCGCAATAGTGTTCCGGTCTTTCACTTTCCTTGCATCGCCTGACATCTGATTAGTTGTGCGACGACGGTAGAGAGAAGTAAGTATTCCGAGTTCTAGGTTAAGTTTTCTCCCACCTAAAGCTTGTGAGCAAATTTGTTAAGTTTTCCTAGTTACTATTTTCACAAATAAACGTCATGAGAATAGAAATTATTTTATTAATTGCCGCGTGCAATCGGGAGCCCCTGATTCCACTGCAGCCCTTGTGATGAGTTACTGCATCGCCGGTAATGAGCATAATAGTCTGCTTTATGTTATCCCTAACTGGTTGAAATATGTAATGGCAACAATTGTTCTAATTAATAAGTGTTTGCAAAGCATGCCCATGTATTCAAGTGTGCGTTCATGCCACGTGTTGTGCATACTAGTGTACCACATGCCAGTCGTAGGCGTGTAATAATTCATTGCTGCCTTTGTTAGTATGTTCGCAACAGTTAGGCAAGTTAGGTGTACCGGAAGCATAATGGATAACGTTGGATGAATTCACTTTTAAAATTGCAATGCTGCTATAGAAATGGGTTGCTTATCCAGCGAGCATTAGTTAAAAAGCATCTTGTTTATTGACAAGCTGTTTGCAAAACTTAAATGGGACAATTGAAAATGATCATGCCAGTTTAATTAGAATATTTGATTTAATGATGATGCTTCTCTTATTGAAGTACTCAAAAGAAATTACAATCGTAAGTGTGAATTTCTGTTGTACCGAAGAGTTCAAGTTCCTATAAGCCTACTTTTCTTTATGGATATCGTGATACTAGGAATTAAGGTTCCGTTCGATATTGCTTTCTAGTCATTAGGACTGCAATTATGACTCAATTGCCTAGACTACGACAGCCCTTTGCTCCCACCAGACTGCTCCAACGGTTCCAACTTGCCCTATTCTGGGCTTGACGTACCTAGGTGTTGATTGGCATGCCCGTGTCCGGTCTTGGGTTGAAGAAGTCCTGTCTGAATTCCGTTGAGACAGTGATGCAGCATTTATGTTTAGATTTAGAATATTGAGCAGACAGAAATCTATTCTTTAAGTTGATTCACTTGCATCATTGTCATGCTTGTCATAGACCGTTGAAGGCGCTAGATGCCGAAGGCCCGTCTTCAATAATTTCAACTTTTACTTGATTTTACCGGGTGGGCCAAGTCACGCACCATGGGGAACTGTTTATCTATTGGTCAATGCCCATTTGTGATAACAATCAAAAATTACTTTTGAGATAAACTTCTTGTATTGAACTGAATTGAAACAAGAAAATGTCTATAAATGTTCGAAATGCTGTCCGCCGAGCTCAAAGCAAGTACTGACACGATAATGGAATTCACTGCGAACCCTGCCAAGCAGATTACTGTCACCGTTAATTCTCATGCAAGCATCGTGAATTCGTTGGATAAGATGGTCACGATCTCTTTTCTGAGTAAACTAGAGACTTCACATAACCCCAGAACAAGAATCAGGAGATCTTGGTGCCCACTCCACAGGCCCACAACGTCCTATCCAGTGGTCTTGAAACTTTTCGACCAGGTATCGAATAACGCTAACAGCATAGTGTGGTAGGGCGCCGTCTTGTTGAGGGTAACCAACTCCAAGCGATTCTAATTGTGGCATCATGTAAGTCTGCCTTGTGACGGCTAACTGAAAAAAGAATGGTCCAATAATGAAGACCGCCAAATCCCGCACCAGACCATCACATGGTCAGCCTGAAACCTATATGGCTCCATCCAATGGGGATTTTCCTGAGCATAATACCGACAATTGTGCCGGTTTGCTTGTCCGATTATGAAGAAAATTACTTCATCTGAGAAGAGAACTTCAAATGAAAATTCATTGTTTTCATTTAGATTATCCAAAAAACCTACTGCACATCTCCATTCTTCTATCTGGGTCGTCTTCGGGATCGAGGAGCTTCATGCACGGTCCCAATTGTTTTGAACTTATTAAGCAGTGTGCTAAGTCGTATGGCTGACTCGAGAATCCGGATGTCTTTCATTGAATTCGTCCGCAACTTGACGCATTGACCAGCCCTCCCTTCCGCAAAGCAAAATTAGCTCCACTCGTTCCTCCAAAGAAAGCATATCGATAACGCTAATTACTCGACGACAACTTGAATTTGTTCGTACTAATCCGATTCTTCGAAGTCAACAATGTTCATTAAAAGCATGGAATGACTAATCAATATTCGCATAGAAAGATGCTTTCACGATATCCGATGACGTTACCAGGGCCAAGGAATCCTAGATAGCAGCACATGGAATGGACACTCGGTTTCCCTAATTTCCACTGACGGCTGACATGCAGGTTGCAACCGCGTACACCTTGTCAGCAGCGTCACTTTTGATTAGAAGATGATTGCAATTAGATGTGTCATTAATTGGAACAATATCGAAATCTATTGAATTGAAATATAAAGTTCATTTTGTACTATGTGTACATCAGCAAATATTATGAAATGAAAGTTCCTTCATCAGCTTAAAATGGAAACTGAAAACAATAAGAAAATCGATTTATCGTCCAGAAAATTTTGAGCTCTTCGATGTCATATCATTATCATGTATGAAATTAAAACGATAATTCATGTATTGATATCATCATCAAAAGAAAAAAGGGCCAGGGGAGGTCTTAGGGCCAAGCCCATGACATTCAGTTAGCTGCAGTTTAGAATATCATTATCATGTATGAAATTAAAACGATAATTCATGTATTGAAATCATCAAAATCATTAAAAATTATGAACTATCAATTGAATTCAGTAATATCAAAAACTTAGAAACAAATTATGTGAAACGATTAGCGGGAATGCTTCTTGCCAGTCCGTAGATCTCGAATTTCATATTTTGATGTACGATAATTGACCCGGTGATTTGAGGTGAAGATGCAAGGTTCAAATTAAGTAGATATACTATTCCACTGTCCTGATGAGGACATATGTCCAGAGGGAATATTCTCCTTTCTGAGTTCATCTATCATCTCTTCGATGGATCCAACTGTCGGCTTCATTGAAATCCGTTTCAACTTGCTCGATACGTTCATTAAGTCGCGACGAGCAGATGTCGTAGCTCTTTCGGTTGGTCTTTTGAGTTGAGATCGTCGAAGTAAAGTACGAAGGTAATTCCGGAAAAATCGACGGAACTGCATCGGATTTTAAAGTCCTTCGCAGTTTGGTTGTCTGATCGCCATATTTCCGTTTTCTTGTTGTGTTGTTGTCAGTTATTTCACAAGAAAAGTCCGATTCTTTAAAATGCTTAGAGCACAGGCGAGAATATTTTGTAGGGACGTAGTTTTCGCGGGATAATAGACGAAGCCACAATCTCAAAAGGTTGGGATTTTTTAATGGAAATCGATGTATTGTTACCTCAGAATTGAGTTTCAGAATCATATTTGTTTTTACAACCCACAGCAGCGCACTTGTTCGGCATTTCGATAGCGGAGTGAATGAAACAATAGATGAACAAGATATTTTTACATCGATTTCCTAAGATGATTCATGGTATTACTTAACGGCAACGCTTTGACTGCAGCCCTAAATCTCGCACTCGACAGATTGCATCAGCCGCATGCTGCAACGCGAGATGAAATTTTCAGGGGAGTGTCCATTCCATGTACTATTATCTAGAATTCCTTGCCAGGGCATTCGTGAGAACGTGTCATAGAAATAGACTGTTTATCTGAAGTTGGCTAATCTGGGGGAACTAAGTTGGGTCATGAACCACCAATTAAAAGCTTCCATTTACACGTGACTGATTCTAATCCAATCATACAGACGTCGGCAGGTCAATCTAAGTGAAAATGCGTGCGATTTATGTGCCGTTATTGATGGCTTTGAAGCTTATTTTTGAAGATATTTTAAGCTATTATGAAGCTTAATTTCCATTCTAGAGGTTTTATTGTTGTCAATTTCTATGGAACGTGTATCATTTGTTGATGATATCCCAAGGTTAATCGCGAATTTCATTGTCATGTCAACCAAGATATCTTTGACAAAAGTTACTCAGCTATCTATGGTATTCCTCAAAAAATGCATTATCTACTGTCTAGTGTCTTCATTCTAGTTGCTATTGGAGTTTTTCTGATTTCTGAGCCTATACATGCATTCATTTTGGGATGATCATTCCTATGATGCGTGACTTTTGGCCCACCCGGTATTGGCCTCAACTGAAAATGGGAGTTTTAATTTGTATAACTTGCTCAGATATATGGGCTGCATACATCACTTAGCGCGTTGCTGTTTTCATTTTATTCCCCTTCTTACTTATAATCGAACTATACCAGGCAATGTGAGTGTCCCAAACAAATAGTTCTACTGTTAATAACGTTAATGGGCCCTCTTCGAAAATTTGTTTCCTGATTTTTCTTCGTTAGGTCAATCAAAGCAAGTGAAATCCACTTACGTTGACATGCACTAGAAATAATTTGCTTCCCCTGCCAAGTAAGGTCTCCGGCGTCCCCATTGCTCCTACGCATTATCCGGCCGACTAAAATGACGTTTTCCATGGACTGAAAGTACTGATTTAACAATGACAAAATAATGGCTAAAACATTTCCTGAATTTTCTATAGATTCTAGTAGGCTGTTTTGTTACTCGTAGAAGCAATATTGATGACCGAAATATACAGCAAGATATTTATTTCATGTGATTACTTCAGCGTTTTATTCCAAACAAAATCACATCGATAGTATCATTAAGGTCAACGCGTATCACCCGATCCATTTTCAAACCAAAGATAGCATGAAAAGACAGCCCACGCATGTTTTATGTCGAAGGAGCCTGAAGTGACTCGTATTTACTTACTAGGCTGAAGGAATCCACTTTGTCCGAAAAGTAATCCTATTTAAAGGCAGATGTTCCGCGCGGGGATTCGAAACCATGCATTCCAGTTTCATGTCGCAGTCAACCCAAGACGAGATCGTATTATGGACAAGGACTACTTAGAATTCGAAGAGTATGAAAAGTTGATATCAGCGTTTCTAGAGGGGGAACCGAGCCCTGGCCAGGATTTTTAGAAACAACCGGTCACTCGTTCTTCAGGTTATTTTCCTTGCTGTCCTCTAGTACTTGATATTTCGATATACAACAATGGTGCGTTGTCGCGTAATCGAGCATAATTGTGTGGGCTTTACAATCATGTCTATCATGGCGAATGCTAAAATCATCATTTCGAGATATGCGAGATATGACAGAATTTTCCAAACATTTTATTGCCGAGATAATTTATAGATAACATGGAAATTGGAAATTTCCTTTGAGGGCGCGAGTCATAATTATGGTTTGATTAGCAGCCACGCGTTAGAATGTTTCGAATATGAAACTATGCATGATCGCTTGCAGATATACATCAAAATTGCATTCATTTGGTGTCCTGGTGCATTATCTTTTGAATGCTCATATGCCTTTGTTTTGAGGGAGGTATTTTTAGTGAATCTTGATAATGAGCCAAGCCGGAGCGTGGCAATTAAGTGGGTTATTAGAAGTAACATCCCCTATCAGTTTGGTCACTACTGATCAGCCATAGTAGCATCGTCGGCACTGCTTTGTCAGTTGTAAATCCTGCATCATTATATTGTTCGAGCATTACAAACATCCCCGACTTCAAAATTTTATACCTCATTTTCCGGGTGTCTATTCAAGCATACCAATTGTGAACTTATCAGTGCTTGCAAGTCCGTTATCACGTAATCGTTTCGATTTTTCAGGTCATGGGTAAGGAAAAGTCTCACATTAACATAGTCGTTATCGGCCACGTCGACTCTGGCAAATCTACCTCAACCGGCCATCTTATCTACAAATGTGGAGGTATTGATAAGCGAACGATCGAGAAGTTCGAGAAAGAAGCTCAGGAAATGGGCAAAGGCTCTTTCAAGTATGCCTGGGTTTTGGACAAGCTCAAGGCCGAGCGAGAAAGAGGTATCACCATCAACATTGCCCTGTGGAAATTTGAGACCACTAACTACTACGTCACCATCATCGACGCTCCCGGTCACAGAGATTTCATCAAGAACATGATCACCGGTACATCTCAAGCCGATTGTGCCGTCTTGATTGTGGCTGCTGGACAGGGAGAATTTGAAGCCGGTATCTCCAAAGACGGTCAGACCAGAGAACATGCTCTTCTTGCTTTCACTTTGGGTGTCAAGCAGTTGATCATTGGAGTAAACAAAATGGACTCCACTCAACCTCCTTATTCTGAGGTATGTTGTAACTCGTCGCATTCTTAAGCTTGCGCAATCTATTGCATATAACAGCAGATTTTGTTGTCGATCAAATTTATACACCATTATTAGTCAACTTATTATGGTAGGATCAACCAATCGAAATTTATAGTACTGCGAACTTGTGTGAAAATTGTATTTACATCGCTTGTAATGTTTCACTCATTTTTCAGGCTCGTTTCAACGAAATCCAGAAAGAAGTGTCCACTTACATCAAGAAAATCGGTTACAATCCCAAGTCAGTCGCCTTCGTTCCAATTTCTGGCTGGCACGGTGACAACATGATCGAACCATCCACCAATATGTCCTGGTACAAAGGGTGGGCAGTTGAACGCAAAGAAGGAAATGCCAGTGGAAAGACCCTCTTCGAAGCCCTTGACCACATCTTGCCCCCCACCCGACCACTTGACAAGCCTCTACGACTCCCCCTTCAGGATGTGTACAAAATCGGTGGTATTGGAACTGTGCCAGTCGGTCGAGTTGAAACCGGTATTCTGAAGCCAGGAACCGTCGTCACATTCGCCCCGGCCGGTCTCACAACCGAAGTTAAGTCGGTTGAGATGCATCACGAGTCACTCACCGAGGCTTTGCCTGGTGACAATGTTGGCTTCAACGTAAAGAACGTCTCAGTCAAGGAATTGCGACGAGGCTACGTGACAGGAGACAGCAAAAACGATCCCCCCAGAGGAACCAAGGACTTCTTGGCTCAGGTGAGAATTGTTCGGTTGAGTAGTTTCGTGAAATGCCCTCTAATGCATCACAACATGAAATACAGCTGTGTTCAATTGGATATATATTTTGATAAATCTTAATAACAAAATATTATTGCGTACTGTCTCATAACACAATTGGCTAAACAAATCAATAAAAATTGTTAAGCCTGTAAAACGTGTACTGCCGAAAAAGAAGCACGATTTGGTTTGGCTGGCGGCCGGTCATATCTTAGCATCGTAATTGTTGAGTTGTCTTGAACATTTGTTTTAAGTTGTCAATTTCTCCTCAGGTTATCATCTTGAACCACCCCGGTCAAATCCATGCTGGTTATGCTCCGGTGTTGGATTGCCACACAGCCCACATCGCTTGCAAATTCCACGAACTTGAAGAGAAGGTTGACAGGCGATCTGGCAAGAAATTGGAAGACAATCCCAAATTCCTCAAGACCGGTGACGCTGGCATGGTCCGTCTTATCCCATCCAAACCCATGAGTGTCGAAACCTTCCAGGTAAGTATTTTTACAATGAGTTCATGTAATCCTTACATTGATGCGCAAGCAATATGAAAGAAAATTTTTTGTATGCCATGTCAAGATTTTGTTTAAATCTGCCGATTCCAAAAACAATTATGCCGCAGTATTCCGCCAATCATCCGTCATGCAGTTTCCTTGGAATTGATTTGATGCAGTTTAGTATCCCTAGATGATTGCTTTTGAAATCGGAGTAGATATGCGATTGTCACATTATACATTCAAACTCCATTAGTCCTAGAAATCTTATACCTTCCTATACCATAGAAAGTCCTAGAATGGAAATTGCATGAAATTTATGGCACATTCCGGGGGAACTTAGTTGGGGCAAAAAGCAAATTTTGCGAACTGGCTTTCTTGTTTTCGGGTTGGCATTTTTAATTATCAAAACAATTTGTGATCCGGATTGGTGCCCATAGTCCGAAGATCATGTACACAAAAGCAATAGTGAATTCTCAAAATACTGCAGCGACAGGATGACAAAGAAGGAAATCCTGTAAAACGTTCTGTACGTTCATCATTTTGAAATATCGCTCCTATAATCGATTAAAGGTATGATCAGACACATACGCAACTTGTAGCGTCGATTTACAGAACATGCATTACTCCTGCTTAAAATCAGAGGCCAAGAAATCTTCGGGTATTGATCTTAATTTAAAGGGTTCCCCTTTTCATTATATTTGAACAGTTTTCAAAACCTTCGCATGCTTTCGAATATGAGCTTCTAAACTATCATCACACTATATCACATAAGTCATTTAGTGATTACTTGAAAGGATCCAGCGACATTTCATTTATCTGAGAAATGACTGTCGGTATAGAAGCCTTCAATACGTTTATTCCAGAAAGCACTAGATTTCTTAACCGTTAGAAGGAGAAATTATCCAATAATTAGAATTTTTATCTTTGAATACTTGAGATATTCTTACAACCAGTACAGCAACCATTTTCAATTATGACTCTGAACCAATTTTTGATTCGTATTCCAGCATTGAAAAATTGGATGCTAAAAATGACTGCTACAAAGAGACACTGCATATTAATCCATTGAATAGTAGGCTAATTCACTTGAGGCAATGACACCATTTCACCTAAAGTTCTCTTGGTGAAAATCCTGCTGTCAACAACTTCCACAACCAGCTTGGTAAATAGTTTGACTATGATACAATGTTTTCGATCGAAGCAGATCTACAAACCATAGATTTTTCCATGTGCCATCATTGTACATAGGCAAGATATCAAACTTCCATTCTAGTGTACTATTATCCACTTCTATGCCCTTAATGTATTGGTGAATCTTGATTTGTGTATTTCTGTGGTAATCTTTATATGCAAAGAAATTTGCGTGTGCAATGTAAGTTAGTCAGTAAACTCTTCAAGAAATATAAGATAAAGCGAAGTATGCATGTACCAGGTCCTGTGAATTTCACATAGAATCCTGAAATGGAATTAATGCCAAAAAAAGAACCACATATAGGTAATCCAGTTATACGTACAAACTCCGACATTCATGCCTATATTCAATTGTTTTTATTATTGTTTGTTATTATTTCAAAATTTACTCTTCCAGCAATACCCTCCTCTTGGTCGATTCGCCGTCCGTGACATGAAACAGACAGTCGCTGTCGGTGTGATCAAGGACACCACCAAACAGGAAGACAAGGGAGGCAAAGTTACCAAAGCCGCCCAGAAGGCTCAAGGAAAGAAAAAGTGACGGGGTTTTACTGTGAGTACTAGACACATTCGCAATGGACAAAAGATTCGTGTTGAGCTAGATCGACAACACAGGAAAGAAGTAGTGGACAGGATAGGCCGGACTTTGTGAATTACTTCTCCGTTATCCTCTACTGAACTTGAACCAGATGTGAGCATTCTATTTTCACTAGATCCTTGTTGATGTGCTCTAGTATTAAAGTTGTCGGATGAATGCAGTTGTTTTTACTTCTTGTACTGTCAGAAAAAAAGTAGAGGTTCCTGCTGGGATGAGGTTTACGGATAATTTCCGAACTAACTCAATCCGGATAAGACCATTCACTGGATTAATTAGGTTATTTTACTGCGTTAACAATCATGGCATGGAAGAAATGGTCATGCGTGTGAACTGGGGGTCTGCGCATACTTACGAAGAATCCGGACAGTTGTTGTACAGTTGCAAGCATCAGTGCAAAACAAATGGATCAGTACATAATTTTTTCTTTTGGTTTCCAGTGGATTAATGACACGTTTTTGAATGCCTGGCGGGATCTGGCTAAACCGCTCACGGAAGATGTTGCGACGTCCTGTAGACTTCGAGTTGGGGTTAGATAACGAAATTGGCATCTTCGCAAGAATAAGTGACATACTAGATAATTTGCTACCAACTATAAATTGAGGTTGAAAATAGCCGATGCATCTTCCATTATCCGGACGCAATTTCAGATTCCGTTCGATTCTCCGTGATTCCATTAAAACATAAGACGTGTGTGAAGTTAGCGGAACCATTTTTGTTATAGCTTAATTCTAATCAAAACAGCTGCTATGTTGTCAATTTCAGTCTCCTGATTACGAATCTGAGCTCAGATTTTACAAATTCAGTCATTTTTGAGAAAATCAAGTTTGAAGATAAAAGTGGGTCCGCTGTGAAGTTCGCGGCATTAAAATTTCAAATTCTAATTTTTGCAGAGAATCACTACAATAGACATACCAAGAGAGAATTGCTTCACTGATCACGGTTTGCCGTCCGATTTCACGGGAGGATAAGTGCTTGCCGAGAAAAATTGATTTTACGGGTTTTCAAGGATTTCATCGGAATCTCAGCAAAATCCAACCATCTCATCTATTGACTTCAGAGGCACAGCTAGCAGCATGCACCGAGAAGGGAAGCGCATAAGAGCTAATTTCACATTGTGATGGTTTAATAGAATTGTGCTGTAATAAATGATGGTTCGGCTGATCTGGAGAGGGTTGGATTTTGCTGAGATTCCGATGAAATCCTTGAAAACCGCAAAATCAATTTTTCTCGGCAAGTACTTAACCTTCCGTGAAATCGGACGAAACCGTGATCAGTGAAACAATTCCATTCTCTTGGTATGTCTATTGCAGTGATTCTCTGCAAAAATTAGAATTTGAAATTTTAATGCCATTAGGTGTTTCCGCGAACTTCACAGCGAACCCACATAGAGGAATATCTTCGCAATGCGGGCGAGTTTTGCAAATCTGATTACAGATTTGTGATTAGGAGCTTCAAATTAGTAGGAGAGAATGGATTTTGCTGAGAAATTCTTTGTATTAAAAAATGGTTCCGCTAACTTCACAATCAGCTTGCAGGAAAAAAGTGAAATTCAGATTTTGCGGGTGAAAAATCTGCATTGTTTTGAAAGATGAGGCACATATTCGTGATCAGCACAACAAAATTGATCGGGTAGTGACCAAAAGAAATTGATTTACTGCGTCAATCAGCGAGACTCAGCAATTGGTTCCGCTATCTTCACAGCGGAACCACTTTTATCTTTAAACTTGAATTTCTCAAAAACGACTGTCAATTTGTGAAATCTGAGCTCAGATTCGTAATCAGGAGACTGAAATTGACAACATAGCAGCTGTTTCGAATAGAATTAAACTATAATAAAAAATGGTTCCGCTGGGTGCTATGGTTCCGTTAACTTCACACACGTCATTCTTAAGTAGGTTATGCATACTAGTCAAAGCTGGAATACAGCTCTGATAAATCCGTTTCAATTCATGGCCTCAGTTCACGGTCATTGTTTGTATACGTGCATTTTTGCTTTGAACGATAGTGAATATATATAGCGAACATGTACAATTGATGCTCATAATTTCATTAAACAGCCGAAGAATCGGAATCAAGTATTACATTCTAGGTAGATATACAGGATGGATATATGCATACAGATAATATGGATATGTATCATATTCTACGGCGATCTTGGTATATAATCAATTAAAATTCGCTTATCCGGATCTTTGACTGACCTCTTGAGTTTTGACCATCCGGATAATTGAAGATGCACTATACATGCATTCACAATTTTGCCACGGGTTGGGGTTAGACGTGTAGAATAAAATCTCAGCACTTGGTAATTTGAATTGTTGTCGTCAGACCATAAAATGCTCGGTGAAAAGACCACTGGCAGAAGCTTACACAAATTTTTAATTCAGCCGACGAGGGCAGTGGTCCGCAAGAAAGCAGAGTAAAGACGCGTTCAGCACTTGACCGATAACAAATTGAAATAAAATTATGTAAGTGAAGTCGATGGGGGGAAACGTCACTAATCGAAAGAACGTGATTGGCTGATTAACATTACACGCTTCAAGTTCATCACCTGCTTTTTGGTGGACGGTGTGATGCGTGAGACTAAGAAAAATGATGAGAATTGTGCTTATACTAAACAATAGATCGGCGCTTGCCAGTCCACACTATGAAAACGTGCTAGCCAGACCAAATCTCTAAAGGAGAAAGCCGATAGTCATAAGAATATGTGTAAATGACAAGATGACGAAGAGTGAGGTTGAAGATCGAATATGGAATTAAGAGCAGACATTTGATTATGGTTAAAGAAACAAGTAAAAGATCCTCAAATGAAGTTGAGTAACATGATTTTGTAGTGGCCGGGAAAGTAATGAGGCGATCGAACCAGCCTGAGGTAGACGTGTGCCTGTTTAATTGGGTTCAGGCAAGTAAGAATCCCAAGGAGTACTATCAGCGGACACTTGCTCCGTCAGAAAGCTAAAGAATTGGTAATCTCTTGCCAGAATGAAGAACTGCGACTTTAGTGATAAGCTGGCTCCAAACGATTCAAAGGTCGCCATGCAATAACCAATCGCATGATCAGCGGGAAGGTGCAATCGGAACCGCAAGATGCAATATCAAAATGGAAGGGAAAGATTTGCTGAGTTGCTCCTCGGGAGTTACAAACCATCAGACGGTTTGTACCGCAATGCTGATGAAACCGGGTTGATTATGGTTGCTTTTGCCAACAAAACTCTAGCCGAGAAAAGGTTATCGTTGACATCGGGTGGTAAAGCCGGCCCAAACAGAGTATAACCCTTCATGGTCACTGCTCAAACATGGATGGAAGGGTGGACAAACGACCTTTGCGTTGTTATTGGTAGATTGTTGAAAAAGCCGCGCTGCTTTCAATGGTGTAAAAATTACCTGTGTAGCTACAAGGCTAATAAGACGTCTTGGATGACGAGAACTTGTTCGTTGAATAAGTTAGAAATACTGGATGAAGAAATGACTAAAGAAAAAAGATAAGGTTGTGCTGGTTTATAGACATCTGTCCTGCACATCCAGTGATCGAGAATCTGAGGTCTGTGTGACTATGTTTTTTCCGGGCGGAACACCACATCACACACACAACTGATGGACGGAGGTGTAATTACGAATGCTTGAAAGCTTACTAGCGTAAAAATTCCTGCTGACGAGTATGTTTCTGTGAGCTGGGATTTATGGTAGTGATTTTAAACCTGATTGCTATTGGGCGAGTCTCTGTAGCCGCACAGGGGGCCGGGGTGGGATTCAGTTTCTCCTGGTGGTAATCCAGAATTATTATCGACATTTTGTGGATTCAATACATACAACGAAAAACAACTAGTGGCGAAAACTCCGAAAATTCTCTGCCAGTTTTCAGGGAATATTTTGAACGGATGGCTAAGAATTTATTACCCAGCCCCATGAGTTACTGATGATACGTTTCTGTCGGGGATGAGCTATACTTCGACCCTGTGGCTACAGTGAACGAAATTGATATAGTCGACAGTGTTACAGAAAGTATCAACCGCGCCCGAAGTTGTGGAGATCAAGTGCGAAGAAGATGGCAAGACGACAGTGTATCGCTATTAAAAACCAGTAAAATATCGAGCCAAGTAAAAAATGAGTTTTTTCAACGCGTTGAAAATCAATCGTTGAGATAAACTAAACAAAAAGTCAACCTTTGGCTGTGACAAACGTTGATAAACGTTGAATAAATGGTTGCTGATAAACGTACGGTTCAAAATCTTCGTGAAAACTAGAACCAAAAATCAACTTTGGTGTCAAAAGCGCTTTGAAAAACGTCGAATAAACGTTGAATAAAACATGTTCATTGTTTCTGCGGATATACGCCCTAGGTGGACTGTTTTTGGATAAAAATATGGATAATGATGGGCCCCACAAGGATAAACCCTATCAAGAAGTATTCGTTTACATATTAAGTAAAATGGACTTTCTTTGGAATAAGACTGGCTATCGTACTAATAATATTTAACACTGTGAGAGTGGGAAATGTATATAAAATTTGTCTAAATAATATTTGGAATTGTACATGGTTGAAAACATCGATCTTCCATTGTTACGTGGATTTTAAAATTTAAGCTAAAAGAGCTTTTCATTGTCCATTTGAAGAGTTGGTCCATTTGAATTAGATACCGGACTTTTAACTAATAATATGGATGCTGTAAGAATAATAAGTTTTGGATGTGGTTTTATGTATCGCTTTAGATTGCACTTCCTTGTGAATATATGCCTACAGTCAGCTCATTCCCCCTATATCTGTGAAAAGACTTTTTCATACACATATTTTTATTTCAATATACATATCACAATGACTTCACTTTGTTTTCCGAAACACTAAAGTTACGAGGGATTTAGTATCTTTGATATGGATGCACTCATGTAGACCATTTGTAATTTTGATAGAAATAGACGGGATAGTTTGTTTGATAACAGGATGGTAGAAAATAGGTTGAAACATCTTCTCGACTATTCCATATAAAGCATCCTTATCATGAATGAAATCACGTAAAATGTGTTCTTTTTCCTCGCCAACCGAAATAGGTAGAATCAAATCACTTTGAATGTAAAGGTGTTGTTCATGTTTATCAAGTGTCATTGGTGTTTCTATACCAATCGTATGCGCAGCAGTAAACATATTTTGTAGCATTGAAAAACCAAAGAGTTTTTTCAAATTTTTACTCAATTGACATTGAATGTCATCACCCAGTTTCAGAACAACGCGTTGATTTTCAATTGAAAACGAAATGTGGTGTGTCTTTACATCATGTTTACTTTTCATCACATGCTTCAACTTCTGTTGTATATAAGGATTTACTACATGAATGAAGCTTTCAACTGTATGATATAGACGCGGCATTATATTGATAGCAACTTTAGATTCTTCATAAGACTGGTAAATTTTCTTGATGCGATCACCATAGATATCCACCCACCATTCATCATTAACTGAATCAGCTTTAGTGTGATATTCATGAGAAGCATACACCAGACCGCTTCCAATAATAGGTGTTGGATGTCTTACAAAATGACGCAAGGTTGGAGAGAAATAAACTGTAGGTTTGTCATTATATTTCTGAATAACCAACTTATTTTTGTCCGCCATAATTTTCTCTCCATACTTTTTACCCACAGTCTCATTCCATAGTTTTACTAACTCAATAAGTGTCAAAAACTTGACACCACGCTTTCTCAAAATGATGCTTTCTTCACATTCTATAACATTTTCATCAATTATTTTAAATTTATAATGAAATTTGTTGATTCGATTTGAATAAACTTTTTTAACATTTGCAGTAGCAATTGACGTTAGATGTAGTCCATGGCCAAAACCGAGATGTGGATAGAATTCATTATCCAACCTCAGTGTAAGACCTTTAGTAAAAGAATGAAAGCGAAGGAACTGTCTCCCACTCCAATGATAGATAGTAAGCTCATAAACTTTCTGATCCTTATTCTTCATGATGGAAGTATTACCACTGTTGAATGCCTTAATAATTTTCTCATTCCCAAATGGACCATAATAATCTGATTTTATCTGAATCCATTCATAGTTCCACTTTCCATCTGACGTTAAATTGTATGGGAACTGGAATGCATTATTCATCGTTATTCCATCATGGGTGCGAGGAGTCAATATCATTTCTTCCACATCATTCACATTCTGAATATTGCTATCATAGCAAATACTAGAAACGCCAACCTCCCATTCACCTTCTAAATGTAGTGGACGATTTAATTCTACTCGATAGTCTGATGGTTTATTATTGGGAAATTTATTCATAGAAGCATTACTGGGCAAGTAGATTAGAAACGAGTCCTTATTTTCACTTTCCATATTATTGACATTGGAGAAAAATATATTAGCATACTTTTACATTAACTCTTCATTCGGAAATGGAGTGTGATACTTGTCACAGCATCTTTATGAAAAGGAATCAACGCACCAGCATCGTCATATATGGCAATATGAATCTGTGGTATATAGTTTGATTTCAGCTTTGTATAATGCACTTTCTTGAAAGTATGCTCAGATAAAATACTGCAGCTTTTTGGCTGGTATGGTATCATTGCTAGCAATGGAGCTTCAACATCTCCCACACGTACATCTTCACCAATATTGGAATATATCTGAAAATAGTTAATACGACGCGATAGCGACATGTCTGCGCTAGCTTTGGTTACAGTACCACTTTTAAAGATATTTTGATCAAAACCCAAAATGTCCATTAGAGTTTTATCCATAATTAGTTGAATACCTTTTCCACTTATAGTGAGAGACAAAGTACCTTCTTTTTCAGAAAATGAAATATGTTGCTCATTAATCACTTCATTTAAATAATCTACAACCAATTTAACAGAAGTAATAATGCGAGGCATCAAAACTCTTGTTTCATGTAAGATACCACCTAAAGGCTCTACACACTTTCTGTATAGAGATACCGACCATTCTGTATCAACTTGATTTGACCTTTCACATGGTAAATGTTGCATATCAAATTTTCCATGAACGGCCGCAGAACGATGTCGTAAGAACTGATGAAAATCTTTTGAACAAACTAATACTAGATCATCATCATTTAATTTACTTATTGCAATATGATTGGATGATTTGATATAAGTCAATGTTGTCACTTGTTCACCATCAACTCGAAGGAGAAAATTAAATTTCTTCACTAATGTTTCAGGAGTCATGTTTGTCTTTCTTGGCTTAATCACAATCTTCTTCACCAACCTCTTCTCATTTTTTGGAATAAGATCTACATAATAAGCTTCCTCTCGATATATTAACTGTTTATGACCACTTGGGTGGTAATTAACGTTATAATTATCATAGCTTGTTAAGGCGCTAGCGAGATAACCTAAATCATTTCTTAAACTTGGACTTAAACCAACAATCCAATCTTTCTCAACTACATGATGTACATAATTATGATCATCATTGTGCGGAGCAAATTGGACAATATGTTTACACGCTTTATTCAGGAAATCATATATAAACTTTTTACATGATAAGAGATCTTTCTTTGGCCACTGTGGAATGTATACTCGGCAGCCCTTTTCACATTGGTAAGCAGCTGTGCGTCTCATATTAATATTCATCACCTCATGATCAAAAGTATAGACACAGTTGCTATAAACAAGTTGAGTGACACCCACTTCCCAATTTCCATTTAACTGTTGTGCATGATCAATGGGAGTAGAAAAGAGTGCGGCTCGATTACTAGCAAATCTATATGCGGCCGCATTGCAAAGGAAAATATGATAAAACGACATTTTTATATTGCTGATCTCCGGCTTTGCATAACATCATGAAGACTTGGATTTTGGACTCTCTACAATATATCAGAGTTGATCGTAATGGAAACGTACATTTCAAAAATTCTCATGGTCATACATCAAGAGGTATTACATTAACATGGCGACAATTTGTCAACCTCAATGATATCATGAGGGATTTGGATTATTTTGAAACATTAAGATTCATCTCCTTGGGTGATCAAGTTTGGCTTCAACATTACAGAAATGAAATTCAAATTTGCCATTCTCATTCCGCAAACTGTTTCTCATTTCGCAAATACAATTGGGAGAAGTATAGAAGATACATACATCGCTCCATCATGACATTTATTCGTCGTGAGTTCATCGCCCTACTATGCAAATCTTAATCAGACATGACTACCACGCACCATGAGTTGGAAATTAGATTCCCTACAACGTATTGAAACGGATCATGATCGAAACGTCTATTTCAAAGATTCAACTGGAAATGTGAGAAGAGAGTTTGCTTTATCTTATCGTCATTTTCAATCTCTACATCATATCATGAAGGATTTGAAATACTTCTATATGAAAAGACATTCACGTATTGGAAATCGCATCTGGTTGCGCGTCAACAATCGGCGAATTCAACTCTATCATTCCCAACTCCATACTAACTTCACATTTCATCAAGGTAGTTGGGAAAAGTATAAAAGGAAGGTACATCGCTCAATTTACTCATTCTTTCATCATGAAGCGCCATCGCTACACCATCGTCAACATTCTCCGTCGCTTCAGACTCTACACCAAAATCGATCTCACAACATTACACCAACACCTTCCAAACAGCAAGTATTACCCGGGCCGTCCTCAAATGTTAGTGGGGAAGATGAACAATTCACGGAATCTTCAACTCTTCCCAAATGGGACTGTAGAGATTCTCGGCGCCCTTTCTCATTCATCGGCGCAGTCAATGCGCTTAGAGCTACAGAGACTACTACGTCGGATATGGAAGAGGGAGAGGTGTGTGATGTCGAATCTGACTGTGGACAATATGGTGATCTCTACTCAATTGAGTGAAAGTGTATCATTTTTGAAGATTCGTACCAGCAGTTACAATTTGTGTTATGAACCCGAACTTTTTCCTGCAGCTCTCATTAGTTGTTGGTTACCTGTGCATGTTGCAATCTTTCATAATAGTAAGGTGATCATTACTGGACTAAAATTTCATGTACAAGCAAATGTGATCCTAGACTATCTCATCGAGTATGTACGTACCCAGCGGATTGTAAAATAAAAAACAATTTTTCCAACATGATGTCTTTATTTCAAATCATGATAGAACTTACAAATCATTTTTTCATTAGAGGATGGATTACATGAAAATTTTTGAATAACAGATACAAATCGAGATACATGTAAACGTTTTAAGATGAAGTACAGTACAAAAGCACCACACGTTGATGAAAGTGGATGTTGTAGTATACGTTCATTTCGCTGATATTGACGCGTATGTTTTCTCAACCACTGCTGTGTTGGTATATTTGGAGGTTGAGCAAGAGAGTCAAATAGTTCACCACGTCGGTCTTCTCCAATAAAGATCGCTTTCCAATGCTCACCGCCTAAATTCTGCGAATGAGTGTTTAGCACAATAAAGATGGGATAGTGATTTACTGCAGGTGGTAAGGTATCGAGCGAATAGACATTATCGAAAGCTTTCAACGTCGCTTCATCTGCATTACGCTGTACTTTAGTTTTAATATCGTCAGCAGTCAACCAACTCATTAACGATTATACTGAAGAATCACGTCACGATACTTTGTAATTTCAATACTTGAATCGAAGACTGCATAAATTAATACATTGATCGTCTCAGGTAGTGTTCTTTTGAACTCCAGATCCAAGCGAATATTATGAGGCACGTTCGCTTGACGATAGGGTGCACTAATATCGCTGTCAGCAGTCAAACCAAATGCCTAAATAGTATATCCACTCTCAAACTCTTTCATAGTAAGTCCGTTGGTGTCATCCGTATTGTAAAAGCCAAAGACATCCATAAAATCAACATAACTGCGCATAAATTGATCCGAAGCAAAATCTGGTTTGTAGGGTGGACCAGGATGACTCACACCATTTACACGTAAAGCAATTTCACTTAACTGATTGTGTTTAAAATTGAAAGGATTCTTCTTTATATTACCATTAAATGCATCATTTTCAACCATTGCCACCATGAGGAGCTTCGGTGCTTCCGATGGAAAGAGGCCAACTTTCATGAAACTCTTTTGATCTTTCGGAATTGTAAAGGTGAGAAGCTTTGTATGCTGAACGGGGTAAATGGCATTTTGGCGGTTAAGACCTTCAACATGCCCTCTAATGACACTTGGATTCGGTACTACTCGACGAATGTAAAGTGCAATATCTTCCACATGAATTCTAAAATTGTCAACTTTAGCAAATGCATTCAGCGCAAATTCAGGCTTATTCAATGTCAGCTTGAGTCGCATGCTGGTATTACAGAGTAAAAGCTTTGACTGTCTAAAGAAGTCTAAATTCAGCGGACCATATAGCTGACATACTTTACTATCTTTAATCATAGCAGATCGCTTTACAAAGCCACTGTTTGTTTCAACATCAAATTTTCCTGCTTCATCTCTGTACCATCCCATGGCTTCCATATGACTTTTTTGTGCTGCTGGATGAAACTGTGATACATGATTGAAATATGATTTATAGGGATAATCGCTTTGACCACCTTCCACCTGCTGCTCTCCAATCGTTAGAGAAACATTGCGAAGTAATGTAGTCAATGGTAAATTGTTCAGTCCAACTTTATGTGTATCGTCAATAGCAGTTCCATCTGCTTGCTGAATTCTAAACCTCAAATCAACCATCGCATAACTCAAATCTATGTAGTCATCACTACCACCAGGAATAACAAATTCAATGGGGCCAGCATTCTCAGCTGTTCGAGGATGATAATCTACAATACTTGAACTAAGAATATCTGTCTGTATGGCTTGTTGATCAAACAAACAAAAACCGGAAGTTTTACACTCCATGATTAGAGGTTATAGAAGCGTCGTCGTTTAGCGCCTGATGAATGATTAGAGCCTCTGCGACGTTTGCGTGAATGCCTTTTGACAGAAGATCGCACCTTACCAGCTCCGCGATGTTTCGTTCTTCCTTTATTCATTCGTTTAGGTGATTTCTTTCCTTGAGTAACACCAGCAAAGGTCTGCTTCAATGTTTTTAAACCGCGTTCCTTCCCACGATTCAACAAACTGCTCTTAAAACTTCTACCTCTGGAAAGATCACTAGCAACATCACCAGCAAAGCCAACGGCATTACGTAAAACATTTGGTTTTAAAGATCTTCCGACATTGGATATGAGAGGTGCTACAACAGATTTCAGTGCACCAAGTATGCTACCTCCACGTTGGCGGCGAGCGCCGATGTAAATTTGTCCTCCACCACTTACATAGGAGGGTCGTGAATAAAATGAGGCAGTTGGATTCATAGCTCAAACCCTAAACATTGTTAGTTACAACTTTGCATGAATCACTGTCGATCACTTAGATGAAAGATGTCGGCACGACGCATCCAAGAGTTCATACTTGAAGGATAACCAGTCCATTTAACAAGACACCATTCTTCACCTTGCCGTTTTTTACATCGAATGATTTTCTCTACCAAATATGTTTCACTTTCAGTGACTACCTCAATCTCATCGCGGTAAAAGCTACCCTCAATTTCTTCATTATCGTAATCTTTCAACTTGTAGGTGGTCGGAGAGTCTTTTTGATTAATCCTTGATACTGTAAATACCTCCTCTGTCCAATTCGGAAGGTACCCTTTAGCAAAAACACTTTTCACTTTTGAGATACGAACTTTATCACCAATTTTCACATCACTTTTCACATGAGTGCGTTTACGTTGGAATGATTCGCGCACTTTATCTACATTGTCAGCATTTACATCTACTGGTCTGAGTCCAATAGAACGATGGATAGAGTGATTGTAGGCATGGAGTGTATCTTGTAGAACCTTTGTCCAATTTTGTGTCAAGTTGGCAGTAAAATGTCGTCACAAGCGATTTTTTAATGTGCGATTAAAACGTTCAACGAGAGCAGCTTCATAAGCACTCTTTACACTAAACAACTCAATGTCATGCCTCTCAAAAAATCTTCTCACATGCTGATTTTCAAACTCTTTTCCTTGATCACTCTGAATTCTTTTTGGAATGCGACCTTCTCGAAAAATTGTTTGGAATACTTTTGCTACTCCTTTCCCTTCTTTAGTTTTTAAAGGTTGAGCCCACGCATAACGCGAGAAAATATCAATGACGGTTAAAATAAAATTATTGCCCGAGTTATGTTTTGAAATGGAGGCAACATCACACAAATCTGCTTGCCACTGTTCATCGATGTCATGAACAATATATGGCGGGTGCGGTACTTCTTTTTCGCTTGTTTGTGGAGTGTATAGGTAGCCTGACCCTTTAACCATCGTTTCACTTGTGATTGTGGAAGACCACTCGCTTTTGATAATTTCTTGATAGATGCAAATCCTGCCGGATGTTTTACATCATAATAGATTGACTTCAAACGTTCAGTCGATGACGACTGACTCTTTTTCCTCCTTTTCATCTTTTTGTTTTCTTGCCTTTCTACATTTACAACAACTGCAGCATTTAGCTTTAGCGGTTTTGCGATCGTGTTCACATTGCTTAGGGGTTTCATTGTGAGAGCTGGCGCAGCAAGTGCAAGTGCAAGTGACAACGACATTCACCTCTGGCGGCTCATTACATGGCAAGCAACACATCTGCTTCATATTAATAGTCTGAGAACATGTATTTCCTGGGAGGAGCTGTTTTACGTTTTCCTTTTACTAGTTTTAGTGGTGGCGTAGATCTACGTCGAGTTCTTCCTCTTGTTTGCTTAGTGAGTGTGGGAGGGGATGTAGCAGGTGACGTCTTAAACCAATTTGTTGGCATTTTCATCGTCTGAAGCATTGGAGCAGTAGCCACTGTTGAATCAAGTTCTTTCAATGTCTCATTATTCAAAGCAAATTTTGGCACATTATGCTTTTTCAATAGTTTAAGACAGTATGTCCAACCAGGTGGAACATAGCCCTGACGGCGCTTTCTACGTGTCGCATACTGAATCAAGTCTTCATAACGTGAAGCATCAATCACTTTATTTTCATCTGTAATGATTTCTCCTCTATCATTTACATTGAGATGGGGTTCAATACTGTTGAAAAGAGATATGGCATGTGCGCGAGATGCTAAAGGTGTAGCAGTCGATACAGAGTCACGCATCTTATTCTTGAAGTTTTTCAATTGCTCAACAGTTTCCGATTGTAATAATACAGCACGATGTGGATCTTTGATGTGAACATTTTGCTGATAATCTATTTCTTTCCTATACATTTGATTTGCAAGAGGTTGCTTTACTTGCTGCATGGCAGTCAATTGTACATATTCATCCTGAGGAATAACAATCATGCGAGAATAAGAACTCATAGTTTGTAGATAATCATGGGAGTTTTCAAAACATCACTTCGAAATCTAAATTCTTCCGGACACTCTTGCGTAAAGTCAATGAATAAGTAACCGTGTGGTTTTTCAGTAGCTGCTTGAAAAATTTCAATTAAGGCTTTTGATCCTCTTGGTGCAACTTGTCGCGCTAAAATTTCAAATTGACTTTTATCTCACGGATTCTTGAAAATAGCATAATAGTGTGTATTCAGGTTTCGTGTACGAGCTTCTTTTCCATCAGGAAACAAATTTTGTGTGATATAGATGATAAAGCACCTTTTATGATGTGCTGCGCGAGTGAACATATCTGTAACATCTTTTGAATTCTTACTTTCTTTTAATAAATCATCCAATACAACAACATCATTAGACTGAAGTTTATCCACTGCAATAATTCCTTCATGTCGAATAAAGTTGCAACTTTGCAATTCCTGAAACAGGGACGGTTGATAAATACCATAACACCAAATCACTCGATTGATAGGTTCCTTAAACAACTCCCTTCTTTTATCCAATAAATTCAGCGTGAAAACAGTTTTACCTGCATGAGATGGACCTGATACAGTCAGAACTTTATCACATTGAAGTCTGAAATCCATTATAATACTTTGAGATTCAACATTTGCATAATTAACGCTTAGAGCCAAAGATATTGCCGAATACGTTGCCGACGATAGGAGCTAGCATCGGTTGCAACGCTGGAAGGAAACCGCCCTTTTGTGTTAGAGTTTCCCTCTTTCTTTGAAGGGTGACTTTAGGATTGGAGATGAAACGCAATTTCGTAGCATATCGCTTAAGTAACTTTCGTTGTTTTGGTGCTAATTTCTTCGTCCTCAACTTTCTGACATGAGAAATAATTTCACGAATGAATTTATCGTTAGCATGTCGTATAGCATTGTATCGCTGATTTGCTTTCATTCGTCGGAGAGCTTGAATGGCTGAAGAAAACTTTGAAGACTTTTGACTTTTACGTTTCGTCATTTTACGTTTCGCCATTTTCCGTGTTAGTCTTTGCTAAAACCTATCTTTACCACATTTGCATAGGTACTAACTATTGCGACATAAGTGACACTCGAAATGAGCAATATCACAGTTGCTACATTTGCAAAGTTGAATGCAATTACGTATGAAACAGCGTTGACAAAAAGCATGCTTACATCTCTTGAAGATGCGCTTTTCATTTCCATCCTCTCGCTTACATACATCGCAACACATAGTTTCACCGTTACTGATGTCTATAGAAAGTCTTTTTGAAGATATGAATTTGCTAGCCTTTTCTAAATAATAGACACATGTACAGAAGGAATATACTTCGAGAGTGAGCAGACATAGCTCGAAAACCAGTTGTGCTACAATCAAGTACCACTGCATTTTCAATTTTTCTTTATAGAAAGTTGAATGTGAATATCTGAAATCGCTTCAATCACTAGACTGCTACCATGATGGTTAAATGCGTTAAGACGTTCAGCAATTTTTATCATATGTCTTTTAAAAAATTCTTCGGGGTGATCTACCAGTTCCATTGAATAAGAAGCAAAATGGAAAGAGCGACTTTCCACCTCTTCCTTTCCAAAATGACTAAACTTAATTTTCGCAACTAATCGCGCCATGACAATGCTATCAGAGAATGTATTCATTAACTCTAGAAATAGAGTGCTAGCATCATCGACCACTGCTTCGATGTCGGTCTCATCTTTATGAAAATTTATCACAATCTTGAACAGCTCCTTTTAAACTTTGCCAATGAAAATGTAATGTTCCGCAGTCGTTTGAAAAAGACATGATCGCCCTTTATCTAGCCCATCCATTGCATGAAAACAACTCTTCTCATAGTAACATTTATTGAATAACTGCAACAAGCATGCATTATAAATCAATGGTTTGAAACAGATAAAATAGATACAGCTGGTAACTATCATACAGCGAGCAATGATAACCATACAGGACTTTGGCAGTGTTGAGGTAAGGAGGAAAGAAGCATTGGTTATGAACGTAGCTACTACAACGAACAGACAAAATAGGAACACACAAATCCTTAAAACGTTTCGTGACTTCATGGTAGTGTTGATTCACTCTACTATCCCAAGGCGGGAGCAAAATATCATCAATGATTAGATTGGGAAATACTTTCCTCTCCTTACCAGGATTATTAAAAAAGATGCGTATAACATTGAAAGCAGCTAACCATCGTTTAAAGTCAATAAGAAGAGCACTCTCACAAGAAAAGCCATAGTCTTGCAAATATTTCAGATTAAGTCCATGAATGTGTTTTCTCGCCCATTGATCAACATTGGGATCGCAGTTGGCATGTTGATGATAGACACTAACAATCTGATATGTCCAATTGTTCATAGGAATAGCACTGAGCTCCTGTACAGGTTCACCCTCACAATCCATAAAAATGATGATAGAAGCCTAAAACGGAAATTTACACATCTAAGGAAACGTTCTATAACATATTACAAAATGAAGAATTACATCGATGCTTTTCACGACAAAATACACAAATGATATGATGGTAACGAAGAAGTAAAATGTATCTAATAAGACCACGTCTACGACACTCAAAGCACATAAGCGAATTGTCATAGGGTAGAGTTAGGAAAGGACTAGTAATTCTCCTTCTTTGATTTGCGTTTTGATGCAGCATTCTTGTCCGACTTGCGCTTCGTACCACTGCTGTTAAGGATTTGATCAATTATGTCATCCACGTTGGGTGGTTTTGGAATATATAGGATGGATTCTATATGCATGGAGAGAGAGACTATTTTATTATCCTTGTGTCGACCATAATATAGTCCATTCACTTTGAAAAGGATATCCCAAGTACCTTCTCCGAGCTCATCACATCTGATGGGTATTGATTGATCTCCCTCCTTTTTATAATAACTACACCAATGTGATACCGGTAGGCAAATTTGATTACCATCCCAAATCTTTCTATAGGGAGTATCCTTGTCATCTCTCGCCTTCCACTCTTGAGCAAGAGGAGTAGGAATGTCCATATTTAATGTCACGTACTCCTCAATAATATCAAGTTGGTGGCGAATGTACGGACTCACGGGGATCAGTATGTAGTCCCCATACTGATTGCGCATTATCTTGACATCCGTGGAAGGGAGCATTCCCGCTTGCAGTACTACGCTATGATCGTCATAACGCAAGACTTGTTTAAATTTACGCTGTAGCGGTGTAGGATTATGCACCTTGGTTGTTTCTTCCACTGGCCTCAGTTGTAGATGATCTGATCGTAGCGAATCTTGTAACGTCTGACCGCCACTTTGTCCTACTAGTGCAGCAGATGGAGTAGATGCCTGAAAATGAAAAAGATTGTATTAAGTTTGCGTTCAAGGGAGGAGAGGGAGGGAAGTAGCGACTTACCATTTTAGTTGGATAATAGAATAGAGAGAGAGAGAAAATGTGCGTCCGTCACTCGTGTGATTCAACGATGGAATGATTCTCACTGTGGAAGGCTCGCTATTTATATAGAAATGCTTGATTCTCATTCGATGATGATCCTCATTGGACAATAACATCAAGCTGATTCCAAATCTGAAATCCGTTTTCCAATCCGAGCCTTCGTTCGCCCTCTGGAGCTGTTTCTTGGGAAATTCTAACTCTGTCGTTTTTCGCCAATCTCGCAAATCTTAAATGGCGTCTCACATCTAAACGAAGACAGATATGAACAAGCCGTTTCTTTCACTGAATTTGTCTCACTCTTAGCTTTCAAACGAGCTATTGCACGACTTTCTACAATCACTAGAAGCGAAATTGGAAGATCGGTGCCGGGGGGGGGACGTCAGCGAAAATGTTTTCTCTCCGATTGCTTTCAAATTCACCATACCGATGCAGAATTGTATGCTGATTCCAAATCTGAAATCCGTTTTGCACTCCGATGCTTCGTTTTGACGCTACAGCCCAAAACGTCCAAAATTTTACCTCTGTCGTTTTTTCGAAAAATGTTGAAAATTTTTTCTCTCCGATTGACTTGAAACTCACCATCTTGATAGAGAATTTGACGCTGATTCCAAATCTGGCCTCCGTTTTCCCATCCGATGCCTCGTTTTGACGCTACAGCCCAAAACCAACCCACATTCTAACTCTGTCGTTTTTCCGAAGTTGAACATTTTTTCTCGCCGATTGAGCTGGAAATCACACCACAGATGCAGAATTTGACGCTGAGTCCAAAAATCACAGTTCCAAAGTCCTCCGAGCACTGCATCCCATTCTCACTCCAAAATTCATTCATGTTCACGAAAATACTAACACACTATAGCACCAAGTCAAAACCTGGCGGTCGCCCAAGTCCACCACGACACTCTGTCGTTTATCGAAGGGAGGGGGGACGTCAGCGGCCAACCTGGCCGGCACACCACGACAGACCACAACCTCTCACGTTCCAGAGGGGGGGCGCCGGTCGTGTGTTCGCCGTTTTATTACTACTGGTCTTCCTCACTGGATGAATAAGAAGAATCATCGTCATGTTGAACCGTGTCGATCGGCCTCGTTGAGGACGAGGGAGACTCTTCATTGCCGCTGTCGCTCATGTCACTTACATCTAATTCATTCACATGGATAACAGCACTGCTAAATAAATTTCGAACAGCTTCTGCTGCGGCCTTCCGCGTAGGCTACTCCGACGTTGAGGAAATTGTAAAAATCAGTGTTTTACATCACATGTATAGGCCTACGCCTATGTTTGATTCATGCATGTACAATTATAATATGTTCTACATATAATCATGCATAAACCTTTAGTATACCAGTTTCAGGATTGATTACACACTTTTACTTATGATATTCACATTCTATTAGTATCATAGGAGATGGAATGATTACCACAAAACTACTAGCCTTATCATTGAAAACAAGACGTCGGTGCCGGAAGTTGCCTTATGGCAACAACCCTAATTTTACAGAGTGCTATCGAAGAACAAGATACGCATTTTAGACTCTAAACAACAACTAAGGTATCGATACATATCATACATCCTCAATTATTCTCATAAAACTATATTAGGCCCTATGTATCTAAAAAGCAGCTTTGAATCTTACCTTATCATTTTTGCTGGACGCCATGAGCAGTCTCCGTGCAATCGCAGAACAAAGCCAAATGATTGTTTGATGAAACACCGAACGCTAGCGTGATGTTGATTCCCCAAATTTCTTCAAACGACAACTCTTATTGTGCTTGGTGGTCGATAAATCTCTCATTTTGATTGGCTAAACCACAGGAGTCGTAATAAAACGGCGAACACTCGACCGGCGCGCCCCCCCTCTGGAACGACAGAGTGTCGTGATCGGCCGCCGTGGTGC
Organism: Prostheceraeus crozeri; assembly: GCA_907163375.1. Lineage (NCBI taxonomy): Eukaryota > Metazoa > Platyhelminthes > Polycladida > Euryleptidae > Prostheceraeus > Prostheceraeus crozeri. Next base: position 256,917 of record CAJQUW010016334.1, read on the forward strand.
TTCGAGTCTGACTCCCCCCCTCTGGAACGACAGAGTGTCGTGGTGTGCCGGCCAAGTTGGTCCGAAAGGTTCGCTGACGTCCCCCCCCTCTAGAACGAAAGAGTGTCGTGGTGGACTTGGGCGACCGCCAGGTTTTGATTTGAGGCTATAGTGTGTGATGATTTTCGAAAAAACGACAGAGTTAGAATTTTGGACGTTTTGGGATATAGCGCCCAAACGAACCATCGGATTGGGAAACGGAGGCCAGATTCGGATTCAGCGTGAAATTCTGCATCGGTATGGTGAGTTTCAAGTCAATCGGAGAGAAAAAGTTTCGCTGACGTCCCCCCCCCCCGGCACCGACCTTCCAACTTTGCTTCTAGTGGACGGATTTTGTCGTGCAATAGCTCGTTTGAAAGCTAAGAGTGAGATAAATTCACTGAAAGAATCGGCTTGTTCATATCTGTCTTCGTTTAGATGTGATACGCCATTTAAGATTTTGGGAGATTGGCGAAAAACGACAGAGTTAGAATTTTTGCGATGGCTGTGGGCTGTAGAGCCAAAACGAAGCATCGGATGGGGAAACGGAGGCCAGATTTGGATTCAGCGTCAAATTCTACATGGAAATGGGGTATTTCCAGCTCAATCGGAGCACTAGAACCGGAGATAGACGGATTTAAAGATTTGGATGGTGGGTATTACGTCATCAGCTGATCGCCACACACTATATAAGCTGGGAACCGACAGAGACTTGTCATTCATACGAGAGATTGTCAAAGGTAGGTCGTCTCTCTGAGCTCCGATGATAGCTTCGGACATTCCAAATTCCGGGTTTCTGTCAGAAACCGACTTAGAAAATTTCATTGCTGATATCAGCTAAGGCGTCAGACTTAGAGGTTCGTCAGGAGATGGCCTTCGTCTCCAGGCCATAAAAGACTCCAAAACTTTAAAGGCTTGTAACTTTGCTTCTACAAGTCCGTTTGACTTGATTCAAAAAAGGTTCGGTCGCTATTGACCTGCCCTAAGTGATAGACTACTTATAAAATTTCATAAGTAGTGCTAAAAAGTTGAAAAATTTTAATTCACTAGTTTTGGAGGTTTTCTGGGGTTTTCGACCCTGCTGAAGTCAATGAAAGCATTTTTAATGATGTCTGAGCCAGTCTTCTCATGGTATAAGCGGCTTTTCACTGAAAGCGAGCAAGACACGGAGAGTTTTGCTGTAATATTCCACTGACAGGGTGTTCCTTCGGGACGGCGGACGATGCCGTAGTGATAAGTGTGGCAAGGGAGTGTGTCATAGTTTAGACCGTAACCGCTGGGACAACTCATGTCTCATGTTGGGCATTTGACACAGCTCTCAACGTAGCACTTTGAACGCCAATCGATTGAGTCTTAGCTATCTTGTCATGGGTGGCCTCTAAACATCTCCATTGCAAAACGCTGGTGAATCAAGCTCTCTACGGCTTGCTATCAAGCTGATCAAAGCAATAACTTGGGATGTTTCCTCAAGGTTTTCAAGTATGCTGAGTTCAAATCTGCTATCAGATTTCAAATTTAACTAAGTCTAAGGCAGCTTTGAGGGGTTAGATCCCAGCTACTGTTCACTACCTTTGACTCGGCGTTGCTGTTACCACTTCGGGGCAGTGACAATGATGTCTTAAGCTGTAAATAGCGGGTATCGGGGAAGATCTCTCACTTCCCTAGTGATCAGTACAAGGCCTTCGGGCTGTCGACGGGATCGAGTGCCACTCACTACACTCAAATCTATCATTCCTCACTAAGTGTAAAAATCATTGTTTTCCGTTTTTCGCTTCAGAAATGCCGAAATACAATAATGTGAAGACCAGTTTCAAACTGTGTCAATGCCGGAAGGTATTCCGAGCTGACGCCTTCAAGAAACACGCTTGCACTAGCAAGAAACAGATAGGGGTCGGTCGCTACTATTGCGGAGCCCACAAAATCAGTCGCTTAAGTGAGCGGTTGGAGGATTGGCACTCACAACACAGCGAGTGACAAACAGGCGAAGTAGGCGAAGAAGAACGGAGTTCACTCTTCGCCACTGAGCTCCGTTCTTTGGAGCTACAATCCGTCAACGAACAAGAACGGAGTTCACTCTTCGCCACTGAGGCCACTGAGCTACAATCCGCCATTGAAGCGATTGCCGCTGTATCCTCGCTTAGTAGCGAGAGCTCGCTGTCCAGCAGCGATAGTGAGGAGGAGGAGGAGGGAGAGCTACAGTCGCAACCTATCGAGGACGTCGACCTCGATCGCGAGACCCCTGCAGCCGTGACTGCGAGCGGAATTGCAACACAATGTCGCAATTTTGTCAAGCGCCCTCCGGTGATCACCGAACGGGATAAACTAAAGAAAGAGGTGGAGAAGTTGAAGGAGGAGGCCTTCTCATACAAGTCAAAGTATGAGGACCTAAAGAACGTGGCCGGAGAGATGAAGAAGGTGAAGGAGAGATTCAGCGAGCGGGATGGCGAGTTGGAGCAGGAGAGGCTCAAGACTCTCGAGGGGAAAGCCAGAGAAGAGGCTTTGCTAGCAGAGAGGGAAAGTAGGGAGAAGGAGATACGAAGGTTGAAGGAGGAAGTGGAGAGACTCCGTGTGCAGATGGCTAAGGTGGTCGAGACGAACCACGAGCTGCACCGTTCGGTGCAGCTGGTGGATCGCGATCGAAGGGTGCGTTCCAGCCGTCTGCACATCCCTATTAGAAAGGGGAGAGTAGCAGAAACTCCTCTCTTGTACGAGCGTGGAAGAGGGGAGAAATGCTACTCTCGGGTGAAGAAAGGGGTGGAGTGTCTACACTTCACCTTCGATCATCGTGATCCGATCTCGAATTTCATTTATGAGGAAGCGTCCGAGAAGATCTGTAAGTAAAAATGACTAAATTAAAATGTAAAATGATAACTCATTACTTCTTTCTTTACAGACATCCAAGAGAAGCGACCACCCGCCCCGTTGCCGGAGCCGCAGTCGAAACAGCAAGCCTAAGTCCCTATCACACACCCCGAGAACGCCACAAACGGTCCTTATGGGGTCACCATGGGGCAAGACATGATAGAATCTCCTCGCGGTTTGCCCTGGGCAGTCTTCAGACTGGCAAATACTATCATTAAGTTGAATCTGCTATCAGTCAACTTGAACGTTGCAAATGAAGCTCGGTGTAATACTTCCTTTCGACGGGCGTTCCTGTAAAGGGCGGCGGTGAAACCCGTAGCTATGTATACCGCAAGGGACATTCGGCAATGGTCAATCTTGTTAAACCTCTCTGCGTCATGTTTGCAAGTGATTGCCTCTGTCTCAACGTAGTATGCATTCGCGCCAGGGCGACATTTAGCCAACTGTCGAAGGTTGCCTTATAAACTATCCATTGCATACGTTATGAGAACCATGAGTTCTAACTGCCTCTATCAATGAGATGAATTGATGAATGGAATGAAATGGGAGGACACTCACGCGACAAAACGCGACAAAATACACTTCTCTCTTCCGTAGTCTAACAAGCTCTTTACACAGGGATCGCAGTCGATTGCTATCCCATAATCATGGAAGCTATCTTAAGTTTATTTAACACTATTTCATCTACCATTATCATTCATATGAAATGTTATAAGAATTGCAAGTTAAACTAAGTGTGCTACTATTTCCAAATGAAAAAGTATACATGGTTAAATCATCCACTGAAGCCCCATTCAAGTAAGTCAGTATGAAAGCAAAGATAATACGAAATAAAAATTTATTATGGCATGTATTTCAAAAGGTCTTCATCGTCAATATCGTCCCGGAGTCTGGCTTCACATAGATCACAAAAACAGTTCACTTGCTTCAATCGTTCTTCTACCGCGAGCCTCACTTTGTCGATATACTCCCACTCCGCCATAGTTCGTGGCTGGGAGTTAGGGGTGTACCATTCCCATAATTGGTGGAGGAATTTGGTGCTGGTGATCTCCATCACATCATCAGTATCGTACTGCAGATACTTCCACCTCACGCCTGTTAAGTCGGGATACTCCTTCTCACATACACTCTCATCTTCATCATCCGCTGCTAATGACAACTTTCTGATATTGTCGAGTCGGTACACCTTCTCTACCTTCCCCTTCGTTGGAGCGTTTGGTGCAACGAGCGCCCTTGGTGATGAGCATGGAGAAGAGAATTTTGTGTTCGGTGTTTTTGGAGGGCTTGTCACGTTGACTGTGAATAATAACTTTGAAATGTTTCCTAATTCTTAAGTATAAACAAGCAACCAATCAAAATCAACAGCCAATGAATGATGAATATGAAAGTATATATGTAAAGTGACATCCGTGTCATTTCACTCTGTCTTTGAGACGTGTAAGTAAAGTGTTCTCTAGCGAATTCTATATTTGAGGCGTACAAGTGAACTGCTCTCTCGTAAATTCCAAATTTGAGTGAAGTCTCTATCTTGTTGAAGTATCAACCTTAAACTTGATTTCGTTGAAATGGTAAGTTGAAAATTTCTTCACTCATCTCCCTCAAACGTGTGGCTAATAGCATCTTCCTCAATTTCAGGCATCAACTTCATCACCAATGCCCTCCCTTCTCGAGGAAAGTTTAGAGTTGTTGAGTCAAGGTAGGTTGTAACAATACACTGAGACTTGAACAGAGATGATAGAATGATTTCTCTTTCAGGTGATACCAGTCCCATCTCGAGCGAGTCCATGTCAACATTGTCGCGGGAATGCAACGATCGGGAATGTGCTGACTGTGGGCACATCTTCACGAGGAAGCGTGATCTCGTCCGACGCATCAATCGAGGTGTTTGTAGACCTAAGTCAGCATCAATCTCCGAAGGTGGGGATGATTCTGTTAACGATGTCTCCTTTTCTTGCGATTTATGCATTCAGTCTTTTGAGTCACATTTTGAACTATCTTCACATACACTTCGACATACACACAGTGACGATAGTTATACTAACAGCATCTCCTCTATCCGACTCTCTGAAGTGTCGATAAATAATTCTTAGATAAATAATTCTTAAATAATTCTTAAATAATTTCTTTAGATAAACATTGCTGTTTTATGTATCGCTTTAGATTGCACTTCCTTGTGAATATATGCCTACAGTCAGCCCATTCCCCCTATATCTGTGAAAAGACTTTTTCATACACATATTTTTATTTCAATAAACATATCACAATGACTTCACTTTGTTTTCCGAAACACTAAAGTTACGAGGGATTTAGTATCTTTCACATGGATGCACTCTTGTAAACCATTGGTAATTTTGATAGCAATAGAGGGTATAGTTTGTTTGACGACGGGATGATAGAAAATAGATTCAAACATCTTCTCGACTATTCTATATGAAGCGTCTTTATCATGAATGAAATCACGTAAAATGTATTCTTTTTTCTCACCAACAGAAATAGGTAGAATCAAATCACTTTGAATGTAAAGGTGCTGTTCATGTTTATCAAGTGTCATTGGTGTTTCTATACCAATCGTATGCGCAGCAGTAAACACAGTTTGTAGCATTGAAAAACCAAAGAGTTTTTTCAAATTTTTACTCAATTGACATTGAATGTCATCACCCAGTTTCAGAACAACGCGTTGATTTTCAATTGAAAACGAAATGTGGTGTGTCTTTACATCATATTTACTTTTCATCACTTGCTTCAACTTCTGTTGTATATAAGGATTTACTACATGAATGAAGCTTTCAACTGTATGATATAGACGCGGCATTATATTGATAGCAACTTTAGATTCTTCATAAGACTGGTAAATTTTCTTGATGCGATCGCCATAGATGTCCACCCACCATTCATCATTAACTGAATCAGCTTTAGTGTGATATTCATGAGAAGCATACACTACACCGCTTCCAATAATAGGTGTATAATGTCTTACAAAATGACGCAAGGTTGGAGAGAAATAAACTGTAGGTTTGTCATTATATTTCTGAATAACCAACTTATATTTGTCCGCCATAATTTTCTCTCCATACTTCTTACCCACAGTCTCATTCCATCGTTTTACTAACTCAATAAGTGATAAAGGTTGAACACCACGCTTTCTCAAAATGATGCGTTCTTCACATTCTACAACATCTTCATCAATTATTTTAAATTTATAATGAAATTTATTGATTCGATTTGAATAAACTTTTTTAACATTTGCAGTAGCAATTGACGTTAGATGTAGTCCATGGCCAAAACCGAGATGCGGATAGAATTCATTATCCAACCTCAGTGTAAGACCTTTAGTAAAAGAATGAAAGCGAAGGAACTGTCTCCCACTCCAATGATAGATAGTAAACTCATAAACTTTCTGATCCTTATTCTTCATGATGGACGTATTACCACTGTTGAATGCCTTAATAATTTTCTCATTCCCAAATGGACCATAATAATCTGATTTTATCTGAATCCATTCATAGTTCCACTTTCCATCTGACGTTAAATTGTATGGGAACTGGAATGCATTATTCATCGTTATTCCATTATGGGTGCGAGGAGTCAATATCATTTCTTCCACATCATTCACATTCTGAATATTGCTATCATAGCAAATACTAGAAACGCCAACCTCCCATTCACCTTCTAAATGTAGTGGACGATTTAATTCTACTCGATAGTCTGATGGTTTATTATTGGGAAATTTATTCATAGAAGCATTACTGGGCAAGTAGATTAGAAAGGAGTCCTTATTTTCACTTTCCATATTATTGACATTGGAGAAAAATATATTAGCATACTTTTACATTAACTCTTCATTCGGAAATGGAGTGTGATACTTGTCACAGCGTCTTTATGAAAAGGAATCAACGCACCAGCATCGTCATATATGGCAATATCAATCTGTGGTATATAGTTTGATTTCAAGTCTGTATAATGCACTTTCTTAAAAGTATGCTCAGATAAAACACTGCAGCTTTTCGGTTGGTGTGGTATCATTGCTAAAAGTGGAGCTTCAGCATCTCCCACACGCACATCTTCACCAATATTGGAATATAACTGAAAATAGTTAATACGACGCGATAATGATAGATGCGCGCTAGCTTTGGTTATAGTACCACTTTTAAACGTATTTTGATCAAAAGCCCAAAATGTCCTTTAGGGTATTGTCCATGATCAGCTCAATATTTTTCCCGCTAACACGAAGAGATGGCACACCTTCTTTTTCAGAAAACGAAATATGTTCATCTTGAATCACTTCATTCAAATAATCTATTGCCATCTTAACTGAAGTGATCATGCGAGGTGTCAACACTCTTGTTCTATGTGAGATTCCACTCAAAGGCTCTACACACTTTCTGTATAGAGATACCGACCATTCTGTATCAACTTGATTTGATCCATCACATTTCAAATAGCGCATATCAAATTTTCCATGAACGGCCGCAGAGCGATGTCGCAAGAACTGATGAAAATCTTCTGAACAAACTAATACTAGATCATCATCATCATCTAATTTACTAATGACGATTTGATCCGTTGATTTCGTATAAGTCAATGTTGTCACTTGTTCACCATCAACTCGAAGGAGAAAATTAAATTTCTTCACTAATGTTTCAGGAGTCATGTTTGTCTTTCTTGGCTTAATCACAATCTTCTTCACCAACGTCTTCTCATTTTATGGAATAAGATCTACATAATAAGCTTCCTCTCGATATATTAACTGTTTATGACCACTTGGGTGGTAATTAACGTTATAATTATCATAGCTTGTTAAGGCGCTAGCGAGGTAACCTAAATCATTTCTTAAACTTGGACTTAAACCAACAATCCAATCTTTCTCAACTACATGATGTACATAATTATGATCATCATTGTGCGGAGTAAGTTGGATGATGTGTCTACCCTCTTTATTCAGGAAATCATATATAAACTTTTTACATGATAAGAGATCTTTCTTTGGCCACTGTGGAATGTATACTCGGCAGCCCTTTTCACATTGGTAAGCAGCTGTACGTCTCATATTAATAGTCATCACCTCATGATCAAAAGTATAGACACAGTTGCTATAAACAAGTTGAGTGACACCCACTTCCCACTTTCCATTTAGCTGTTGTGTATGATCAATGGGAGTAGAAAAGAGTGCGGCTCGATTACTAGCAAATCTCTTTGTAGCCGCACTGCTAAGCAAAATATGATAAAACGACATTTTTATATTGCTGATCTGCGGCTTTGCATAACATCATGAAGACTTGGATTTTGGACTCTCTACAATATATCAGAGTTGATCGTGATGGAAACGTGCATTTCAAAAATTCTCATGGTCATACATCAAGAGGTATTACATTAACATGGCGACAATTTGTCAACCTCAATGATATCATGAGGGATTTGGAATATTTTGAAACATTAAGATTCATCTCCTTGGGTGATCAAGTTTGGCTTCAACATTACAGAAATGAAATTCAAATTTGCCATTCTCATTCCGCAAGCTGTTTCTCATTTCGCAAATACAATTGGGAGAAGTATAGAAGATACATACATCGCTCCATCATGACATTTATTCGTCGTGAGTTCATCGCCCTACTATGCAAATCTTAATCAGACATGACTACCACGCACCATGAGTTGGAAATTAGATTCCCTACAACGTATTGAAACGGATCATGATCGAAACGTCTATTTCAAAGATTCAACTGGAAATGTGAGAAGAGAGTTTGTTTTATCTTATCGTCATTTTCAATCTCTACATCATATCATGAAGGACTTGAAATACTTCTATATGAAAAGACATTCACGTATTGGAAATCGCATCTGGTTGCGCGTCAACAATCGGCGAATTCAACTCTATCATTCCCAACTCCATACTAACTTCACATTTCATCAAGGTAGTTGGGAAAAGTATAAAAGGAAGGTACATCGCTCAATTTACTCATTTTTTCATCATGAAGCGCCATCGCTACACCATCGTCAACATTCTCCGTCGCTTCAGACTCTACACCAAAATCGATCTCACAACATTACACCAACACCTTCCAAACAGCAAGTATTACCCGGGCCGACCTCAAATGTTAGTGGGGAAGATGAACAATTCACGGAATCTTCAACTCTTCCCAAATGGGACTGTAGAGATTCTCGGCGCCCTTTCTCATTCATCGGCGCAGTCAATGCGCTTAGAGCTACAAAGACTACTACGTCGGATATGGAAGAGGGAGAGGTGTGTGATGTCGAATCTGACTGTGGACAATATGGTGATCTCTACTCAATTGAGTGAAAGTGAATCATTTTTGAAGATTCGTACCAGCAGTTACAATTTGTGTTATGAACCCGAACTTTTTCCTGCAGCTCTCATTAGTTGTTGGTTACCTGTGCATGTGGCAATCTTTCATAATAGTAAAGTGATCATTACTGGACTAAAATCTCATGTACAAGCAAATGTGATCCTAGACTATCTCATCGAGTATGTACGTACCCAGCGGATTGTAAAATAAAAAACAATTTTTCCAACATGATGTTTTTATTTCAAATCATGATAGAACTTACAAATCATTTTTTCATTAGAGGATGGATTACATGAAAATTTTTGAATAACAGATACAAATCGAGATACATGTAAACGTTTTAAGATGAAGTACAGTACAAAAGCACCACACGTTGATGAAAGTAGATGTTGTAGTATGCGTTCATTTCGCTGATATTGACGCGTATGTTTTCTCAACCACTGCTGTGTTGGTATATTTGGAGGTTGAGCAAGAGAGTCAAATAGTTCACCACGTCGGTCTTCTCCAATAAAGATCGCTTTCCAATGCTCACCGCCTAAATTCTGCGAATGAGTGTTTAGCACAATAAAGATGGGATAGTGATTTACTGCAGGTGGTAAGGTATCGAGTGAATAGACATTATCGAAAGCTTTCAACGTCGCTTCGTCTGCATTACGCTGCACTTTAGTCTTAATATCGTCAGCAGTCAACCAACTCATTAACGATTATACTGAAGAATCACGTCACGATACTTTGTAATTTCAATATTTGAATCGAAGACTGCATAAATTAATGCATTGATCGTCTCAGGTAGTGTTCTTTTGAACGTCAAATCCAAACGAATATTATGAGGCACGTTCGCTTGACGATAGAGTGCACTAATATCGCTGTCAGCAGTCAAATCAAATGCATAAATAGTATATCCACTCTCAAACTCTTTCATAGTAAGTCCGTTGGTGTCATCCGTATTGTAAAAGCCAAAGACATCCATAAAATCAACATAACTGCGCATAAATTGATCCGAAGCAAAATCTGGTTTGTAGGGTAGACCAGGATGACTCACACCATTTACACGTAAAGCAATTTCACTTAACTGATTGTGTTTAAAATTGAAAGGATTCTTCTTTATATTACCATTAAATGCATCATTTTCAACCATTGCCACCATGAGGAGCTTCGGTGCTTCCGATGGAAAGAGGCCAACTTTCATGAAACTCTTTTGATCTTTCGGAATTGTAAAGGTGAGAAGCTTTGTATGCTGAACGGGGTAAATGGCATTTTGGCGGTTAAGACCTTCAGCATGTCCTCTAATGACACTTGGATTCGGTACTACTCGACGAATGTAAAGTGCAATATCTTCCACATGAATTCTAAAATTGTCAACTTTAGCAAATGCATTCAGCGCAAATTCAGGCTTATTCAATGTCAGCTTGAGTCGCATGCTGGTATTACAGAGTAAAAGCTTTGACTGTCTAAAGAAGTCTAAATTCAGCGGACCATATAGCTGACATACTTTACTATCTTTAATCATAGCAGATCGCTTTACAAAGCCACTGTTTGTTTCAACATCAAATTTTCCTGCTTCATCTCTATACCATCCCATGGCTTCCATATGACTTTTTTGTGCTGCTGGATGAAACTGTGATACATGATTGAAATATGATTTATAGGGATAATCGCTTTGACCACCTTCCACCTGCTGCTCTCCAATCGTTAGAGAAACATTGCGAAGTAATGTAGTCAATGGTAAATTGTTCAGTCCAACTTTATGTGCATCGTCAATAGCAGTTCCATCTACTTGCTGAATTCTAAACCTCAAATCAAGCATCGCATAACTCAAATCTATGTAGTCATCACTACCACCAGGAATAACAAATTCAATGGGGCCAGCATTCTCAGCTGTTCGAGGATGATAATCTACAATACTTGAACTAAGAATATCTGTCTGTATGGCTTGTTGATCAAACAAACAAAAACCGGAAGTTTTACACTCCATGATTAGAGGTTATAGAAGCGTCGTCGTTTAGCGCCTGATGAATGATTAGAGCCTCTGCGACGTTTGCGTGAATGCCTTTTGACTGAAGATCGCACCTTACCAGCTCCGCGATGTTTCCTTCTTCCTTTATTCATTCGTTTAGGTGATTTCTTTCCTTGAGTAACACCAGCAAAGGTCTGCTTCAATGTTTTTAAACCGCTTTCCTTCCCACGATTCAACAAACTGCTCTTAAAACTTCTACCTCTGGAAAGATAACTAGCAACATCACCAGCAAAGCCAACGGCATTACTTAAAACATTTCGTTTTAAAGATCTACCGACATTGGATATGAGAAGTGCTACAACAGATTTCAGTGCACCAAGTATGCTACCTCCACGTTGGCGGCGAGCGCCGATGTAAATTTGTCCTCCACCACTTACATAGGAGGGTCGTGAATAAAATGAGGCAGTTGGATTCATAGCTCAAACCCTAAACATTGTTAGTTACAACTTTGCATGAATCACTGTCGATCACTTAGATGAAAGATGTCGGCACGACGCATCCAAGAGTTCATACTTGAAGGATAACCAGTCCATTTAACAAGACACCATTCTTCACCTTGCCGTTTTTTACATCGAATGATTTTCTCTACCAAATATGTTTCACTTTCAGTGACCACCTCAATCTCATCGCGGTAAAAGCTACCCTCAATTTCTTCATTATCGTAATCTTTCAACTTGTAGGTGGTCGGAGAGTCTTTTTGATTAATTCTTGATACTGTAAATACCTCCTCTGTCCAATTCGGAAGGTACCCTTTAGCAAAAACACTTTTCACTTTTGAGATACGAACTTTATCACCAATTTTCACATCACTTTTCACATGAGTGCGTTTACGTTGGAATGATTCGCGCACTTTATCTACATTGTCAGAATTTACATCTACTGGTCTGAGTCCAATAGAACGATGGATAGAGTGATTGTAGGCATGGAGTGTATCTTGTAGAACCTTTGTCCAATTTTGTGTCAAGTTGGCAGTAAAATGTCGTCACAAGCGATTTTTTAATGTGCGATTAAAACGTTCAACGAGAGCAGCTTCATAAGCACTCTTTACACTAAACAACTCAATGTCATGCCTCTCAAATAATCTTCTCACATGCTGATTTTCAAACTCTTTTCCTTGATCACTCTGAATTCTTTTTGGAATGCGACCTTCTAGAAAAATTGTTTGGAATGCTTTTGCTACTCCTTTCCCTTCTTTAGTTTTTAAAGGTTGAGCCCACGCATAACGCGAGAAAATATCAATGACGGTTAAAATAAAATTATTGCCCGAGTTATGTTTTGAAATGGAGGCGACATCGCACAAATCTGCTTGCCACTGTTCATCAATGTCATGAACAATATAATGGCGGGTGCGGTACTTCTTTTTCGCTTGTTTGTGGAGTGTATAGGTAGCCTGACCCTTTAACCATCGTTTCACTTGTGATTGTGGAAGACCACTCGCTTTTGATAATTTCTTGATAGATGCAAATCCTGCCGGATGTTTTACATCATAATAGATTGACTTCAAACGTTCAGTCGATGACGACTGACTCTTTTTCCTCCTTTTCATCTTTTTGTTTTCTTGCCTTTCTACATTTACAACAACTGCAGCATTTAGCTTTAGCGGTTTTGCGATCGTGTTCACATTGCTTAGGGGTTTCATTGTGAGAGCTGGCGCAGCAAGTGCAAGTGACAACGACATTCACCTCTGGCGGCTCATTACATGGCAAGCAACACATCTGCTTCATATTAATAGTCTGAGAACATGTATTTCCTGGGAGGAGCTGTTTTACGTTTTCCTTTTACTAGTTTTAGTGGTGATGTAGATCTACGTCGAGTTCTTCCTCTTGTTTGCTTAGTGAGTGTGGGAGGGGATGTAGCAGGTGACGTCTTAAACCAATTTGTTGGCATTTTCATCGTCTGAAGCATTGGAGCAGTAGCCACTGTTGAATCAAGTTCTTTCAATGTCTCATTATTCAAAGCAAATTTTGGCACATTATGCTTTTTCAATAGTTTAAGACAGTATGTCCAACCAGGTGAAACATAGCCCTGACGGCGCTTTCTACGTGTCGCATACTGAATCAAGTCTTCATAACGTGAAGCATCAATCACTTTATTTTCATCTGTAATGATTTCTCCTCTATCATTTACATTGAGATGGGGTTCAATACTGTTCAAAAGAGATATGGCATGTGCGCGAGATGCTAAAGGTGTAGCAGTCGATACAGAGTCACGCATCTTATTCTTGAAGTTTTTCAATTGCTCAACAGTTTCCGATTGTAATAATACAGCACGATGTGGATCTTTGATGTGAACATTTTGCTGATAATCTATTTCTTTCCTATACATTTGATTTGCAAGAGGTTGCTTTACTTGCTGTATGGCAGTCAATTGTACATATTCATCCTGAGGAATAACAATCATGCGAGAATAAGAACTCATAGTTTGTAGATAATCATGGGAGTTTTCAAAACATCACTTCGAAATCTAAATTCTTCCGGACACTCTTGCGTAAAGTCAATGAATAAGTAACCGTGTGGTTTTTCAGTAGCTGCTTGAAAAATTTCAATTAAGGCTTTTGATCCTCTTGGTGCAACTTGTCGCGCTAAAATTTCAAATTGACTTTTATCTCACGGATTCTTGAAAATAGCATAATAGTGTGTATTCAGGTTTCGCGTACGAGCTTCTTTTCCATCAGGAAACAAATTTTGTGTGATATAGATGATAAAGCACCTTTTATGATGTGCTGAGCGAGTGAACATATCTGTAACATCTTTTGAATTCTTACTTTCTTTTAATAAATCATCCAATACAACAACATCATTAGACTGAAGTTTATCCACTGCAATAATTCCTTCATGTCGAATAAAGTTGCGACTTTGCAATTCCTGAAACAGGGACGGTTGATAAATACCATAACACCAAATCACTCGATTGATAGGTTCCTTAAACAACTCCCTTCTTTTATCCAATAAATTCAGCGTGAAAACAGTTTTACCTGCATGAGATGGACCTGATACAGTCAGAACTTTATCACATTGAAGTCTGAAATCCATTTTAATACTTTGAGATTCAACATTTGCATAATTAACGCTTAGAGCCAAAGATATTACCCAATAGGTTACCCACGACAGGAGCTAGCATCGGAAGTAACGCTGGAAGGAAACCGCCCTTTTGTGTTAGAGTTTTCCTCTTTCTTTGAAGGGTGACTATAGGATTGGAGATGAAACGCAATTTCGCAGCATATCGCTTAAGTAACTTTCGTTGTTTTGGTGCTAATTTCTTCGTCCTCAACTTTCTGACATGAGAAATAATTTCACGAATGAATTTATCGTTAGCATGTCGTATAGCATTGTATCGCTGATTTGCTTTCATTCGTCGGAGAGCTTGAATGGCTGAAGAAAACTTTGAAGACTTTTGACTTTTACGTTTCGTCATTTTACGTTTCGCCATTTTCCGTGTTAGTCTTTGCTAAAACCTATCTTTACCACATTTGCATAGGTACTAACTATTGCGACATAAGTGACACTCGAAATGAGCAATATCACAGTTGCTACATTTGCAAAGTTGAATGCAATTACGTATGAAACAGCGTTGACAAAAAGCATGCTTACATCTCTTGAAGATGCGGTTTTCATTTCCATCCTCTCGCTTACATACATCACAACACATAGTTTCACCGTTACTGATGTCTATAGCAAGTCTTTTTGAAGATATGAATTTGCTAGCCTTTTCTAAATAATAGACACATGTACAGAAGGAATATACTTCGAGAGTGAGCAGACATAGCTCGAAAACCAGTTGTGCTACAATCAAGTACCACTGCATTTTCAATTTTTCTTTATGGAAAGTTGAATGTGAATATCTGAAATCGCTTCAATCACTAGACTGCTACCATGATGGTTAAATGCGTTAAGACGTTCAGCAATTTTTATCATATGTCTTTTAAAAAATTCTTCGGGGTGATCTACCAGTTCCATTGAATAAGAAGCAAAATGGAAAGAGCGACTTTCCACCTCTTCCTTTCCAAAATGACTAAACTTAATTTTCGCAACTAATCGCGCCATGACAATGCTATCAGAGAATGTATTCATTAACTCTAGAAATAGAGTGCTAGCATCATCGACCACTGCTTCGATGTCGGTCTCATCTTTATGAAAATTTATCACAATCTTGAACAGCTCCTTTTAAACTTTGCCAATGAAAATGTAATGTTCCGCAGTCGTTTGAAAAAGACATGATCGCCCTTTATCTAACCCATCCATTGCATGAAAACAACTCTTCTCATAGTAACATTTATTGAATAACGGTAACAAGCATGCATTATAAATCAATGGTTTGAAAGAGATAAAATAGATACAGCTGGTAACTATCATACAGCGAGCAATGATAACCATACAGGACTTTGGCAGTGTTGAGGTAAGGAGGAAAGAAGCATTGGTTATGAACGTAGCTACTACAACGAACAGACAAAATAGGAACACACAAATCCTTAAAACGTTTCGTGACTTCATGATAATGTTGATTCACTCTACTATCCCAAGGCGGGAGCAAAATATCATCAATGATTAGATTGGGAAATACTTTCCTCTCCTTACCAGGATTATTACAAAAGATGCCTATAACATTGAAAGCAGCTAACCATCGTTTAAAGTCAATAAGAAGAGCAGTCTCACAAGAAAAGCCGTAGTCTTGCAAATATTTCAGATTAAGTCCATGAATGTGTTTTCTCGCCCATTGATCAACATTGGGATCGCAGTTGGCATGTTGATGATAGACACTAACAATCTGATATGTCCAATTGTTCATAGCAATAGCACTGAGCTCCTGTACAGGTTCACCCTCACAATCCATAAAAATGATGATAGAAGCCTAAAACGGAAATTTACACATCTAAGGAAACGTTCTATAACATATTACAAAATGAAGAATTACATCGATGCTTTTCACGACAAAATACACAAATGATATGATGGTAACGAAGAAGTAAAATGTATCTAATAAGACCACGTCTACGACACTCAAAGCACATAAGCGAATTGTCATAGGGTAGAGTTAGGAAAGGACTAGTAATTCTCCTTCTTTGATTTGCGTTTTGATGCAGCATTCTTGTCCGACTTGCGCTTCGTACCACTGCTGTTAAGGATTTCATCAATTATGTCATCCACGTTGGGTGGTTTTGGAATATATAGGATGGATTCTATATGCATGGAGAGAGAGACTATTTTATTATCCTTGTGTCGACCATAATATAGTCCATTCACTTTGAAAAGGATATCCCAAGTACCTTCTCCGAGCTCATCACATCTGATGGGTATTGATTGATCTCCCTCCTTTTTATAATAACTACACCAATGTGATACCGGTAGGCAAATTTGATTACCATCCCAAATCTTTCTATAGGGAGTATCCTTGTCATCTCTCGCCTTCCACTCTTGAGCAAGAGGAGTAGGAATGTCCATATTTAATGTCACGTACTCCTCAATAATATCAAGTTGGTGGCGAATGTACGGACTCACGGGGATCAGTATGTAGTCCCCATACTGATTGCGCATTATCTTGACATCCGTGGAAGGGAGCATTCCCGCTTGCAGTACTACGCTATGATCGTCATAACGCAAGACTTGTTTAAATTTACGCTGTAGCGGTGTAGGATTATGTACCTTGCTTGTTTCTTCCACTGGCCTCAGTTGTAGATGATCTGATCGTAGCGAACCTTGTAACGTTTGACCGCCATTTTGTCCTACTAGTGCAGCAGATGGAGTAGATGCCTGAAAATGAAAAAGATTGTATTAAGTTTACGTTCAAGGGAGGAGAGGGAGGAAAGTAGCGACTCACCATTTTAGTTGGATAATAGAATAGAGAGAGAGAGAAAATGTGCGTCCGTCACTCGTGCGATTCAACGATGGAATGATTCTCACTGTGGAAGGCTCGCTATTTATATAGAAATGCTTGATTCTCATTGGATGATGATCCTCATTGGACAATAACATCAAGCTGATTCCAAATCTGAAATCCGTTTTCCAATCCGATGCTTCGTTTTGAAGCTACAGCCCAAAACGTCCAAAATTATAACTCTGTCGTTTTTCGCCAATGTCCCAAAATCTTAAATGGCGTCTCACATCTAAACGAAGACAGATATGAACAAGCCGATTCTTTCAGTGAATTTGTCTCACTCTTAGCTTTCAAACGAGCTATTGCTCGACAAAATCCGTCCACTAGAAGCAAAGTTGGAAGATCGGTGCCGAGGGGGGGGACGTCAGCGAAACTTTTTCTCTCCGATTGACTTATAACTCACCATACCGATGCAGAATTTCACGCTGAATCCGAATCTGGCCTCCGTTTCCCCATCCGATGGTTCGTTTTGGCGCTACAGCCCAAAACGTCCAAAATTCTAACTCTGTCGTTTTTTCGAAAATCATCACACACTATAGCCTCAAATCAAAACCTGGCGGTCGCCCAAGTCCACCACGACACTCTGTCGTTCTAGAGGGGGGGGACGTCAGCGAACCTTTCGGACCAACTTGGCCGGCACACGACACTCTGTCGTTCCAGAGGGGGGGAGTCAGACTCGAAGCACCACGGCGGCCGACCACGACACTCTGTCGTTCCAGAGGGGGGGCGCGCCGGTCGAGTGTTTGCCGTTTTATTACTACTCACAGTAACGAATGGGGATAAGCATCGTTTTAATGAACACAAGCGTGCTGTAGATAAAGGTAATGTTGATTCGAGTGCTATGGCAGAACATTGTCTGAAATGTAGATCAAAACGTTTGACTGACATTGAAATTCTTGATAAGTGCAAAGATGCATTGGACACTAGACTGACTGAAGCTCGTTACATTAAACAGTTGATTCCAAAAATCAATCGAAGAAAAGAGTTGACGGTATTTTAAACATCTCTCAACAGCATCCAAAAAGGGTAATAAACCATTATTAGGCAACTCCATAGTGAATCTGATATGTTCAGAAAACCATTAACAAAAGGAAGGATGTCATCAACAGAAATACGGGGTAGCCATATGATAAAACAATCGTCAATGTATCGTTTCCAAATAACCGCACCATCGTAGGCTCTCAGTATTTTTTCTTCCATAAAATTAATATATATAATTGCCAACTGTGGGGCCATAGAATTCCCCCATAGTCAATCCATTAATTTGGCTGTATTGCTGATCATCATGAATAATTGTACTTGAGAATAAAGCTAGTTTCGTCAGATTTATAATATCCTCCACATCCACGTTTTTCAAGAAATCATCAGATCTACCATAAAGGTGAAGAAATTCTCTCAATACATTGAATAAATCTGTATCTCCATGTAGCGGAATGTTACCGTATAGGTTGGTCACATCAAGTGACGCAAATCCACCAATTTGAAACTCAGGAGGAATAGAATTGACCCATTCAACGAAACAATCGCCATCTCTGATATGACATGGTACAAATCGTAATAGGTTGTTTAATTCTGAAGATAAAAATTTAGATAATTTGTTGCCAGGTCCATGAAGTGCAGCAACAATGGGTCTTCCCGTTAGTTCACCATTTTTATGATCCTTTGGAAGGACGTAAGCAGAACATGGAAGAGGTTCAGAATATCTCAGATCCATTAGTCCATAGTAAACATGTGAAAACTTAGATTGACTTCGAGGTTTGAGAACACTTCTCTCCTACTTGTCGTGAACTCATATCTTGCTCTGTATATAAATAGTCCCGGAGCTAGCGTGAAGTTGTGCAGGGAACGAGGTAGTACATAAAACTTTCACATAGCATAGTACACCTCTAACCTACTGCAAAACTTCGCGTCTGCCGGATCAGATCATTTGCTTTTCAGAAATAGAGAGGATAACACAATCCTATGTATTTCCAGTGGTAAAATTGTGACATTTGAGGTGTTGACTCCATTTTTTCGAATTTTTGCTCATAAAAGTTACACAGATTGGTATTTTGTTGAACTGGTTATTATAGAAATCATCTACAGATCATGATTTTTCAAATGAGTTATCATTCAGTGACAGAGGATGAAGTAAAGTGTGCAAGCAGACACTTTTCGTTGGTGTAACTGCAAATTTTAACATAGAAATTTCAGGAAAATTGTTGATATACTTTAACGAAAAGTGTCTGTTTGTACACTTTACTTCATCCTCTGTCACTGAATGATAACTCATTTGAAAGATCATGATCTGTAGATGATTTCTATAATAACCAGTTCAACAAAATACCAATTTTTGTAACTTTTATGAGCAAAAATTCGAAAAAATGGAGTCAACACCTCAAATGTCACAATTTTACCATTGGAATTACATAGGATTTTGTTATCCTCTCTATTTCTGAAAAGCAAATGATCTGATCCGGCAGACGCGAAGTTTTGCAGTAGGTTAGAGGTGTACTATGCTATGTGAAAGTTTTATGTACTACCTCAGTAGCGGATAGGAACATGTGTTCCGAATTGCGAATGCGAACATGGATATGAACATGTTCCGAATTGCGAATGGATGCGAACATGGATAGGAACATGTAAATAGGAACCGCGTTTCGATTGATAGGCGAATTGAGATCATACTCAATGATTCGGAACGCCTTGTTCCGAAATTGAATTAGAGTATGTGAATTAGAATAGGGATGCGAACATCTATTTCGGTACTTAAACAGGTGTTTGTTTTGAGACTGCTTGCTCAAATGCGACAATTGTGGCCATTGTGACTATGATGACAATTTTATTTATTTTCATAACTAGGTTAAGTTATAAATACGTGGAAGTTGCTTGATGGTTAGTTACCCAATTTCATGGATTGTTGCAAGAGACCTTGGTTATTCGCTAAAGGCTATAGAAACTGTTACAAATCTAAATGAAAATATCAAAGCTGGTGATTTAGTTGAACGACTATCGGATCTGGATGAGCATACCATGAATGCTAAATTGGATCGTAGTTGGATAGAAGATTTCTCAATGCTACATTATAAAGACAGTGAAATTAGGAGGATGAAATTGGAACTTTCTGAAACGGAGATAAAAAAAGTGAAACCTTCAATTGATTTATCAAAATGTTCTAACAATGAAAGTGACTTCAGAAAGAAATTAGAAACAGAGACGTTTAAACTATTATGTGAACGGAACTGCATTAGGTGTTTTGAACGGGAAAAATCCCTTCTCTTGTTACCATGTTCTCATTTTGTCATGTGTTCTACATGCTATATACCCTTGGAAACTACATTTTGTCCCCTTTGTGATGAAGAAATAATTTCAACAGTCACTGTATATCGTTCATGATGAGTCATCATGCGTGTCTGTGATTGGTTGCTATTGTGCAGCTTTTGTATATAAGGTTATTACACTTCTATTACAACCATACTTGTTGAGGATTGTAGACATTAATAAACATGCCATTTACCACGATCATTCCTGTTTCAATTATTCACAAAGACAATCTGTTTACTAGCAAGATTTTCTACTCTGCAAATGATGTTGTTGGTTACAAAGCTGATCTCATAGATCTGATGGAGGATATTGTCACATTCTATCATTGTGAAGATGATATTGAACTTCAGAAACTCTTAATGAGGACATTGACCAATGCCCTTACGCGAGTACTACGATTTTGGCTCGATGAAGTGTTCAAGCCTCTGAGTTTGACGGAAGCTATTCCACAGAGTTCTCGTTGCTATTGTGAAATGAGAACACGGAAATTGAGGACTTGTTTGCATGATATAATCGTATTTAGCCACTATGAGGAAAATGGTGGTAAATTCAAGGTGGACATGTTTACCGGACCCCCGTCGATGAGCGTCAATGTGGCAGTGCAAGATGATCGGGACATAATCAAGTTTAGAGCGTACTATGCTAATCTTTTAAAAGTCTTCGCTTCAAAACCATGCTGTTCATGCTGTCCTCTATCAAAGGATTTAATGTGTAATATAGAACAGCTTATAACTGCAACGACACAGACCTTGAGTGATGTTGATGACTACGACCTACCATCTGTTACCGTTTGACTTTGTTGCATGGAACTAAGCAAAAATGTATATTTTTATAAATGCTTTGCTTTTAACACAATAAAAATGACTGCAAAACGAAAGGCATCTTTTTCTCGGAAGAATGGTTCTTTTAGACCTTCAAGTCAGTTTAAGAAGGCGTTGCGAAAGTTAAACAGCATGCGAAACAATAAAGTTAAGTGCAAATTAATTCAAAACTCCAGTGATGATTTCATTCGTGATTTGGCTTTTGCAATACACAAATGCCTCCCAATATACAAGCCTTTATTGAGTACTGATTCTCTAAACAGCATTAGAAAATTTTCAAATCCAAGAAGCAGTGATATGAAAAGGCGGAACTTAGTTCAGCGTGGAGGTGGTGGGTTTTTGAATATGTTGAATGATATTGGAAACAGCATTTACAATGTACTCAACAGTCCACTAGGGAAAGTTGTGGCAGGTGCCGCAGTGTTGCTGTAGACGACGAATCATGGATTGACACGTCATCATTGATTGATGACTCATGTGAATATGTATATAAGAGAGACGCGCTTGTACTCTTTAATCACTTTCAAGCTATCATTCATCACTGACGGTTGAAAAGCTCCGAATAAGTACAACATTGAATTATGTCTCAAAAAATGTTTATAGTTAGAGAGGAGAGCGACTCATTTGAACGTGATCTCTTTAAATTCCGACCGACAAGGAAGGTTCAAGGGATTGGAAATACCTTTTACTTCCAAACGTTGAGCTATGGTGACGATGGTTTCTACCTTCAAGTTCCATTTTTCCACAGTAATGGTATGTCTTCATCTGGTTATAGCAACATGAGACAAATGCGAGTAACCTTTCCGAAATGGCAGCAGATGATACTCAAAACCATCGACTCTTTGGCGAAGGAAAGCGTTGTGTTGCCCGAAAGTGCTCCTACACATTGGAGGAAGGCGTTAGAGGAAGGAAGTGGCTATAAGGATTTACCCGAGTTCGATACGCTATTCTTGAAATTGTCCGATCACTTTCAAGCATTCGATCAACTTGGAAATACAATGGAGTGTGATGATCTGAAGCGCGGACGATACATGGGTTTAATACACGTCAACGGACTATACATTGGTGCTCACGGCTCAACCGGAAAAGTGGCATCGTTACAAATGAAAGTTCTACAGTTGGTTTATGAGCCAATGCCGATTGATAAGTGTCTAATCACCATCGATAAATCTACTTCAAAAGATGGGAAGGATGTTGAAGAAAGCAAAAAGCGGGGACGGAAATCCAAGGAAGGGAGTGTTAAGTTGAAATTGAAACGCCAAGATGCTCAAATTGACGCGAGAAGTTATTTTAATGCTGACATTGATGAGGAAACACAAATGCTGTGAATGTGAAATGAAAGTTTCTAAATGTAAATAAAGTTGTTATGGAACATGACTTGTTTTATTCTAAGCAAACTGGTGGGTGTTGGTCTTTAAAGCTTTTGAAATTTCAGGATGACAGATTTTCGCCTATTCACTGATCGCACAATGTGTGTGGCCGGACCAAGTCAGTCCGGTAAAACTACTTTTGTAACTCAATTACTACAATTTAGAAATGAGATGTTTAATAAAGAAATTAAAAGAGTTAAATGGTGTTATGGCATATTTCAACCACAACTACATTCTGCACTTCGCCAGAAAGGTTATGATGTGAAGCAAGGGTTACCGACAACTGAAGACATCAAAGCAGGTGACTTACTAGTATTAGATGATCTATTACGTGAAAGCAAATCTTCAAAGGATGTAACTGAAATGTTCATTCAAACTGCACATCATAGGGAAGCTTTTATTATCTATATCACCCAAAACATTTTTGATGGAGGGAAAGAGCAAAGAACTAGGAGTTTGAATACACATTATTTGGCAATATTTAAAAATCCAAGAGACAGCAGTCAGATACATCATCTCAGTAGACAGATATTACCTCAACAACCTAAAGTTCTTTCAAAAATATATGAAGATGTAACTAAGAAACCACATGGCTATCTATTTATTGATCTAACCCAGGAATGTCCGGAACGACTTCGATTTCGAACAAATATCATACCTAATTCCGCTGAACCAATGACAGTTTTCTCGGTTCACAGTTAGTTTTAAGCAATGTACTTTGTTGCCTTATTATTTTCAAACATGTCGTATTCAAAGATGGTAGTCATTCCTCAAGAGGAGTATGTACAATTGACTACATTACAAAGTGCACAGGAAGTCAAAAATATAGATCAACCTATTACGAATCAACTTAAGGAACTAACACAAAAGGATATGGAAATTCAGAAGATTAAGGATCCCTATCGACGAATGCAGTTAGCAGCTGAAAACATTGATGAGAGGCGACAGATTCGTGATAAGTTGCGACGATTTATAACCTTGTCAACACCTCGACCATATCGTGTGCGCGCTGAGCGATTATTTGACTTCATTGATCCACATGTGAAGTTCAATGAGAGAGGGGAGATAATAGATGAAACAACTGGTGATGTTATTAGAAATAGTCACATAGATCACCTTCTGCAATATGCTGTTAGAGATGTAAGGCGAAAACTAGGTGCACCACAAGGGTGGTCATATTTTCAGAAAATTTTATCTGATCAAAATGTACCACACAATATTATTGGAGGACCAACTGTGAATGAGTTGGACAAGGGTCACTTACAAGATGAAACAAAAAGTAAAACACCCACGATGGCGGTCAAGCGAGAGCTTCATGATCCCGATGATCTTCAACCAAAAAGAGCTACTAGGCGCTCAATGCGTGTTGGAAAGAATTATAGTAAATATTAAGCAAATATAAATTAAGCTTTGCTTCTCTCATATCATGTCGCTACAAAAGTTTTGCTGCTGTTTGAAATCTGCGCTCGAAGGTAAAGGAGAAGAGGGAATAGAGGTTGATATCAATTGTGTTAGCAGTTGCTGTGGGAGTAATACGCGTGCAAATCAGAACAAAGACGATGAGTACAGCAGTGAAACTCAGAAAGATTTATTACGACTTAAATCACCCCGCAAGTTTCAGTCGTCCGGAGGTTCTAGCTCGTGCAGCAGGTGTGGGGATAGAGAAAGTCAAGAAGTGGTTAAGGAGTCAACCGACTTACACTCTTCACAAAAATGCGAGAAAGCGGTTTCCAACGAGAAAATATGTTGTTAACAATATAGATAGTCAATGGCAAGCGGACTTGGCTGACATGCAACAGATATCACAGTACAATGATGGCTATAAATACATCTTAACCGTAATAGATATTTTATCTCGCTATGCTTGGGCACGTGCGCTGAAATCTAAACGAGGACCAGAAGTTGAAGCGGCTTTTCAGAGCATTTTCGATGAGGGGCGTGTTCCGCAAAGAATACAGACCGATCAAGGGAAGGAATTCGAAAACTCTCATGTTCGAAGTCTCTTTAAAAGTCATAATGTGGAATTGTTTAGTGTCAAAAGTGCTTATAAAGCTGCCATGGTTGAGAGGTTCAATCGCACACTGAAGACAAAATATGGCGCTATTTCACTGCAAAAAATACACATGTTTGGATAGGTGAGCTGCAGAAATTTGTTAAGAATTACAATGAAAGCTACCATCGAATCATTAAGATGAAACCTGTCGATGTTACCCCAGATAATGCGATGGATGTATGGCTTCGATTGTATGATAAGAAAGCGAAAAACATTTCCAATGAAAAGAAAATTAATATTGGTGATAGAGTTCGGATTTCAAAGGTTAAGTCTACATTTGAGAAGGGGTATCTACCTAATTGGACTGAAGAAGAGTTTTTTGTAGATGAAGTAAATACAAAATTTAGACCCACCATGTATAAATTAATAGATTACCATGGCAATCCAATTGAAGGAAAATTTTACTCTTATGAATTGCAAGTAGTAGACAGAAGTGAAGAGGTGTATATGATTGACAAAATAATTAGGAAGAAAGGTCATGGCAATCAAAGGAAATATCTAGTTAAATGGAAAGGATATCCTGATTCATTTAATAGCTGGATAACGCACCAGGATCTACAAAATGTGGAGGTGGGAGACACTCGTAACTTTTAAGCTAATATAGCATGTGTCTTCTTACATATATGAGTTTAACATGTCTACTAACTTCAACATCATTCTTCCAAGCAATAGCAACCCCAAGATATTCCCAAGTAACAAACCATCTCTATACTCTGTTGAATTCGCTAATCCAATTACTCTGCATGGACCCCATGAAGTTGCTCTAACTGAAATTACTTATTACAACGATATCAGTTTGCTAAAGAACAACTATTTTGAATTACATAAAGAAGTACGAGAGAAGGATGATTGCTTTCGCATATTTCAAAATAGTCTACATGGTACATGGGCTTTTCATCATCTAACTTTACATCCTTTTTCAACATCTTTACCATCTGTCCAAAACATGATTAAAATTCAAAAGGCATTTGCAACGTCAACTTTTGATTCTAAGGTTCCCACAATGAGCTTGCAAGATACAGAAAAGGAAATCGGTAGAATGTTTGAACGAATAAATGATCTCTTCAAGCTGACTTTGAATAAATTCTACAAACCAGTCATAAAGGGGTCAACAAAATTGATGAAGGAAGGGAAGCATGTTCTTCTTGTATTAGGTAAGGATTTGAGTCATACTTTTGGGTATTCCAGAACAACTTTCTCATCAAGGTATTGGTACAATGGACGTGGGTGGAATTCGGAGAGGAAAGTCACTGATTTTCAATGTAGAATTGTGCCATTGTATGCATTACAAAAGAGGAGCATCCGAGTAAAAAATAAATTTGAGGTCATTAGAAGTGTTGAAGACTTTGCAAGAAAGTTTCAAGGATCAGTGCCAGAAACGTTAATGACTTGTGAATATAAGAAAGAGAAAGTAACTTTATTTACTGTTGAAAAGGAGGTAGAATTTATTGTTTTTACTAAAAAGACACCATTGGAGAAGTCTGAGTCCGCTGTTATTGAATTCGGATCTGAAATGATTGGGATGTTTAAGGGCCTTGAAAGCGCACCTTGGTTGACAGAGTTAAATGATACATTCAAGGTTCAATTGTCCTCTTCTAAACTCAAAGCATCAACAAATGCTTCATGGGATATCCACGTATACAGCGAAGACATATTGGGTGATGAATTGTCTACTTCCAGTGAACTTGTAAAAAGAGTTAATTTGAACATTGAAAGCTTGAAAACGCCATCTGAATTGTGTACAAAGTTAAATGAGTTTGGTGTAGATTACCTTGATGCAGATGAATATCACTTTTCTTATGATCCACATAAGAAACGCATGATTCTAAAGGTAGGGAAGAACTCTCTTATCAAGCTGGATAGCGTGTTAACGTCCACATTGGGATTCTCAAAATCAACTATTTATGAAGGCTCATCAATAGGCGATACAGCCCCATCACTAGAGCGTGATATAAGTAACTTATACGTCTATTGTAACATTATTGAATATACAAGGGTTGGCGACATTGAGGCCCCACTTCTGCGCACATTTCCTCTCTCATCCGTAAGGAAGCAACTAATCAATCGAGAATTTATTAACACGATGTATGTACCAATGAGCAGAAATGTCATCAATAGAATCGACATATCAATTCATGATGATACAGGTGAAGTAGTACCATTCTGTGGTGGTGTTACTGTTTTAACACTACACATCAGGACACGAGATTAAGGCTTTACGCTATTGTGGGATCTATAATTATCTACAGGACATAATGTCAGGCATTTACAATGGTCCATCCTATCAGAGCGGCTATCCCGTGTTTGCTGGAGGTAGACGACAAGTTGGAGGAGGCATATTCGGTGCACTAAGACGTATGGTTCTCCCAACAATCAAAAAGTATGGCGTACCATTCATGAAGCGGGTTGGAAACAGAGCTTTAGACTTTGGTGCAAATGTTGCAGGTGATGCACTTCAAGGGGATAATATCGGTGAATCCATGAAATTGCGTGCACAGCAATCTGCCATAGACGCATTAGATGATTTAACAAAGACGAGGCGTACAGTTCGGAAGAAACGTAGGAAGTCAAGACAAGTTGGATCAGGTCGAGTTACTAAGCAAAGGCGTAGGAGAAGTAAAAAGCCCACCAGAGCAGCACGTTCTAAATCAAGACGTCGTGTGAAAGCAAGAAAGCGCAAACGAAATTCCACAGCGACTGGAAACAAGTCAAAACGAAGGAAGACAACATATTTGTAAAGCTAATACGATGCAGAGTATCAATTCGGCTTTGTGTTTCTTCGATTCACCACCTCATCAAACTGACATTATTTCCTCAACTATTGTTGATATAGTCCCCACAACAAATATTGATGGTAACCAACAGCCTATTCAGTTTGATATACCTGCTAATCCTCAAGATTATATTGACTGTCAATCCATTGATTTAGAATTGTGTATACAAATTAAGAAGACTGATGGTACCAATATTGATTCAACTAAGGATAAAGTGGGATTGACAAATCTTCCTATTGCCAGTCTATTCTCAGATGTGTATTTAATATTGAATGACAAACAGATTGAAGGAGGGGATCGAGCATATCCCTATGGAGCATACATAAATACAATGACGCAATTTCAGAAGCAAGCTAAACAGTCACACTTGCAAGTTGCCGGCTGGTATGATGATCAGCAAGGGAAATTTGATGAGGTCTCAAATGGAGGTTTAAAAAAACGAATGGATTTAACAGCAGATTCAAAGGAATTATACTTGAAAGGACCTGTCTATCTTGATTTCCTTCGTCAATCTAGATATCTACTATCACAGGTTAAAATGCAAATAAAATTTATTCGTGCAAATCCTGAGTTCGCGTTAATGGCCTTTGGAGCTACAAACTATCAAATCAACATAAGTAGTGCCGTGCTCAATGTAAGGAGAGTAACAATGAACCCGTCAGTCATCAACGAGCATGCGACAGGACTGAGGAAAAGCAATGCAATATATCCAGTTAATCACAGTGTGTTAACAAACTTCACAATTGGTGCGGGATCATCCTCTCATGCCTACCCAAATCTTTTTCCCACTGCGATGCCGAAGGCGGTGTATATCACATTTGTGGAAAATGAGTCATTTATTGGTGCTTTTGAAAAGAATCCATTTAATTTCCAACACTTTAACGTTAGTAAACTAGCACTCTATCAGGATGGAAAATTTGTTGCTTGCAAAGCTTATGAACCTAATTTTAAAGAGGGTAAATTTGCACGTGAATATGGTTCTACTTTCACTGCACTGAGCATGTTTAACACAGATGATTCAAATGGAATTACAATGGATATGTATAAAAATGGTTACTTCTTCATTATATACAATCTCACAGCAGATGCAGATCTAGGCGGTGAAAGCGTAGGAGTTACAAAGCCTGGTAATCTACGACTAGAGGTGTCATTTGAGTCACCTTTGAAGAAAACAATTACTTGCCTCATTTATGCTATCTATGATAGCAAAGTTGAAATAACGAGAATGCGAGACGTAACTGTCAGCTATCAGAGATGAGTAGCCTAAGCAACATAGAAATCTTGAGGAAAATGGGGAATGCTCATCCCTACTCCAAGTCAATATTTCTTGATGTCTTTTCTAGAGATAATTTACCTAATTCAATTCCTTTCTATCCTTGTTCGCTTATCATCAATACGGACAGCAACAATCTTCCTGGTAAACATTGGGTTGCAGTGTACATCAATCGCTATAAAGTAGCTGAATATTTTGACTCTCTTAATCTACCTCGCTTACATGACATTGCATTATGGATGAATAGGTTCTCCTGGACGATTAAGAAAGTTACATCGTTTCCACTTCAAAGCAATGTATCTCTCATGTGCGGCGGTTATGTGCTATATTTCATCAACGAGAGACCATTGAAAAATAACTGTAAAAGTGTTTTACAACTTTTTTCGAAAGACTGCTATAAAAATGATGTAATTCTTACAAAGTATATTGAAACTGTTTTGTAATGAAGTTTTATTTTATATGTAAATATCCTTGTTTTATGTTCCAAATCGTTGGGTTTAGAGGGAAAGCAAAACATGTTTACATTTCAATATGTATTTACAAATATACAGTTCTTTTCTAAATATTTACATAGCTACAATGTAGATTTCACAAATATTTTTCTCAAATCACATAGGATGGGAGGAACATCATTTATGTCTTTAATGCCGGTTATCACAATCTTTCCATTACATGAACATGATATGGGTGCCAGTTAGTCATCTGTGCTGCTGGAAATAGTTCCACTTCATAAGTGAGATTATTTGATGATGTGACTTTACGAAAGTCATAATGATAGTTCAATTCACATAACACAGTCATTGTCTTCACTTCCCATTCAGATAATGAGTCACTAAGTAAATTTTCCAACGTAGAATGTAGATATGGTAGATCACCATCAGTGAAGCCACCAACACACTGGATTGTTCCATTTGGAAAGAATAGGATAGTCACATATTTATCCTTCCTCTGTATCCTCCATGTTAACATTGAGGGTCTTCCCAGATGTAGATTCGTTGTCGGCTTCATCTTGTGTTTTATTAATAACCATTGCTTTCGATTGGGAATGTTCCGCTCGATTTCTTGAAGATTGAGTTTTGAGTTTACTTTTGTAGTTAACATGCGATTCACGACTTCCATCCGCTTGATGTCCTCCATCCTTAATAAATGAAATCATATGTGGTAGTATCTCTTTTGTAAAGTTTCTCCATGTGACGTCACTGAAACGGAAAAATCGATAGTCAATATCTTCTCTCTTTGGTGAACAGACGTATAGCTTGACGGTAGAGTCACACTTTATCCATACCTTTTGATCGAGCGGAATCTTCATCCGTGTCTTATGGTTGTCAATCAGATCAGCAAAGTCTTTCAGTGAAGATAATGCGTCAAGGCTAATGCAAACGCCACGATGTTTTCCACCACTATTTGTTATTAAGTGACGAAAGACTACTTTCTTAGAATTTGTTATGTGAATGCTTTGTGAGTCATTTAATTTCCATGTTCTAATGTAATGAGGCATGTTTTCAAATATAAACCTAAATTTATTTGTTTGCATAAAGCTTGCTATTTTACATCTCAACATATCGGAATGATGTTGAGTGCTACGTCTTCAATTCATAGTAGGACTACCTATGTTTTAGTAATTATTTCTACACATCGGAAAGATGTAGAAATTTCATTTTATATTTAATCTACCTATATATTATTAAGCATGACTACGCAGAAATGTAGTGATTGGTTAGTTTACTTTGTTAAATTTCTTAAACTTCTACGTCACCTGTAGCAGGAAGGCATCTCCTTCTCTTTGAAGGTGGGGGAAGACCTAAACTATAGTGTCCATATGGTAGAGATAGATTTTTATTTAACCAACAGCGCTTATCCTCCCAAAGTGAAAGTCCTCGCTTTCTAAATGATTTTGTAGTGACTACGTGATTTGTTGAATTTATAATTGTCATTTCCTCATTTGTATCTTTCTCACTGTAGTACACAGTCCTATAATCATTATGTTGTAATTTTTTAACTGCAGCTCTCTGCACTCCTTTTGCCTGCTTTATGCTATCACAAGTTGAATCTAGATATTTCATTGAATACATTTTTGGTTTTAGCAAGATCATTTCCTCAAGCAACTTTCCCGCACACTCATCCTTAAAACAACCTAATCTGGCTCTGTTTGTTACTGAGTATAGTCGGTGATGACTGTCATAGTTTGAAGAGTCAAATTTTTCACCAAAATATAGCAGTACATCCTCCAAGCTGACAGATGGTGAGGTGTACAAACATAGGAAAAAACTATCGGTATCACCTCCACAAAGCCGCGTTCTATTTATCAGTGGACATCTTTTCAAATCATTGTAGTATAACTGGTACATTTCCAATTTGCTATAGTCAAGTACCGCCTGACCAACATAAATCAATTTATTCAACATTATTGAAGGTTTATACATTTCCATACCAACTAGATCTTCATCAAATATCTTATGCTGTACATAGAGAGGATGATTTGATAATTTTCGACATTGTTCCACGCTGTTTACTAATTTGAATTTTCTCCTTCGTCTTACATTTTCCATTGTTTTACCATATAAAGAATTATTTTTCAACTTATAAAATGACTTTTCAAAGTTGGTACTTGATTGAGCTCTCTTTTGTGAATTCATATCAATGTACGAGTACGTTCTCAACCATGGCTTTTGTGTGAACTTTATACCGTTGTGAATTTCTGTGATTTTCATACCCATGGATAAATAAAATTTTAATATTGAATAGTGTACAACATAATTTTCCCTATTGAATTGATGAAGCAAGAGTTTTTTAGTTGAACTGAATTTAGTGTCTGGTCTTATTTTCCTATGTAAATCCTTCATATAAGTTGAGAACATATTTTGCTCTACGGTCTGCATCTCTGGCGCTAATGGGAAATCGGCAGTGTCATCATGTATGTTTGCAGGATATTCCAAGTTCAAATCAAAAATATAACCAATTTCACCATCATCATCGATAGCTTGTATATTTTCTTCGTTTAGAAAATAGCTTACTTCACTATCACTCAACCATTTAAAATTTGAATGTGGTAGACTCTTACTGAGCGAAGAACCGTAAAGGTTATTGACATCAATGTAAGATAAGTGACGACTTTCATTTGTATTATTTTGTAATTCCGAAATGCGTGCACGTGCTCTGTGAATGTTCGTAAAAGTCATTCCACCCCTTATTCCCCTTTCGAAGAGATTATACATACTTTCATCTTGTATGTAGTGTGGAGGATCATTAGATGTCAAATTTAAAGCTGAAGTAAAGCTAAGATGTGGAAGGCTAACGAAATGGACAGGATCTACTTCATCTTCACTTTGACTTAGTGACCTAAAAACTTCAAAAATATCTGTCAGTAATAATACATCCAGTTTCAAATATGCAAGCATGTAATCACCAAAATTGTTACAATTGAAAGCAAACCACGCATTACTAGCGTGCTTATATTCTTCATCTGAACAATGTTCACGAGTGAGATCATTATAAAATTCACATTGTGGTGGCAGACATTTTTCTGACAATGTATTTAGACTTCTAAAATAACAGTAGGGAAACACACCCTTTTGATAAAGAATATCATCTGTTAACAGGGGAAATTCATTTCTTAGTTTTTCTACATGTTCATAAACTTGCAATCCTCTTGCTAACTCACTCAATGATGCACTTAAAAAAAATTGATAAGAATCTAAGAATTTTAACTTGAAGTAGATTGTTTTTCCTTTGTATTCGTTCACAGGGACGCTGGCGGATAGAGTTATATACTTTTCAGCTGTTGCTGCTACTACTTCCAATTTCCATGACTTCTTCTTTCCAATTGCTTTATAGCAAACGATATGACTATCATAATTCTTAAAATTATGGAAGAAGATGGGTAGTTCCCGCCTATTTAGTTTTAATCGAAGATTGCATTTGCTGCATATTGTTTGCCTATATCTTCCTGTTAAATGGTCGTGATCTCTTACTTTTATGCAATCATCACTAAATACAGCTTTACATTTATTACAATTTTTTACATTTTTATGTTTTTCTTCTTCATCAGAAGAAAGAGACATTGGTTGCCGGCTTATTGCACGCTGATTATCATATAATTTTTGAGCTATATTTTCTAGGTGATCCAAGAAGTCCATAATACAATTCTCTCCTTTGAAGACATAATATTTGTTTTCAAATCTGGACTGGAGAGCTTTATGCCAAACATGATAAACACCAACTGCTGCCGGTTTGTGTACTTTATTATCGATGTAGCACTCTATATCTGCATAAACAACTAAAGGAGGACTTAATTGATATTCCATGCTACTTGTACTTACCTCTAGTTGTTTAGGCATTCTTTCTATTTGTGCCTTTCCACGAACACAAAATTGATAATGTCGCTCCAAAGTTGTCTTATACGTAAACGATTGGGGATTGGGTACATCGATCACAGAAATGTTTATATCTTCTATTTATTTTTCTATATAATCTTGATAGTTTTCTGATTCCACAATAGTGTGCACGTTCATTGTTTATAATTAGTAGTATATTCACAGTTCGTTTACCAATAAAGTTGCTGCTATATCGAACACCTTTTAGTCCTTTTTCGTAAAGGTGAATGTTGATTTTAATGTCATTATTTTTCTCAAACTTAGGAATATCTTTAATTGATACGGGTGTAGAGATGTCATTCATATTTAGTTCAGATGTCCATTTACTATATGATTTTATCTCATTCCTAGAATATGATACATCATTGTAATGTAGCATTGATAGAACTGAATACAAGAAACAGTCATTTGCATTTGAATGTACATTAATTACAGCCTTCGAATCTTTCAGACTCTTTGGTAGATTAAATACTTCTCCACCAGAAAGTAATGGACTAGTAATAACATTGAATTCTATATTTAGTATTTCATCTATAACCCAATTGCTACCCTTATTTGCAAAAGCTTCAATATGACTTGAGAGACTATTTAAGTTATCTTGGAACCATGTATCATAGTCATAAATATAGTTTGTGGATGATGAAGTAAAGTGTGCGAGAAACGTTTCATCTTCCTGAGGATTTGATCGCACATAACGAATTTGTGCTACCAGACGACCACGTAGTTGAAAATTTTCTAGAAGGTTTGTCACTAAGTTCTCTAATATAGATCGCATACTTAATAAAAAGGAAGTTATATCTACTGTGTGTGCTGATGGTGCGATGTCGTATACACGAGCATGACCGTTGAGCGCGCTTTCGCTGAGACTTACAGTTCCATGATTATTTTGAATATTCATCTCACTATTTGTATTATGCATATTCATATGCTGACGGAATTTGCTTATAGAATTATACGTTTTACCACAGCGGGAGCAGCATTGCATAAAGATCAAACTATTATTTGAAGCGCTGATTGGTACATGTCTAGACGTTGATTCAGCAGTACTAGATTCGGGTATTTCACTATCATTAGCTGAGATACTTCGAGGATTTGAATTTAAATTACAATTACTTGGTTGCTTATCACAGACTAGATTGTGTCGCTTTAGATTATCCTGTCGTTTCGTTTCATATGGACACTTCCTACACTGATAAGTTTTTCCTAACTTACAAAACTTTTCATGGCGTTGCAAATTACCATTAAGAGTAAACGTTTTTCCACATTTAGAACAGACAACAATGTTTATTAAACTGGTGAGGATTATAATTTTGCAGACTATATATATATTTTTATCATCCTATGACGTCACAACGATTACTAGCCAATGACATTTGTTCCAATCTACGATGAAATAAGAAGACAGGACTTGTATCAAATTCTTTTTCCATTAAGTTAAAAAGTCAAAGTAAAAGAAATTACAACTTTTGACACTTTATCATGTCACTGTGTGAGAGTTTCACATGCTGGCACTGCTCGCAACAGTCGGACGTTTCCTCCATCCGAGTCAGTCTAACTCGTGAAATGAGACCTTCACGATATACGATGTGCATGAGTGTCTCACGTTCGAATTGCCGATTGCCTCGGGCTACAGAAGAGGACAATAGCAAGTTTGACTGTGTCAAATTGCGAACAGACACAACCAAACCCCTATTCTCCTCCCTGAGCTTGCTCTCCCGCTGTTCAGCCATCCGAAGTCGTTGCTGGCACAACTTGAGTTTCTCCTCCAGTCGCTCATCACCTTCTAACGTTTCGTCAAGGTCCACATTATATTCCCGTAGAGGTAATGGAGCGGGAGCAGGAACAGGGACCGGATCGGGAGTAGGAGCAGGATCAGGAAAAGGGACTGGAGCGGGAGCAGGAGCAGAAGCAGGATTAGAAGAAAGGATCGGAGCGGGAGCAGGAACAGGTGACGTAGTAGGAGCTCGTGGTGGTGTGAGAACTCCTCGATGTTCGAGGATCGGCGTAAAAGGAAGCCGAGCGCTACAATTTGGCGACGCCCGGATCCGCGAGAAGGATATCTCTTGAGATGCGAAATCAATCACATGCTGAAATGAGAAGAAGTAATTGTTTACTATCTATATGTCCTTATAATGAGGATAGAGCAATATAGATCTAACAAACTTTATAAAAATCATACCTCAGGAGTGACACTTGACGGATTGTCCCGAAACGAATTGTTCTGAAAATAGATAACACTGCTGTAATTTTGAACCACATTTAACAAGAGAAATCATGAGATTTAGTTAATAATTATGTTATGTAGTTATCGTTAATTTCGATACTTACAAGAGAGCGTCTTGTGTCATCCTCATCAGAAGATGATGTCGCCGATGACGTAGTAGACGTCTCATCCGATGAAGACTCCGATGAGGACTCCGATGAGGACTCCCGTATCGTGTACGGACGCTCTTCATTGTCCTCAACTGATGTGGTCGTAGCCGGAGTTGAGGTGATGCTAGCAGCTCTGGATTTTTTCAGGGATAGGGATCGCATTACCTGAAGCGGTAGAAAAAGATAGAATGTTAACTGAGCAAATGGATGATGTATGATACATTAACAAGTGACGAGAGGGACTTATGAAAACGACTATAACAACTGTACTTACGGGACGTGGAGTACTTGACTCTTCTACCGCACTCAGCTTGGGAACCGGTGGTAGAATTTTGAACAGCTGCAAAGAGAATTAACGCATTATTATACATTGAGGGTGATTAATTTTTATCAACATGTCTTACATTTTTCATTTGAGCCAACTGTTTGACAACCTTTGTCTTCTTCTTCGCTGGAGGCCTCTCACACTGAAATGTTTTTGAAAAGTTAAATTTACTTCATACATAACGAAACAAATGTTCTTAACATCAATCATTTTTATTTTAAATTTAACTTGTACAGTTATCGGCACTCACCTCTAGATCGCTTGATGAAGAGTCACTATCAATGAATGCTCTTGATTTGAACTTTTGCTTTCTTTTTGTGGGAGGTTTTGCTGGTTCGGAACATTGGCTGAGTACTCCCTCTGCAGCCCTATCCTCCTTCGCGAAAAGCCTTGCCAATTTACTTTTTTCATCCTTTGAGGTTAAATTGCGTCCACCTCTGCCGTTTTCCTGCGCGCAGGATGCGTGTCTGCTGATGAAAGCCTTAGACTTGTCGTCATTTGCCATTTCCGTGCTTCGCACGTAGGACCGACAGGTGAGGCAATATACGTAGGTGCAGCCCTCCTTAAAAGTACACTCCTTGTGACCACTCTTACTGGCATGTCTCACCGGCTGCTTACATGTTTCACAAAAGTGAAATATTAAGCGCTGGCGTGCGAGGCTTGCATGACGAACCATTTCTGTAAGTCATGAAAAGCGTTTGTTATTATTTTATCTGTTAGCAAATGTGAATATCATTTAAGTGACTATTGCATAAATATTGGAAAGTAATTCTACAGTAATTGATTTTTTTAACTTAGAAAAATATTTTCGAGATAGAAACCGAAAGTCGAAATGTTAAATTTACCTTGAAAAGGCTTGCTTACATATCAACATGAAATTTGAAATCAGCTGATAAATTATTAATTTATTTCGAAATGAAATCATAGAAACGAAACTGATGTTTTAAAAAGATAAACATTTCTGACTTTGGTTAAACAACTTTTAATTTGTAAATGGTCCACAGACTATCACTTTGAAAACAAAATTAGCATTTGATTTATTTACAAATTTGAAGCACACTTTGGAAATTATTATCTTTATTTAAACACTTCATCATGTAAGCTTGTGTGCTTTATAAGTTTTGAAAATGCTATAATTAATTATGAAAATTAATAATTCTGTTTAATAATATAACATATAGTGTTCCTAACTTAAGATCCAGCCACATGTTTTAAACTAATTGGTTATAAGAACTTAGTAATATTCCTACTCCCAAACTATATAAAGTAGTGAATAGAAGAATGTAGAACTCACTTCAGAATTGCAGTTATAAATCGAGAAAACGGAGAGACGGAGAACGAGGTCTGCTATGCACACAGAATAATTCAAAAATGAGTGAAGAACGGAGCTCTACAACTTCTTTATATATGATTCTAACAAAGGAACCATGAACAAAGACCGGATGTCATCATAACATCACATTGGTATAGAAAAACAAACTGTTGAATTCAAACAAAACTAAACAGCTGATATATTTTAATGATGAAATAGAAAAGTGCCATCAAAGTCTTTGATGCTAGAGTGGTACATGTAACCGCGAAGTTAAGCCAATTAACATGTGATGAAGATGGATTCCCTGCAGTTCTAAACATTTAAAATTCTACTTAAGTTAAGGATTTCATCTAAATTCAAATAATAAAGAAAAAGTCATTAAGTTTTAAGAAGTTAAATCCAGACTGCATCATAAAACGCGCAAAAATCGAAATTTGAATTTCGCGCCAAATTTCGTAAAATCAAATTTCGCGCCAAATTTTGAAAATCAAATTTTGCACCAAATTTAAATTTAATGGCATCTAGGGTTAGGGTTAGGGTTAGGTTTAGGGTTAGGGTTAGGGTTAGGTTTAGGGTTAGGGAAGCAAGAAGAGTATCTATGGCACCCGGACCCCATGGGTAAATAAATTTTCGAGGGCGCGAAGCGCCCGAGAAATTTTGAGGCCCCCCCCGCCGTGTATGAAGTGTATGAAGGTCAAAGGTCAAGGTCAAGTCAATGGTCAAGGTCAAGTTCATGTGGAAGTTTATGCATTATAGTCATTTCGAGTGATCAAACTTTAACTTTGAAAATTTTCAAAAACTTGAAAACTTAGTTATTTTTGAGAAAAACTTAGAATTTTTCCAGTTGCATACACTTGCATACAACAGGGATTTCTTCATCGAATGGGTACATACCTTATATCATTCGAATGCTCTTTTCATGCTGATTCTAATGGTGTATTGTATGACACATGTATGACACCATCCGAAGCAGCTATAGCCCTTTGAAAGATAGATAGAATTTAGTTGAGAAACTTAGAAATTGAAATCATAAATTTTCTTCCTGCATACACTTGCATACAACAGGGATTTCTTCATCGAATGGGTACATACCTTATATCATTAGAAAGGTCTTTTCATTCTCTAGCTGATGATGTATTGTATGCAATATGTATGATATCATCCTAAGGTGAAAAAAGCATTCAAAAAACACTGTAAATCTATTCAAACTTTCATCCAATTTGACTATCATTTGAATTACACATTAATATTCATTTCAAACTTGTTCTAGTACGTTCGGTGCTGTTTCAAAGTCACAAACAAGTGATTTGAAATATATATCTTCCAAATATTAAACTTAGAAATACTTATAGGTAGCTATTTCAGAGATGAATATATTTATCCCCAGGTCCCATTCAAATCCTATTAGAAATTCGATTTGTGAAATTATAAAAACAAGATTGTTCATTTATGTAAGTGTTATTAAAGATAAAAATTACATATTGTCAATATTGGGGAAAGGAATCACTCTCTTCAGGTCAACTCGAACACATACTCTTGTCTTTTGGGGGCACCAGGGCAGCGGCGGGGCGTGGCTGGATCTATTATGCTGAACTCCAGCGCAGTGGTCAAATCCCTTTCTTCAGGTTCCAAACGCACACATATCTTTTTCGTCCTTGTTTTTCGTGGAGCGTTACGAACGTGACTTCCACCACGTGTCTTTATTGTTATAAGAGCTTCCAGCGGTGTTTCGATGAAGCTCCTTAGAACCACGCTTTCATCATCTGATGATTCTGTAATCACGGGTCCTGTTCCCAACACTATGGGTTCGCATGGCGATTCCATCTCTTCGACAGGAGAAGCGGGAGGTGTTGTGGTACGTTCCATTTTTAATGTGATTAGAATAATATAGATAAAATAGCTATGGTACTTGAGGATTAGAACCTTTGATAAGAATTGGTACACAACTAGGACTTATATACTTTTCAAACAAAGGAATTCCCAACAGCCAATCAGAGAGGTTCCGATTTTCCCTAAAGGGATATATAAGGATGTAATTGTTCCAATTAAGCAAGTTCTAATCCTCGTGACTTGAGTAGACATTAAGAATCTATTACGAATCTATTTCATGATGAGTACCCAGAAACAACTGTTCTGTTACCAAAATGAAAGCCAAGTAATTATGGGTGGATCGTTGGATGCGAAGGTTAATTTGTGTTGCGGATGCAAAGTGGAACTCTGAAAGACTTTAACAGTGACAGCACTCCAAAGGAGAAAAGGACTGTCGGCGAAGTGCCCTATACACGAGTGTGATCACGACTTCACAAACAATGCAACATTCCTCGAATGGGCTGAGGACTTCTTGAAGTTAACGGAGTCCCCCGAGGGACGTGACTTACCTTCTTTCATTTTTTATGGTTAATTACACTTACATTGTAAACCTCTTGTTTTCATTTCGCAAATTCTGTAAATGGGATTCTGATTAGTAAATAATAGAACATTCATAACATAATTTCTGATCTGTAAACGCATTATGAAAATAAATAAAATTGTCATCATAGTCACAATGGCCACAATTGTCGCATTTGAGCAAGCAGTCTCAAAACAAACACCTGTTTAAGTACCGAAATAGATGTTCGCATCCCTATTCTAATTCACATACTCTAATTCAATTTCGGAACAAGGCGTTCCGAATCATTGAGTATGATCTCAATTCGCCTATCAATCGGAACGCGGTTCCTATTTACATGTTCCTATCCATGTTCGCATCCATTCGCAATTCGGAACATGTTCATATCCATGTTCGCATTCGCAATTCGGAACACATGTTCCTATCCATGTTCGTATCCACTATCAGT
The DNA here is from genome assembly GCA_907163375.1 of Prostheceraeus crozeri. Taxonomy (NCBI): domain Eukaryota; kingdom Metazoa; phylum Platyhelminthes; order Polycladida; family Euryleptidae; genus Prostheceraeus; species Prostheceraeus crozeri. Next base: position 296,804 of record CAJQUW010016334.1, read on the forward strand.
GCGTCCGCAATTCTAACTACTTACCTCGTTCCCTGCACAACTTCACGCTAGCTCCCGGACTAAAATGCTTCATCTCTGCTTTTATTTTGTAACCTTGAGAAAGCCGTAAGGCGAAATATTGGTTAATTTATTCATTAATACAATTTGTATCCGCTGAAATCGATTACTTTTGATTTATACAGGGTGGGGCAGAGCAACTTCCTTATTTGAATTCGTCTTCCTAAAGCAGCGGTTCTTAAACTATGGGTCGCGACCCAAACGTGGGTCGCGAGGAAGCTAGAAGTGGGTCGCGAGCATCTTCCTAGAATTATAGCCTTCATACTGGTACTACAGATTGTTTCATAAAAAATGGATCACCCTTAAACATCGCCTTAACTTCAACTTTGTCTAACTCCGCCAAACTTGAACGAATTTCTCTGAAATTTGGAAGATATGTCAGTTGTGCTTACTAATATCATTGTTGGAAATTTCAAGCATGAGTATTGAGTTGTTTTCCTGTTATAGATAAAAAAGTAGTAGATAATTTGATCTTCATTTAGCAATGTTACACAAAATCATACCTCACTCTTATAAAATTACATTTGTTTCCTTTGATATGTAACATGTTGTTCTACAAGCCAAAAGCTATCAAGCAAAACAAAAATAAAGAAAATCGGTCAATCAGAGCCAGTATGGCACCATTATTCATCAACAATAATGTAACTGCTACAGTCCGTTTCATAAAAAGTGGATCATCCTAAAATTTGACTAAATAAAACATAAGTATGATACAGAAAGCATTTTCCATGTTATTTCATGTCCCTAATATATTTAAATGTCCTTATATAATCTGATAAGCTATGATACAGTAATATTTTGTGGCCCTACCCTTATTGTCAATGACACATTACATTTTCGTCTAGGCAGATTTTCGATGATCGTTGATTTTTTTGATTTTGATCTTCTAACTTTCTTTTTTCTTTTTTAACAGTGACGTAAGTTTGTATTAAGCATCTGTAGGTAGCACGTAACGACGAACTTTTTAGAATTTTTTTACATTTCATTTTCTTTTCGGATTCAGGATCAGGAGCAGGAGATAATTCATATCTAAATGTCCTATTGAATGCATAAGTTGACTCTACTACTCTATGACTCCTGTGACATTGATATCCATCATAATCCACAAATCGATGGATCACATTGATCATTGTCAAATGTCATTTGGCCATGTTCAAAATTGTCACATATTCATTCATTTTCCATTTGTCATGGTTTATTTATGTGAAGTCTTTCTTCTAGAACTTAGAAATAGAACGAGTATAGAGTGCAGTGCAGCCATCTCAGGAGAGACTTGGATCAAACTTTAAATAATCTCAAAATAAAGTTTTTCCGTTTTGTATTGATTTTGCGTGTGTTGGGAGAGCCCGCTTAGATCCCCTCTCGAAATCAAATCATCATGCATTTGCATCGACATTTTTGTTGTTGGGACATTTAGTCGCATTTGTTGTAGCTCGCCCAAAAATAAAAAACCCGTTTTTTTTTTTTTAATGCGAATGCTTGTGTTGTTTTCATTGTTGTTGAGTTTTTTTTCACTTGTAAGAGATTCTAGAGATCTAGCTGAAAATTTTTCAGGGAGTGCGCACAACACCGAACGCAACGAAGTACAGGAAGCTATGGGCTATGGAACATGAGTTAAAGCAGTTAAGCATTTGTGTTTGAATATTGTTGATGAATATCTTGCGGTGCTGTGATTGCTGATTTTTTGTTTTTTTTTTTTGCTTTTTGCTTTTTGAACAAATTTAGAACAAACAAATTATTATATAAAATTGAACAAAAATGTAAAATTATATGATTTGAGGTATGATTTGTGTAACATTGTAAAATGAATAAAAATTATCTTCTACTTTTTTTTTTATAAACAATATCTCAAAAACAAACTACTCATGCTTGAAATAAATAACAATGATATAAAATAAGCGCATAAAAATATCTTCCAAAATTCAGAGAAAAATTTTCAAGACATTTTGGAGTTAGTTAAAAATTGAAGTTAGGGCGAAGTTAGGCGATGAATTTTTTTTATGAAACAATCTGTACATGTGATTAACTGGACTTCATGTTCCATAGCTTCCTGACTTCGTTGCGGTGGTGTTGGCAGCACTCCTGATTGCTTTCAGCTAGAAATCTATCTCTTACCGGTTGAAAACAATACAAAGCCCAAATGAACAATAACGAGATCGCATTCACAAAAGGCAAAGTGTCAGCCTTGCTAGGATAGTGATGGTCGATTGAGATTATGGATAAAATCTGATCAGGAAATTCCGAGACATTTACATCGTCCCCGGGTACAAGGTGGTGCGACTCTACTGATTTGGGCTGGCATTTGGACCAATGGCCGCTCTGAACTTCACATACAGCAAGGAACCATGAATTCTGAACGCTATGTGAATGTTTTACGAATGAACATTGGCCAAATGACAGATCAACTTGGTGATCCATCGACTTGGTTATTTATGGATGATAATGCTACGTGTCACAGGAGTAGTAGAGTCAACTTATGCAAGTCTCAATTAGGGCTTAGGACATTATCTTGGCCAGCTCGTTCTCCTGATCTGAATCCCATAGAAAATGTATGGAGTATTCTAAAACGTAACGTTCGTCGTTCACTGCTACCTACAGATGGCGTATCACAACTTACGTCACTGTTAAAAAGAGAGTGGAGAAAGTTAGATCAGTCAAAAATCAACGATATCATCGAATCAATGCCCAGACGAATTGGTAATATCATTGACAATAAGGGTAGGGCCACAAAATATTAGCTTCTTAAGAACCATTACTGCATCATAGCTTATCAGATTATATAAGGACATTTAAATATATTAGGGGCATGAAATAACATGAAAAATGCTTTCTGTATCATACTTATGTTTTATTTAGTCAAATTTTAGGATGATCCACTTTTTATGAAACGGACTGTACATGTAGGCGTACTTCGCTCTCTCCTGTCAACTCAAAACGTTACCGGTACTCAAAGACCTTGCTTGATCATGAGGAAACAGACAGTCAAAGCCAGCTTATCAATGCTGTCTCTGGTGGTCTAGCTCATGCGGCATGCCTGATGGCTCAATTACCTCGCTCACGAGTCGACAGCGAGGGAGAGAAAAATGATCTTATTGGAAGAGGAAGACAATAGAACTCGAAGAGGGCTGAACCCAATTTTGCGTCGCATTTGGGTCGAATTGGCTGAGCGTGACTAAACTAGCGTAACTGCTAAAAATAGCTGCTACTAAGAGCAATGATAGACGGCGTTGTCAGTTGGCTGCGATCGCCTTAAGCATCAATACGTCTTGTTGTATATGACGGTCTGCTTCGGCTATGTTTTTTCCTCTCATCGTGCAAACTTGACTTGCTGTTGTGCAAACCAGTATGTCGCTATGATTGAATGGTTTTTCCCATGCGCGATACGCACCTCATTACCATGGAAATCGACTGACCCCATTTTATTCGTCATACATTACGCTAGATGCCAGCGCCAATGAATCACTCGCGTGCGAACTCGTAGGCCTATGTCATTTGTGCAATCTCGAATGGCAAAAGGTATACTGTCGGCGAAGTTTCTCTCACAATGACTAAACGATCTTACAAAGATGCCTTCTTAGATCTTGGATTTTCTTCGATCGTCGATCGAGGCGTCATAAAACCTCAGTGTGTGCTCTGTTACGATGTGCTTTCCAACGAATCAATGAAAGACAATAAATTGAGACGACATCTCACAACTAAGCATCCAGATTATGTGAACAAGGATCGAAATTTCTTTCAACGGCGAGAGACAGCTCTGAAGCGACAACGATTGGACATTTCTTCGAATCCTGCGTTGATAGCAACAGAAAAGGCTACTCGTGCATCGTATTTCGTCTCACTGCGTATCGCGAAGAAGATGAAGCCACACAACATCGGAGAAGAGCTCGTGAAACCGGCAGCGGTAGACATGGTACGGATACTATGCGGTGATGATGTCGCAAAGAAGATTCAAGTCATACCACTTTCAAATGATACTGTGAGGAATCGCATTATCGACATGTCTATGGATGTGAAAGATCAAGTTGTCGCGCGCATGAAGGCAGCAGGAACCTACAGCTATCAGTTAGACGAGTCTACTGATATCGGCAGGGTGCTCAGCTTATGGTATTCGTGAGATACGAAGGCTCCGATAACTTGGAAGAAGAATTTCTCTTCTGTGCGCCTATGTCGACAACAACTACAGGCGCGGATATATTCAATGTGGTGAACAATTTTCAGCAACAGCAAGGACTAAGTTGGGAAGGCTGTGTCAGCTTGTGTACCGATGGAGTTCCATCTATGCTTGGTGTCCGCAGAGGATTCACGGCGTTAGTAAAAGAAGTAAATTCGAACGTCAGATCTGTCCACTGTCTTCTTCATCGGGAGAACCTCGCCGCGCAACATTTGCCTCCACAACTCAATACTGTTTTACAAGAGGTGGTCGCCGTTGTCAACTTTGTCAAGTCTAGTGCGCTGAACAGTCGACTATTCGAAGAGATGTGTATTGGCTTCGGATCTGAATACAAGCATCTTCTTTATCATTCCAATGTTAGATGGCTCTCCCGAGGTAAGCTTTTGCGTCGCACCGTGGATCTACGAACAGAACTTGAGATGTTCCTGAATGAAAAAAATCATCGCCTCGCCGCCCGATTTCAAGATAAGTCTTGGATGTTGCAAGTGTGCTATTTGAACGATGTTTTCTCAGCAGTTAATGAACTGAACACTTCGATGCAGGATAGAGATCGAAACATCATTGTACTCTCCGAAAAACTCAGTGCTTTCAAGGAAAAACTACGTCTGTGGAAAGGCAAGCTCGATCATGGGAGAACAGCTTCCTTTCCATCACTCAGTGAGTACTTGGTGGAACGATTTGAGGAATTCGACTTCAACACAATCAAGTCAATTCTAGTGGAACATTTACAAAGCCTGATCTCTGAGTTTGAGCGCTATATTCCAGACGAGGATCTCTCCTCACAGCATTGGGTCCGAAATCCGTTTGAAGCTGATGTCGAAGAGCTATCTGAGAACATTCAAGGACTTCAAGAAAACCTTGTTGAGTTGAAGAATGAAGAGATGTGGCGTCGGCTACATGGGAGAGTATCGCTGGGTGCCTTTTGGACGCAAGTTAAACAAGAGAAGCCAATTATAGGCACCGAACCGATGAAGGTACTTACTCCCTTCGCTACAACATTCTTATGTGAACAAGGTTTTTCTGCTCTGACGGACATCAAAACTAAGTCACGAAACAGACTTGATCCTTCGCATGACTTGCGTCTTGCGCTTTGTAATGTGGAGCCCCGAATCGAGGAAATAATGGACCAGAAAAAGCAGATGCATACATCTCATTAACATCTGATTGTACTTCTCACGTTATTTTGTACGTATATTTTTGCTTGGAATGACTTATGTTTATGTATGAATAATAATTCTAAGCTAACTGGATAAAAATGCAGTGTTTTATTTTTGTCATGTATCGCTGTCATACGGAATTTGAAATAGGCCAATAGCATATATATACATGTAGGTCTATATAATCAAGAATTTTAGAATAATTATCACTTGGGTCGCGAAGATTTCACTATATGGTAAATGGGTCGCACCTGAAAAAGTTTAAGAACCACTGTGTGTGATTTGCTCCGATAACTTTGAGAGAGCGTACTGTAAACTTTTGTTAACAATGAAACTTGATCTCTCTACACCCTAACAGCATAACACAGTTGCAGTCAAACCGCTCCCTCCGAACACATCAGACGCTGAAATGCGCATTATGATCAAAACAATGAAACTTGATCTCCCTACACCCTAACAGCATAACACAGCTGCAGTCAAAACGCTCACTCAAAGTGCAACCCGACACCATCACGCCATGTGTGTGCGGTAAAATTCGCATTAATCGGCGCCTCAAGGGACAAGCAATAAATGTTAGTCTCAGATTATTTCTTTTCCTTTGCAATAGTCATGGAATGGACGAACGCCGAACGTGCTTTTGCGGTTGAGGCATATTTTTCATGTGGGGAGTCAGTCCTCGCCGCACAGCGTGCATTTCGTCGGCACTTTAATGTTGCACCTCGTGCCCGTGTTCCAGAACGAAGGTCAATCGTTTTGTGGGTGAAAAACTTTAGAGAAACTGGAAATGTGAAGAAGAAGAAGCCTGGTCTTCCAAGGACTGCAAGGTCTCCGCAGAACATCGAAGCAGTGCGGGATTCCATCTTGAGGTCTCCCCGACGATCTGCCCGTAGGCATGCATCGGCTCTTGGTAAACTCGTTCTGTAAGACGGATCCTTCATGAGGAATTGAAATTCCATCCATACAAGCTAGCGGTCGTCCAGAAACTGTTTCCTCGGGACTTCGATGCTCGCGAGGCTGCGTGTAGGGCACTTCTCGACTTACCTGATGACACGCTTGTGTTCTTCAGCGATGAGGCACATTTTCATCTTTCTGGGGCTGTAAACAAGCAGAATATGCGATATGGGAGCGCTGAAAACCCAAGAGCTTCATCAACGACCTCTACACTCTCAACGTGTGACTGTTTGGTTTGCAGTATCCCGAGTTGGAATAATCGGTCCCTGTTCTTCGAAGAAAAGGAGATAACTGTTTCGGTGACATCTCAGCGTTACGTGAAGATGTTAAAGGAGTTTTTCTTGCCAGAACTGAACGAGATGGGCTTGGACGATGTTTGGTTCCAGCAAGATGGTGCAACTGCGCATACATCAAGAGCGTCCATGGCTTTTTTGAATGAAGCCTTTCCTGAGCACGTGATTTCTTTGAGGGGCGATCTTCAGTGGCCTGCCAGGTCCCCTGATCGCGCGCCTTGTGATTATTTTTTGTGGGGATATTTAAAGTCCATCGTGTACCAAGACAGACCAAACAACCTGAACCATCTCAAGAGTAACATTCGTGAAGCTGTCGCCAACATTCCTATTGAGATGCTGGAAAGAGTCGACACCAATTTCCGGAAACGATTGTCACAATATATTGACAATAGCAGACGTCATCTGCCTGATATCATCTTTAAAACAGGAAAGTTGTAAAATTTACTTCTTAATCATACTACTACAAAATTCATTTCTATTTGTTCATTACTTTTGTTATAATATATGTTTCAAATAAGGAAGTTGCTCTTGGATCTTATCGGGGTTTTTGAAATAACCACAGAATTCTTTTTGTATGCATAGAAATGGGCAATAATCTGAAGTTATAATCTTGCATGATGATCACACGAATCAGTGTATACATTTCTTGGCGCAATACTCGGACGAAATTCGCAAGGTGTGTTAAGAAACTATGTAGTCCGTAGACAATTGAAAATTTCAAAGAAAGCATTTTTAAGACTTCAAATATTTCGCTTTTTTCATTATCTAATCTCTTTTGTTTTTTCTAAAAATGGCTCACTCAACCGCTCGCTGATGACAAAAAATCAACGCTCACTCGGCACAATTTTTGCTCACAGCATATTTTTTCGTTCGCTCATCCGCTCATCAAAAACTTGAAAAAATGCCGCTCGCTCGCTCTAAAACCCTGCTTGCTAGACATTGTTCTATGAGAATCTACTTGGTGACAAAGCAAGCAAACGATAGGAGTAAAAGGCGAATAATTTTAAATTATTATGTAGAACCATTTATTTAGCAAGTGTAAAATTTTCTATTTTAATCATTTTTTATTAGAAGGTTTAATTTATATTTTTTGTTAACTTGACCAATATTAAGCAAGATATTTTATAAAACCATATTCAAGATTTCTGGGCTCATGAAATACCTAAATAATGACGAGCGCTAACTTCAAGTCAGTGTGATTATATAGTTTCAAGGACATGCCACTTTTGTGCTTTGGCTGTTTCTACCTCTCCATTTCCTTTGTTTCGGGTGCTGAGCCGGTTGATGAATCAAAACATGTGTCTGATGTGTCATAGCGAGGAACACTACAGAACACATCTTCTGAATAATTTCAGTCAAGAATAAAATTATCAGTTTTTACTTCAATGATAGTGGGCGTGAAATTTTGATTTTATCAGCATCCTCTCAACCTGCTACATGCCTGAGGTGTCACACATTTGTTGATTTAGCAATTAGCACGATGTTGCATGATGTAATTCAAATAAAACATTGTCATTTACCGATCTCTCATGTTTTGCCGCTAGCTAACTTCAACTTCTTGCCCAAGTATTTTCAGCGGCCGTTGATGTAAACAAAAAATCGCGGCTTCAGCGCAAATAACGGTGAATGAATGAAAGCAGGAAGTCTTCCCTAATCCTAGGTCTGTGCGGCTGATGGAAATGAACTTCATCAGTCGCATAATTTCACGACTTATGTCCGATGGACGACGCCTTATGACTTTTCCTGTGTGACGGTTGATGGAAGATGACTTATGGCTGATGACTTTTTCTGTGTGATAGGTTGTATTCATTTCTACATGCAATTAAAGGTGAATTCCCAAATGGAAGATGAAAGACGCTTAGCTTTTCCTGTGTGACAGCGGCCCGTAGCCTACGTGGTCTCAAACTACTCGAGGCATCCATAACTGATCCAGTCTCTTCAAATTTAGGCACGAAGATTGTATTGTGTTGCGTCCTTACACATGTACTCCGCGATTTTGATATTTATTGGACAACCGTCTACTTATTTCATCAGCATTATTATTGCTCTTGTATACGTTGGTGCTGCTCTTCAACCAGTGAAGCCCTTTCTACTGTGTAGATCATCATACTTGAATAAACAAATTTTATCAAAACGGGCATGAAATTAAGCACTAACGGGTTTGGACCAGGTCTGGGCCTGAGAATTCAAATTTGACACGGGCCGGTCTGTGGGTCTGAGGCCAGGCTTGGGCCCATCAAAAATAGGCCCGATTTCAACTCTGTTATACTCAAACCCCAATTCTAATTTTTTCGGGTTCATTATGAAGCTGGCAATCCAACCCGACTTCAAAATTGTCCTACCCGAATCCGAACTTCGGGTCCGGTAGGATCGCTCACCTCTATTCCATATATACACAACTAGGCCTATGCATTATTGAATCAGTAACATTAAGAGAAATATCCAAACTTGCTCGAAAATCTATTTTTCCACAAGCAAAGCGCGGTCAGTGACTACCATAAACTTTTATTGAAACATCTATAAATAACTACAAAATGAAAATAAATAAATCCAAGGATTCAGTCTGCAAAATCCGGCAATTTGCAAAAACCCATGGTATCCTAAGATTGCAATCCCTTATCAGCACCATCGAGATTTCCTTAAGGGTTAGCAAGTGTAGCATTGAAAAAAATGCACAAAACCTGCTTGTTGCATACAGGTCACATAAAATATATTGTGTTTGTACATGACGAATCAATATGTCGAGTCGAGAGCCGATCGAATATGGACGACTTTTTCGGTTTAGCTAAATGTTTTTTCAAGCTGCATTTCAGATCATCATTCCGCACATGGTTACTCCGCAAAGCCTCAGTAAGGTCATAATCCAGAGCCATCGATTCATTCTGAATGACTTAAAAACACACAGTTCTGAAAGTAAGATAAATTTTATTCAAATGTTGTGCATGGTGAATTGAATTCCACGCATGACATCATTATAAAACGATCGTAAAAATTAACTGATTACCGAAAATATATTAAATACAATACCGCTCCATAGAACGAAGGCAAGACGAGATAGAGTAATCGCATTGCTGATGATTGTGCTTCTTATCAATAATGGCGAAATACTTGGCCTCAGAAAATATTTTCATTGCAAAATTTTCAATCGAAATAATCTGATGACTTAACCTGTTCTTGCTAAAAGCAAAGTATCTACAATACATTAGAACATCATTTCATGATACACTTCATGATGATGATGAATAAATAGCATTCCTTCAATCTACCTGCACAGCTGGATTGCGAGACCATTACATGTACACGAATACATGAATTGAAAAAAACATGGGCGAACCACGATTCAGCAAGGGAGCAGCAAGGGAATGAATGTTCTTTGGCTTTCAACAATCAAGCCCTTGTAATCAGACAGCACTTTTTCCGTGGAATTTTGTCCATGACTCAAGTAGAGAGTGATTCGCATGATTCACACAAGCTCATGAAAAGAATTGTCTTTTGAAGAAAGTTAAACAAGTAGTCATCAACCTAATATTTTCCTTCGTTGAACAAGACATAACTTCATATGTCTATGACCAACAACGTACTGAAGTTTGACATGATCCGCTTCGAGATGGGATATCTACTTTCTATAGACAAAAGATTTAGAAACCAAAACAACTTTGACAAACTTCGAATTAAATCAAAATAGATTTTGATACAGAAAAATACTCCGAAAAGTTTCGAAGGAAATCAACATAGATAAGGGTTTAGAAAAAACGTCGGATGAAATCGATATACAATAGATTTTGATGCAGAAAAACAAGCTTCGATTAGCTTCAAAGGAAGTCAAAAATATCATTCACAAAATAGTAATTCAACGGTAGTTGAATTACAATATCTCATATGCATAGTATAGAATGATAATGGTGGAAAAGGTTTTCTCGGAGTTGTTTTCGAAAAGTGTGTAATATTGACCTAATATCTCAACTTTCAATTACTGAGGTTCGTCCGGTACATATTCATAGAAAGATTCAATTATGATGAGAAAGAAGGCAGAATTTATATTTTTGATAAACTACAAAATCATAAATAATGTTGGCTTTCAAATTATCAATGATGAGAAATGATTTTTAAGATGTCAGATGTTCTGACATTGTGTACAGATATTTCAATGACATTTAATGGTGAAAGTCAATACACTAAGTCGCATGTCGCGAGTTTCTTTGTATATTATCCGAGGTCAGATCATCCTAATTTAGGAAGATTCGAATGAGATATTTGAATCAAGTAAAAGATTCATTCATTTCTTACAAAGAGAAAGAAACGAAACAAACATGTCAACATGAGCTTTACTCGCACGTCCAAATTGGTCTCTGTGATTTGTCAGATCGTCAACAAGCTTCATATTAAGGTAAAAGTATACTGGAACAGCTTTCCAAAGCATAAATGTTAATGCCGAGATCACTTCATCTGCACCGAACTCTGACTTTGACCGAGAAATGAACTGAAAATAAAACCACTGAATTAGAACATCGATCAATGCGCAATTGTAAATAAATCTACCTTGTTCATCATTTCGTAAGTTTCGTCAAGGGTATCGAGAAATTCAAATGCCATTACAGAGCTTCTGATTGGTTCACCAGACAGTTGAGTTTGAACTTTCAGCACCATATCCATAAAGTGGTCCTACAGAGGAAAGGTCGAAGTTAAGGACCGCATGCAATTGTACATGAACAATGCATGCATATGCAATTACAATGCATAAATGTATATTTTCAAAATATATTGACTTCAATACTTAAACATTCGAGTGAATGGATAAATTACATGTACTCTACGTGAGTCTTGAGATCGTTATTGAGATAACTTCCATTCGCTATACTAGGTTCCATGATTCCAAATGAAAACCATAAAAGAAGTAAAACGACAATTTTTTTCTGTCATAGTCAGTGGAAGGACAATCAAAATGTTAGCTGTTTGAAATGTAGAACGGCCGATTGATAAAGAATGGTGAAAAAGGACAGGGAATGTCTACTGAGGATCTTCACATTTTGATAGCTAGGCTGACCATGATCCCGTGTTAGCTCACAGTCTTCAGTTTCCTCAAAAAGTGCCATTAGTTTCTTTTTTATTTTTTTTGAAAAAAATATTCAATAACAATAGAGAGAATTTTTGCAATATTTTCACCCACGGATAGCAAAGAGCCATGAAGAAGCCAGAGGCTATTCAATGGAAAGAATTAACGAATTTTATTATACAGGATGGCGTTAACAGTCTGGATATGTCATGGATGTTAACAGTAAAGTATCCACTAAATCTGATGTACTGATTATTCATCTGACTAAGTCGGCTGCCTGTGATCCACTAAATCTGATGTACTGATTATTCATCTGACTAAGTCGGCTGCCTGTGATTTGCACAGAGGCAGCTGAGGGTCCTAGTCGATTGATTGCACGAATTATTTCTACAAGCTTAGGCTTCGCATATGTTTGGCTAGTACAGATCGCTTTAAACTATTCGTCTACCTTTGACTGCCTGACAAATTACGCATTCACTTCATATTTTTTCAGTCATGCCGCAGAGCACACCGACTTTTGTGGAAAGAAAATTGATCTTGAAATGTTGTTGGAAACATTAAAATGCACAACGTGTGATTGATTCATGGGTTGCTGCATTTGACTCTGATCTACCATCACATCAAGCTATTCATCACTTAAGGGATAAATTTGAGGAAAATGGACACATTTCCGACCTACCACGGAAGCACCAAGCAACTGTAAACACAGAAAATAATCAAAATTTAGTACCATAATCTGTTGCTGAAAATCCTAAATTATCAACACGAAGCAGAAGAGATGAATTGGGAATAAGCCGAAGATCATTACGAAAAATTTTGCATACGCTACAGGCCACATTTAGGGCATGGATTACTAGGCAAGTAAGCAAGTAATCATTTATTGTCATAAATTGAAAATCATTCATGCAGCTCAGTTTACATCGAGTACACAGAAAAGAAGAAAATAAGAAATATGTCTAACAGGTGTAATACATGTAAGTCATCTCGGTATGAAGTCACTCACATAAAGACATATATGGGATGAACAATGATAAATATCGTGAAGTTCTATATGCAGGAAGGATGATACGATTTGATCGCGGGCTTAACTCGGGCAATAGTTCATGTAGAGGGTGAGACACATTAAATGTCTGCTCAAACAGCTTTACGGAGCGCTTCATGCGCCTGGCATTCAAGATTTCGAGGCAATTGTTCATACATTCTTGCACACAAATAATTCTGTGGGTTCGTTGTTGCTGTCTTTTAATTTTCTCAGAAGTAACATGAGGCAAACCAACAAATAATGGGGAGCAATATTCGAGTAATGATCTTAGGAGTCCATTATACACAATAAAAAGATCACTTTTCGTTACAGTTCTCTTCAAAATTCGCAAACAATGCAGCTCTTGTGAAAAACCCCTTGACACATAATCAAAATGACGATGCCATGTTAAATCGTCAGACCATTGAACACCAAGTATCTTATGCCATGCAACTCCTTCAACACCAAGGATAGGACATGATAGTCAAAGATAGTCAAGGATAGTCAAATACATGAACACATGCATTTGACTTCTTACTCACCAAACACTTAGTTTTGAGTGGGTTGAGTGTGAGATGAATATCATCTGCCCATTTCTGAACATTCAAATGCTCGTTTTGAATGTGATCATTGCTGTGGTCGAAGAAAATAGGTGTAGATATGGTTATGTCGTCAATATATATTTAACCAGTACAGGAGTATTAAGTTCTTGCAAGCTCCCTGTCGATACATTGAACAGCAGAGGTCCTCAAACTGACCCTTGTGGAACGCCTGATGTTGCTTCCGAAGGACGACTGACGACCGAATTGATTCGCACACACTTTGTTCGATTTAGAAGGTAGGCTACGATTCAACCAACTTACAGCAAGAATTCGGAAATGTACACTCAGTCAACCTCTTGATAATGACTCCATGATCAAGCTTGTCAAACGCCTTACTCATGTCATATGTAATGATTTGCACTCCAGCCACGTTGTTCATATCCAGTAGCTTTGTGACTAGAAGACGATACCGATAGGCGCATACAATTTTGCGAATTGTTTGTTAATCAATGAATGTCGGAACAATTCTGAATTCATGGATTTCATATCTTGGATTGACGAAGCACAGTTTAAATTATCTGCTGTAGTAAACAAATGTAACTGTGTTTATTGGAACACAGTGAATCCTTATGACAAACTTGAATCACAGCTGAACCAATCTGGTTTTCCAGCATAGGTCGGGATATCTTCAAGTGGACCAGAATTTTTCGAATGTACGGTAAATGAACAGAATTATCTAGATCGACTGCACATAGCAATTGTTCCAAACCTAACGAACCGTCACGATTTTGATAGGATATTTTTTATGCAAGATGGTGCACCACCCCATTTCGCCAGAGCAGTTCGTGTATACCTTGATCAGTGCTTCCCAAACACATGGATAGGTAGGAGTGGAGCCATTGAATGCCCACCACTACATAGGAAACCCACCACTACCAATACACACCATAGGAATTATTAAAGATAGTGTGTTTTCAAGAACACTCAAAAATATCGCCGACCTTCGACAATGTATCACTCAATTGTTTGCAAACCTCAACAGAGACTTGTGTTCCAAATCCTGCAGGAGTGTTGCGTCCCATTGTCAGGAAGGTATTGATATAAATTGTGAGCAGTTTGAACACATGTGCTTTCTTAAAAAAAGCAAGTATTCCCATTTGTACATATAATTCTCAAAAAATTTTCCTGGACTTTCCAATTAAGAATAGCGTCTTTTACTTTACTGCTAATACACTCTTGCGTAACCCTGTATTAAATAATCAAAAGGAAAACAAAGTCTCCTACGTTTATGAAGCTCCACCATTCAAAAGTTGCACCTAACGAACAAAATCATTTCCAGCGACTCACTATCATGAGCCTATCATAGTCTATATCGTGTAGAAGCGAAAAGCTTCGGCTGTTATTAAAGAACTCTTGCCTACTACATTCCCAGGTGAAGATTACTGTTGTGCCACTAAGGGATAATAGGTGGAGGACATTTCATTTCAGTTATGCCAGCTACGATGCCTTCCAGGGCAACTAACTGACTGTCTCATTTACTGATTGACAACAATCCACTCGCACACAGTTGACAGTACTACATACACAGCTGCTTATTTCCTTCTATTCTCAATGAGCTGATAGTCATACAACATCTATGACTGTTATGAGCAGGGCCGACCAAATATGCATTAACAAGCGATCCTTTTATGCCAGGGGTGAGCCGCCATGTTTGTATCTCTGACACATTTTGTCACATCTTGATATTCGAGATTTGTCACATTTTGTCACATACCGATGGGCGCAACTGTCACATTTTGTCACATGCTCATTGACATAAAAGTCACATTTTGTTACATGTTGATGAAAACCCATGGCCAAAATTTGACATATGAAAGTGCGCAGAAGATTGACAGTTCTCAATTTTGCATTAAAGGATGACTTTTTCAGTAGAGGATTTGACGTAATATTCATAATACATGTATATATGAAACGGGGTTGTAACGGGAAAAAATCGTAAAATCGTTAATTTCTTAATTATTACTGATTATCATTATTTGTATAATTTCATATGGGTGGTCTCCGTGGCACAGTAGCTAAGTGCTTGGCCTAGCGATCTTTCGGTCCATAGGTCGAGCCCCGAAAGTGTCATTGACAGTAGTGAGGAAGGGCATCCGGACTAAAAAAATCACAAGTCTCCAGATTAAAGTCTGACTTACGTCAGCACCGTCCTAGCCTTCAATATGGGGGAGTAGCGACGTTAAACCATCATTTCATTCCCATGGAGAATTGCTATTGAAAGTGTACAACATTTCCGCGAAATTTGGTGTAACAACGAAACATAGCATGGGCAAAACCGGGACACATTTAACTTTGTCTAAAGTGAAAAGATTGCACTCAAACCTTGTAGTCTTTACAATTGATTCTTTTTATAGTCTCGAATTTATTTATGATTCATTACTTATGGCAAATATGATTGCATAATAAACAATGTGAATTCACAGACCATATCATTTCACACAAAAGAGGAAAACTTCGTTTTCAGTGAATAAATGCCACTCAGTTTTATAGCGACTACTGTTACTTTTGTTCTGTATTCAGATCAGTGGTAAATATAAATACATGCGCGTGCATTATAGGAAGTATACATTCACAGTGACTCCTACGATCTGGACATGATAATCAAGAAACATACGACCACATACAATGAATGTCACCATTGGGCTATCACATAGCACATCGAAGTCAACTTTAAAAAGTAGGCCAAATAACAGCACGACTTGCCTGGCAAGTACAAGTTGCTATTTGGAGCAAGAAAGGGGGAATATCAATCTTGCATATCCCTAATACAAATTATCACCAAAGAATGAAGGAACATTAGAATAAAGACCTTCTGGAAAAAGTGATCGTTATTTCATTCAAACGAAGTTAATGCTCCTCCGTGACTTTGTTCACAATTTGTCAGAATATTTTTCCGTGAAATTGTCACATTTTGTCACACAGACAGCGTAAAACACACATTTTGTCATATTTTATTTTGAGATGAAAATTTGTCACATATTGTCACGTTTTGTCACATCGGCTCACCCCTGTTATGCGCATAAAAATGCGCTTAAAAAAGTAATTTTATGCAATGAAAACTGTCTTTATGCAATATCATTCTGATTATAGAAATAGCTGCAATCTAGAAAGAAATGTAGGCCTATGTATGCATAAATAATGAATAATCTGTCAGCACTTTGAATTCATTCCTAATAAACAATGCATGCGGATGTTTTCCTTAGTCATACTATTACGATTGCTCCTCATAAATGCCTTGTATTCTGAAAAAGTCTCCACGTCAGAAGAGGTAACCGGAGATCGCGACAATAGCAATTGTTCTTCCGATGAATATCCTTCAAAGTCCCTCTCAACCAGCTTCTTGAATCATGTGTTCTTTTGAAGAACATGCTTCAGCTTGGTCCTTACATTCGAATCAAATTCATCGCTGATGCCATCGATCAGTTGTTTGGCTTGAGACGGGTCGCACTTACGGTCTTGAAGCAGCTTCAGACAACGAGGAATAGAGCCATATTTAGAAATGTCTACGATACCTCATGCAATCTCGGTGTCCGATTTTTCGATTGGCTCCTTCAGGTTAACGTTTGCTGGATAGTCATCCTCCAAGTCAACAATCACTTTTTTCAGGGTCTGATAATTGGTGAGGTAGTATTCCACTGCTTCTCACCATCTGATAATTGGTGAGGTAGTATTCCACTGCTTCTATCCATGTGCCCGAACGGGTGGTTATCGGAGAGTGTAGCAGTGACATATGAGCTTCTTTCAGCTTGCGACAACGTGAAGGTGCTTTTCTAAGCACCTTCTTGGTCAATGATATCAGTTCATTGACTTTTGGATATAGTCCAATCACCATATCAACAACTCTGTGGAGGTTGTGCGACAAACAAATCACGTGTATCATCTTCGGCATAAAACTACCATTGTTCTAACCGCTTTCAACATGTATGAAGCTTTCTGTGTGAAAAGACAGAAAGGAGAAGATAGGTGTCAACACAGGAAACGAGACACAATTTGTTCATAATAACTCCTCTTTTTTCAAGAAATCATCCATATATGTATTTAAAAGCACTTATTTTCATGATATGCATTTTTATGCATTTTATGCATTATGCATATTTGGTCGGCCCTGGTGATGAGTGATGAATCCGTATTCGAAATCTCATGACATTTTCAACATTTGTAAACTATCGTCATGACGTGAGTTGTGCTCCTTTCCTACGCTGATTATTTAGAATACGTGTAGATAAAACAGTGTGGATTCTTTACATGATCTTCTTTCTATTTCTGTTATTTTATTGCAAAAAGGCTTTACGTGTATAAGAACATTTAAGAGTAGTGTGCCTCGAAAATGTTGAGAGCTCGATGGACTGCCGCGGTGTAAAGAAAGGTTGGGAACCAATGCATTAGAGCGCTCCAAAACTCAAATACAAATGTGTAACTCTAGCAGCACAGACAGCTCACACAAAAACACTTGCTTTCACTTCCGTATAAGTGTTAACTGAGTAAAATGGCACCAAATGTTGTCGAAAATCGAAAAAAATTATATCATCTGAAAGCTTGAAATGAACTTCATCCAATGGTGATAATCTGAATGTTCTGCATTCCGTAGTTTTGCCTGTCGGAATCGGTAAATGAATTGACCAAAATTTATGCTTTTAAGTTTGCTGACCACAACTGACCAAACACAACCTAAATGCTCTGCCAATTTAAAGTACTAAACGCAACCTATCACATGATGTGAAGCTTTTTGAAAGTGAGAATTGAATCTTCATCATTGAAAAATCGCGTCAGATTTTCTTTTAGTTGTAATGTTTTGGTAAAACTTATTGGCACTGTATCTCTTTGCACATTCAACGAATCTTAAAATCTTTAAAACATGATGAAGCTGAATGATAGCTAACATTATGTGTCAATTTTCATTAAAAATTCTGTCGCCTTCACATTAAAATCCTTCATCAATAAAAGCGTTCAATTTTCTTTTGGAAGGCCTACTGACCACAACTGACCACTTAAGAAATAAAAATATATGCCCAAATAATCTGTGGAACATAAGGTTTCAAATGGTATATCGTTTATTAAAATTGAACCAGGACTTCAACACGAAAATTGTATTTGAAAATAGGTTGACTTTTTTTTGCAATTATTTATTAAACGGTCTGCATAGAGGCTGCAAGCTTGTTATTCTATTTTAACCCGCACACAGCATTCTAGCACTCAGGAGTTCTTCTCAGTCAAGAGATAGAGCTAGTAAAAAGGAAATTATTTTTGGGTGTAAAGTTACGGAATTCGGTATCATTTTAATTGTCATTCAAGTAACATGACATCCTAGGGACGTATTTCAATGCACTTACTTTGTCCTCCGATCCCTCTGGATACTCAGCAATATCGGATTTAATTGATTCAACCAATTTCTGAGTTTTCGAATCCCTGTAAACGAGAAATTTTACTGTATGCTTTTTTATTGACTGTATCAACAACTGATATTATTCGCACTACCACCGAAGTTAACAAGCAACCTTTATTTATTTTCATTTATCTGCCAAATTTGTATCTGTGATTGACAAAGTTTAGGTGGTCCACTTTTTATGATCATCACTGTAGAACTTGACGAAAATTCGAGAGAGATAAAAATTCAATCTGAGCATGAAAATAAATATGACATTGGTCATTTATTCATTCATTATTAGGACAATATCTTTGAATGACGAGTCTTATTGTCACATATTGGCATATTCCTCAAAGTCAGGTCATATTTTGTCAAATAGCGGACTTCTCGTACTTTCTTCGTTTACACCAAGTTGCTACGTTCTGATATAGTTTCCTAATCGTCTTTATTGATCTTATGGCTTGAACACTCGATGATTGAGTGAGTGATTTATTTACAGGATGATGTCTGATAGAACAAAAAGCTCGTTATGTGACATTTTAGGAATCAAGTGCTGTTTACTGCTAATGTTAATGCTCTACAAGTTTTAGAAGAAAAACTAGAGAACTGGTCAGTATTGAATAGGTGGTAAAACCAACTGTACGCATCGAACATGGAGATTAAAAAAGAGAAACAATAGCTCGATCATTTGTACGCATTTTCATAAAGCTATCAACCGAACAGCGTGCGGTTAAATGTGTATTTCCTATGACATGGAAAACTTTTGACGAAGAGCAAAGTTTTTAAATGATCATGTCGAAATCCCTTGATTAAGCACTGTAAAACAGTGGTACATGTTTTACTTTTTGAAAAATC
This sequence comes from Prostheceraeus crozeri, assembly GCA_907163375.1. Classification (NCBI taxonomy): domain Eukaryota; kingdom Metazoa; phylum Platyhelminthes; order Polycladida; family Euryleptidae; genus Prostheceraeus; species Prostheceraeus crozeri. The sequence goes on from CAJQUW010016334.1 coordinate 316,329, forward strand.
AGCTAAAAGTAATTAATTGAATTTGCAAGTCACAATTTCGCCTACATTTTTGGAAATTTTGTCACTGGACTTTTGACCTAGTCCTAGTCAACTGTCGAAAAATCCACACAAGTTGCTGGACAAAAAAGGTTCCACATTACAATTTGTCGTTTGAAAATGGAGCATCCGCCTTTTTCAATTCAGCCTCACCGACAATGTAACTGATAATACAAATTAGCTCATTGATTGCCTTATGCAGTCACAGTTGCCACAGAGTGATGAATGAAAATTTCTTCCATGTGAGTGTAAATTCTTGTGTATATCGCGTGAATCCAACTCTGTGGGAGAATCTCATTCATTCTATTGCTAGTCGCTCCGTTAAAGTCCTGACAGTGAACAGATACATAACGGACATGCCTCTGCTACCGTTCGTATAGGCAGAATCTCATGTTGAACTGTCATGTCAGGAAGCGTAGACGTTGGTACCAATGGTCACTAAATAAAATGTTTTAGAAGAAAAATTAGCTAGATCTGACCCACCGAGATCATCGTTGTAAATCATACAATATATAAAAATGTACATGTACGTACGTCTATTTAGTGCATCATAATAATGAAAATTGCTAATGGCGATGTGAATGCTCAAATTGAGGGAGCTATTTTTCCCATACCTATTATTCTGCACTGAAAGAGATAGTGTATGTCAGTGTTGGGCTATTTCGACCATTCTGCAACTTGACCGATGTGCACCGTGAACGTTGGGAAGGATCATTGCTTTATCAAAAGAGCGATTTCTCTCATTTCTGTAATGCAGTCTGCATGCAATGCGCCTATAGTTGTTGTTCTAATAGTTCTCTTTCTAGTTATAATAATGACATCACATTCCTTACTATATATTTTAATTAATTGCTATTCATATATAGTCATTAGTTAACAATAAATAGTAATGATTAATGACTAAAACACGGCACAATTTAGAAATTGCCAAGATCCGAGACCGGAAGAAATGCAACATTAAACAAATGTCTTCATGGAAAATCCTAGTAATTAGCTTATTATACATTGTAAGTCTAGAACGCATAAATATAATGATAAAAGAAAACTTTAAGATATATGCCCTGATATTGAGCAACACACAAAGCTGCCAAAACCAAAATCCCCGGAAAAAGGAAAGTTAATATGAATACTTTTACATATCAAAGACGAAAATGAAAAACTAAAACCAACGACGAAATGCTAACGAATATCACTAATAAAGATTACAACACATAACTGAAAAATATAAAATTTTATAGCCATGCAAAAGGTCATCAGGGAGGAACCATGTGGCTGCATAAAGCAAGGTTTCTGCACTTAACCTCCAACCAGCATCAAATGTCGGTGCCAGACCAACCAAATCGAATGAACGATTGAAGGCCTCTCCATACCTGAGGAGGCATAGCTAAAAATATAATTGCAAATTAAATTCGGACATTTTACAGCATGATAACAAATCAATTTTGCATTCCTATGATAGAAGGAATTTGATGAGGTGAAAAGCAACCAAACTTGTAGACAAGAAATCTATTTCTTGATAAGGATTTGATGCAGGAATTCACAAGTGGCCGAACATTATAACCCCTTTTCTTGAAGACATTAAGCTGTTAGCTCTAGACACGAAAGTAGATGCATTAGAGGAGATTGTTGCAAATCTCCTAAGTTGGGCATCGAGGATATTCAAACCAATATTAATTGGCATTCTTCTTTCCGGAGAAGTATATCGAGTCACTGGAAAACTGATTGTCCATCCTTGATAATGCTCTACTAGGATCTTGATGTCCTATTTTTGTAGATTTTTATATATACGAGTACAGAAAAATTTTAGTTTAGCAAGTTTCCATTCCACCCAATCTGCTTCGACGTTTTTACTTTTGAAAATGCAGAGCGACAACCGAACAACCAAGTAAATCACAATTTGCCAGCTTGGTTTCGAATGTCAGATATTAAATGTTCCCATGGAATACGCAATGGAACATTTTTCAAAAATCAATGGCTTTATATAAAAATACATACCAAACTGCTGATACTGAATAATTTATTGAAAAGTGCATAAAATCACTGTAATGCTGCTTCTGCGAGTTAACAGAAAATGATTAAATGGTCGATGGTAAACAATTGAAAGATCATACTACCCAAATAATATTTTCTTTACAATGTTCTTTGTTTGTATTTCTACATATCTTCCAATCACATATTTATTTTTGTTGCTGCAATGCAATATTTGCAAAGTAAAATAAATGTGGCTTAATCGAATGGGCAAGTTTAGTTCATAAACGATTTCCTTGAGTTTTTTGTTGATGGTACCACTGATACATGGCGCTAAAATATAAGAAATGGCTTCGATTTGCGCTGTTTCCTCGGTTTGTAATTCTTTGTGGTTGACTTGTTGAGAAGTATGAATGACCTGTACTTTAAAATTAGAACGTGTTTAAAGTCACGTTTAGAAGCTTCTTTTTCTTCGAATGCATGCTTGCATTCTGTGGGAAGGACTGATTTGCAGTATAAAAATAGTTATAAATTCTTTACAGACGCTATATTCATCACTAATTTCAAAATCAAAAGCCCTGTTTGGCGGTTCAAGACCTCGCTAGTTCTCTGAAGTGAACTACAACAAGAGAAAGTGCTGAAACATTGAGAGCAGATAATAACAGGAGATAGCAAGTTAAGTTAAAACAACACAGTACGCAAGAATGACGTCAGCTGGCAGTGCACTCTAAAATGTCAGAAATCATAAAGAATTATTTACAGTCACTACTTAAATAAAGCAATAGGCAGCATTGAACGACATTATCAATAAATAATGAATCAGAAACAAATTTTTACGACATGAAGTCGGACTTTCTGTACACATAATATCGACTGTACCTTCTAATGGTAACATTTTTAGCCACCGAAAGTTGAAGCTTTGTTTTGAGGCTTCTCAACACTTTGAATCCTTGCTCAGCTTATTTTTATTTATTACCTTATGCCTATGCTTTAACATTTTATCTTGTAGTTCACTTCAGAGAAAAAGCATGGACAAGCAAACAGTTCCTTTGATTTTTATATTCATAAAAAATAGTTGCTTCTTTGCTTTTTTCGATAGTTTAGTTTTTGGCGAGGCTTGCATATTTACATCAAATTATGTATACTTAATCATGCTACTTTAAGTCAATAATTCAAATAATAGTGCTCCTTGGTCTTTGGTAGAAATGATTGATACTTTTCACCTTCGTCACTGAAAGACACCTTACTGGTGAGAACATGGCCATCTTTCATAAGCAATTTTGTCATAATACTTACTCATCACTACAAACAATACTTACATAGAAAATCCACAAGCCTGCTCAATACACATGTCATCACTAGTATATTTTCGCACATTTTCCGTGAATATGCTTTCATATTCATTTGCTGATGTGTTGTAAATAGCTATCAATTGAAAATATAATTCCTCAGGAAGAATTTCGTACACAAGGTCGTGACCCTTTCGCTTTTTGGACGGTTGTTCTCCTAAGTTTTCACCTGGAATTTCATTTCGTATTTCAATTTCTTCATTTATATCAGAAGGCAAGGCGGGAAAAAGAACAGATAGAAGCTGATACGTGTCTTTTCTTAATTCGGCAAGCTCATCCCGCACGATTTTTATGATTCCTTGGTTATTGACCCCCAAGAAATATGAAAACACTTCACAACGCTGATCTAAAAAGAATGTTATTGGAAATGTCTTTTTCTCCTTGATTATGTCACAGAAGTGCACTATGCGCCGCCAGTCCTGTTCAGTCACGTAATCCCGAAGAGCAAAACCAGCAAAATACTCTTCGTCGTTGCAGTTTATGTCTGACCTGAAAAAGGAAATTGTAGAAACATAATTTTACATAACTTCATTTATGGTTGTAATTTGTTACGAAAGTGCTATGTAACTGCGGTATACGGAGAATCAGGTCAGAATAACATGTCAAAATAACCAAAACTGCAGTAATGTGTCTTATTTCCAAACGATGCTGAAGCATGAGGGATTGGGCGAGATTATTGGCGGATTTTTTTTGAGGGATTAATTTTTCTTATGTGTATTGAATTTTCGGATCATCAACGTACTTTTTGTACATGCAACAACATCATCGTTAACATTCTTCGTCAACTTATATGTAATACGCAGGTCATTTCGATGCACTTGTAATTTGTTTGGATCAAAAGATGCGCATGCATACTGAAATTTTTTTCCCGTATTTAATAAACAAAAAGCATCCAGCTTCCGGTATCCAAACGGAATGCGACTAATGTTTGTAAATTTCGTGTGTAGGATTTATATTATTCAATTATCCGAATAATTGCTGCATCCAGAATTCGCAACTAGGACTATAAATAAATAATACCCTCACTCAGGATTGTTTCAATCCTCAATTAAAACAACGCTTGAATGAATCTTTTTTAAAACAACAACTAAAACGAAAGACCTATTTTACAAAAGACTGCAACAACATTGTTTGATTCATCAAACAATTCAGACCAGCTCTGAGAAGTTGACAACTCATAGATGATGATTGTTCTTCATTATCATGTCATCCTTGAAAAATCCTTCATGACTTGCCGTGTGTCAAGGCACGGAAATCATGAAAGGAAACGGAAAAACACCCAATCCCATAAAATCCATAAAACACGTCATTAATACCGCCCGTCGGGTCTTTGAATTATACCTGGGTCGAAGCCTAACCTGCGTTCAGGAAATTCATAATCGCTTCTTTTAATTTTTGATCAGCATCGACTACATCTTGCAAGTAGTTTTTCAAGAAGGCACCGGCCGATTTGTGCTTCTTGACCATTTGCCAAGTCTGTCTCTGGGTACTTGGGATTCAACTCGTCAGTGACATCCAATTTTCTTCAATCGTTCCTTCATGAGTTAGCGCGTGCTGAACAGTTGATTCGTCTTTGAGCCGATGAGTTTACAGCACGAGGTTTACGATGTTTGGAAAGACTCTCTAGTAAAACATATGCGACAATTTTGAGAAGCAGTTTTCCGCGATTCTATTTCAAAACGCAGCGCAAAAGTTTTAATTGTGAGCATCTTCATCATACAAAGGATGACTTAGGTAGAGAAAAATCAAAGAAGCAGCATTACCAATAGAGTCTATCAATGACTGAAAAACCACAGAAAGTTCATGAATTTTCAAATTTCAGAAATCTCAATTTGCTAGAAGTGCGAACTGATTCAAAACAATGGCACATGCGAGACTTACTAATGGACAAAAGGAAATTTTCAATGCCTTACCGAGGTAGGAAAAATAATCTTTCAAAGAACGACCAGCCTCTATCGGCAAAAAATGAAAAAAGGAATATATCTTCTTTTGTGATCTTCATAAGCGGCTGCTACTAAATAGCTTCATTCGGATGAGTGCAACTTTGTTATCGGTGAGATTCATCATTGAAGGTCAATAACCATTATTAAATCGGGGTACTTCTATTCTTTCCGCCCCCCCCCTCCACATTTCTGTTGTTGACACCCGGAAGTGTTGCATCGTCAACGATCTTCTCTTTCTCTTACGGGCAGTGTCACCGTCGCATAGCTTTGAGTGTGTAATACTCCTCTTGTCTGACGTAGAACATTTACAGCCTCAGAATTAGACAACTGCTCGTCATTTGTCTGTAGACAACAATCACACGAAGTTCATGATCATAGCTGTACCTTGCATTCTAACTGAGTATCCAAGGGGCCAATCCTTCATCCCAGTGTTCAAGTAAGACCTCTCAGTCGTGTTGTAGTGTCACTCAGTGACAGATTCTATTAGTGACAGTCTATTCTAAACCCAATGTGACTAACTTTGGTGAAATTGGATGATTTTGGAAAAGTTGAAAAATGTGGGGTGGGGAAGGAATAGAAGTACATAAAAACGGCAAAAAGTTGGATTGATTAATTAACAAAAGCAATATAGCCGAGTTTTCGAACGACGGAATAACACCGAGACCGACAGAATATTCCGTCAGCTTACTTTGATTCTACCTTTAATTCGTTTAATATTTTGTTATTATGGAAAAGTAATGCCAAACGATTTTCATAGTCTGCAGCTTGATGGACAGTTTCTTGATGCTGTCTGTGCTCTATTATACTTTAGTGAAGGATGAGAGAAGAATTTGACTTTTCTTTATTGGCAAACACGAAGTCCTTCAGCCGTCACTGACGGTCATCTTCAGGCGAATAATAATCACTCAGCGCATTATATTGAGTAAAAATCACAGTGCAAGCAAGTTCCATGCACGGATAATAAACTAAGAACACACAAGCAGAGGCGTCGCGACCGGGGGGTGTGGGGGACCGTAACACCCCCCCCCCCAATATGAAATTAATAAAGAGATTCAGGTAAAATGAGAAATTTCAGGCAAACCGCCGGTTTGCCGGCGATTCAGCTCCAATATTCACTGACGTTGTTCATAGCCACAAAAACACGTCTTGTCACAAAAACACATCGTAATGTCGGGAAATTCTCACCCTTTCTAGACACCAGAAAGTATATGGTTAGTTGCCGTTGATGATATTGATTTGTCACGCGAAAGCGGTCAAACATAGCGCGCTGAAAACGACCTGCACCGGGGATGACTGTATATGCGAGCAGGAGGAACAGTCGCCTCGCATTTTCTTAAAAATTGGAACATAAGGCGATGTGAGTTAGCTCTGCTAAATTTAAAATATCTAAGTGGAATTGAAATGTAATTCCAGTACCTTACCTATAATGTGGCCAGTGAATATTGGCACTGAATCACCTAACGCTGAAACGCCTGCAACTCATTCTGCCTAGCTGGGTAGTGTATATTTAACCGTTGATTGATATACGTAAGCTCTGGCTATTGCGTTGTCCCTTGAGGAGATGACGTCATCGTTACGGTGGATTTCATCGAACCTTCCTCATACCGAGTCATTCACACGCGCACCGCGGAAAGCGCACGGTATGAATAAGGCACACCGTCTTCTCTGTGCGTAGAAGTTTATTGTCAACAGCGTGTTAACTTTCTCGATGCAAACACCGTCGAAAATTTCCTTAACAGTCGATACTACGGGATCCAATTGCGCACAAATTAACTTAACGTCATCGGCATTTCATTGGCCACTTAAATAACCACCAATTAAATTATTTTTCATTTATAGGCGTCATTTCCGACCGATTAGATGATTAGGTAGGTACCTAGTGTTGGATTTGAGCATGATAGCAGTAGGGGGAAGCTTTCGAACGGAAGTTTTTGGGTCAACGCTGCAACCAAAGCCGGAAAAAGGGTGATCAAAAGAAAGAGGACATTGATTCATATAGCACCACTATCATCCTCACACTAAGAACGCCCGCGAATTATTTTGAAAACAGTTGAACCATAAATGGAAAAAGTAGGAGATAGGCCCATTTGATCCTTGAAAGGGACTCTCCAATGCATGCATTTGGTGCCACCCGCATTTGGTCAAATAATGCTTCAAATAAGGTGCGTGGATACCCTTGTGCATCAGAAATTCATAGTAGGTCTCGCATGTGAAGATCCACACAAACATTCCGCAGATGATCATTCTGTAATTTATTGTAATTAGACCTATAATGAATTCACAAAATTCGGGCTTCTGTCAATATTCACAGAGTGAAAGTTAAACAATGTTCCCAAACTTGATTTTATTGATTGTGAAGAGTTCTATTACATTAATATGAATAAAATACTGTGTGTGTTGTCATCAAGACCCTGAAAGAATCAAGATAGCATTCTGGATTCCACTCTTTTTGTGATGGTTTCGCTACCTTCTAATTATTTCATTCAGCACTTTCTGCTTCTCGAATTTATTTGTTATCTTTATGAACAAAGAAGGTCAATTATTGATGATAAGACAATTAAGCTTATGAAGAATCGTGAGGAAACTAGGCCTGCGCCTGTCAATGTTGCTCATATTCACTAAAATAATGAACTGATGCTCAATCAATCTGGTTGAGGCAATGTAAAGCCTATCTACTGGAAATATTCTTCCCCCTCAGGGAAGGAAGGTGCATCTCCAGTGCCGGGGATGAGATGAGGCAGTGCATGGGAACTTCCCCACTTTCCCTCCCCTCAAATCCAACACTGCAGGTACCTCTTCTGTAGGATATAAACATGAAACATGTTGGAATGTGTGTGAGTATGCGTGTGTGCAATAATCAGGCAAATTTTGGCTCTAAGTTGTAAATCAGGTAAAATTTAGCAAACACCCCCCCAATGATGTTTCCTAAGCGACGCCTCTGCACACAAGCTAAAAGGCATAGACATTAGAAGAAATGCCAAGTCAAATAATAGATAAACTTAGAAGATGCCCTGAATTCTTTCCAACTCAAAGATTAATGCAGATAAAGCATGATACTAACACAGTAAGATAAGTAGAGTGAAAGTTAAGTGACGCAAAATAAGAAGATAGAAGAAAATACAGTTCAGCGAAAGACTAGAGAATCCATTCATTACTCAGAGCGTGCTTGGTGTGGTTTGAGGACTGCAGCTGATTATACCAAGTCCTTTATTCAATGATATTGTACTTTAGTATTCATATTCATCACTAGTTATGCTAGCACTCGCCTATCCGACCGATTGAAAGAAGTAGATTTGCTAGCGTTCGCTTGCATTTTCAATGTTGCATAGACATCGCATTGACATAGTTATATTGTAACACTCAGATCGGCAGGCTTACATGAGTATACGAGTAAGCGGTCAAGCATTCTACATAAAAATCCACGACATCGAATGCGAGAAGTAGCCGAGGGAACTATTCTAGAGCGTCCGAAACGGGAGCTGGGGATTCTAATCGATGGGTAGCAATTAACCGAAGAACTGTGGTGCAATTTGAAAAAATGTGACATGTCTTGTCAACTTACACTTCCTCATTTCTTTTATATCTTTGGAATGTTTGCTGAAGACGATCTCGCCACATCCAATGAGCAGCATCCCTATGGTTTTTGTGCTTTTCCTTAATGAATTTGGGTAATAGCATCTCCTTGCATTCATCTACAAGAGCACCCCATTTTCTCTTCGCTGGATCTATTTCTCTGCAAATGAAAGCAAATATGATAATGTTGAATGACAATGCATGGACAAGACCTCACGGTAGCAAATGATCTCTATCATCTTCGCGCGCATCGATGCTGAGTTGACCGTCTCTTATTGTCCAGTTTCCACCACACATCCTCAGATCACCATTTATTTTGATGACGTGCCGAGGAAGGAACAGTTCCAGTTCACCCTGAAAAAAGGTTCGCAAAATTAAAATGTCCTCCAAGGTACAGTTTTTAAAATGTCAAATTTGAACTTTGTTGTTTTATAAAGTCACGTTTAACACGGGTTAACTTTGGAATCCGGCGTTAAACCTCACTTTACTCATCAGGCCACACACAATTTAATCGATATATTTTCAATTTCTCTCAGCATGTTGTTGAATAAATTAGGGATGCACCGGATTTGAAATCCGGACAGAACTGGATTTGGAGATTAGAAAAAAATTCTAAGGTGCTTCTATTCTTCACCCCCCCCCCCCCATATTTTTCAAGTTTTCCTAAATCATCAAATTTCACCAAAGTTAGTCACATTGGATTTAGAATAGACTTCACCTGTCACTGAGTGACACTACAACACGACTGAGAGGTCTTACTTGAACACTGGGATGAAGGATTTGCCCCTTGGATACTCAGTTAGAATGCAAGGTACAGCTATGATCATGAACTTCGTGTGATTGTTGTCTACAGACAAATGACGAGCAGTTGTCTAATTCTGAGGCTGTAAATGTTCTACGTCAGACAAGAGGAGTATTACACACTCAAAGCTATGCGACGGTGACACTGCCCGTAAGAGAAAGAGAAGATCGTTGACGATGCAACACTTCCGGGTGTCAACACCAAAAATGTGGGGGGGGAGAATAGAAGTATCAAAATCTACATTAGATCTACATTTCATACAAATCTGCATTTCATCTAAATCTACATTACGTTATGTAAATTTGGTTTTTTTTCCCTAAATCGTACAATACATCTTACTGAATTGGACGTTTAAAAGATACATTTGAAAGATATGTTGCCTTACCTGCAATTTGTCCTTAATTTCAGATTTATTTAACCGCAGACTGATTTAGTCAGGTTTGGTAGCAACAGAATTACTGATTTGTAGATATAAACGGATCTACCACACAACCTTGCAATTTTCCCTTTTTTCTAAACGTCACCGCAGCCAATGAGGATTGACAGGAACCCTCCGCAACTGACGAGATTGATGAAAATGTGAGCAAGAATATAGCTCCAAGGGCAGTGACGTGTGTAACCGTAGAAAACTCGATAATAGGCTGAGAAGCTAAGATGCCAATTTGCGCATGCATGCTATTCCTGTCTTAACTTAAGTGATATTATAGCGCCAACTGAAATTATAACGCCGAAAAGACAATCAGCGTCAGTTATTAAATTCTATTCACATCGTCGGATCGATTGGAATGGACTACAGCAAACCTCTTCGACGTTTGACATGTATTTCGTGCAAATTTCCTCGAACTTTTTTATTACAGAACAGTTACTATGAAAACTACAATTATCTCTCATCGATTCAAAGTTGAACATATCAATTTATTCGACAACATACCGGCAAAAATGGCATTGGATCATAACGAACATTATTGCGCCTCATAATTAATCCATTCATTTGGTGCTTTCTCTTTCGTCGACAATGATTTAGAATATCAATTATAGCGACAAAAAACAATTTTATGATATAGGTACTTGGTAGTTGACATGGAAAACATTTCCTTGCAAAAAATGTAGGTTAAAATGTTTTATACATTTAATGGTTCAATTATATTTATCCGTTAGCATAACTGTTTGACAATTTTGTAGTTTTAATTAATCGCTAGGTTTTAATCAACGCTCTACACTGCCGTCTCAAGTCAACGGTGTGCATTGATGTAGCAGCATGAAGTATTTTATACTATATAGGCCTACTGGAAATAAATGAAAATAATAAAATTAAAAAAAACACGAATCATAGGATAAGAAATGTCAAATCCGGTGCACCCCTAGAATAAATGATTGCTAGCAACGGACAAAATGGAAATGAAATTGGATTGAAGTTTCACTCATCAAAGAAGTGCTTGATTATTTTATGAAAATGGCCAGTTTATGTCTATTTATGTATATTTTTATGTATTTATGTATACTATTTATGTATATTGTTAGCTTGTTTGTTTGTTTTTGACATTGTACCAATGTTGAAATTGAGTAAAAGAATCTTATACTTTCACTTTAGCACTTTCGACACTAATACAGTGTCATTGTCAAGCGAAAGTGATTGCATAGATCTGTGAACGTAAAGTAGCATGACATGCAAAATGTCGATGTACAATTGTTTTGTCTTGGTTTTCTAAGAGAAAGAAACTTTAAATTAATCTAAGACCATTTAGGATTTGTAAATTGACCTTCTAACTATATAACTGTCTTATATACATATGCATACATGCATATGTATATATACATACATATACGAGTATATGAACATATGTAAACAATATGTAATAATAAAGCTGTCTCTACAACTCTTATTTGCTGTCTACAGTAACAAGGAGTCCATGGTTTGTTCTTACTACATGTATTATGAATAGCAATAGTTAAATTTGTAACCCTCAAGGAGAAATGCAATATAATGAAAAATAAACATGGAATATACAAAACAAAATGTAGGATATAATTAACGTCCTGTCCACTTATATGTGCAATGTCGCATGCAAATTGTAAAGAGGGCGTGACAACTGAGCGCATAAAAACTGTTTAACAAAGAGACTTAGCTTTGGATTGAACATGCCTACTGTAGAGAATAGCTTTGACTGATCACGGACCTCCAGCACCTGATCAAAAAGATTCCAGGAAGGAAGGAATGGAAGATAGCCATCAGTTCCCAAATATAATACAATGGCTCTTCGCTTTCGAGGAGTCTGGATGAACAAATGAAAAACGCCAATGACTATCGAAACGTGTGACGATGTCAAGTAGATATTGCAATTTCCTCTGATTAGTTGAAATGAGCAATATGTAATTCGCGTAACCAACACCTGGAACAAGCATCCATGCAAGTACGTTTCATAGTCAGACATGTCCAACTCGTGTAATGAAGTAGTCCAGAAATAAATATTAGCGAGACAGGGAGATAAGACAGCTCCTTGTCACACACACGAGGTTTCAAGAATTGAAGTCAACAGTGAATATTAGATTGCAGTACCATCTGCAGAGAAGTAACCAAGTAGGAGTAGAAAGCAACATGTACATGTATTTTTTCAGTTGATGAAACAGACTTTCGTGCCATATAGATGGAACTCACTTTAGACGGCAGACAATCAGCAAAGAAAACCACGGGTCATCAGTCTGATTACGTTGACGTATATAACGCAATAGGGAAAAGCAGATGCGATTAGCCACTGAAGGGTACAGTCATTATCCACCACACGACTTATGGTATCTGGTAGTGTTTTCAAGTTTAGATGTTTTGACCATGATTTCTATGCATACAATCGTCTATAACAATACGAGTACGTCCGATCGGCATAGGTGAGGTCTTAAGATGAATTATTGGAAAATCCGTAATATCCACCGTTAGATCTCACATCATACTGAGTGCAGGGTGTCTTCAGTTATATAATGGACAACAGTGCGGTTGTTAATGCACAATACACGCAATGACTGACATATTTGAAGATTGAAGTGCAGATGCAATGCTCATGATTGATGTTTCGAATGCACTTAATACCATAAACAGGAAGATACTACTGATACTTTGTGTCCATGTGTCCTGATATCCACAATTGCCCATTAAGGATCTGCGAATCGGCAAATTTTGAGTCCAATCGAATCATATAAAACTTAAGTAAGCTTGCTTAAACTCACTTCCCTATTATATTACGCCTACGTAAGCCTATTTACTTAGCTGCCTACCACGCTAGCTAAAAAGGAAACAGGCCTACCAAATAAAACCGAATAATCATGCAATTTCCATGGCTATTGAAGGATACAGTGACACCTTGACACTCATAAAGAAACAAGCAGTCAAGTTAAAGTGTTTTTATCATTCTGATGTAAAATGCTCGCTTGATTTCATCAGTGACAGCTGCAATCGTAAACTAAATCAACTTTTACATAAGTATAATTTGCCGTTACATCAATCAGTAAGCCTAATAAGACATCTAATCAATGTTTTACAACTCGTCGTTTAAAGAAAAGCACAACAATTGTAATCTTTATGACAAGTTTAATCACCACCGCGTTTGCGATGACCGTTTTGTGGTTTACTGCTTTACTTGCAGGTAGTGTAACGACTCTTACATAGGGAAACCTCACGTCCTTTCGCATACGATTTAAAGAGCATGAAAGTAGCTTAAAGCTTATAATATGCTATCTTTAAATTAATTTTCATCGTGGCTGACATGAAATATACTTACACATGCACTTAAATGTATTTAAAGGTACGAGTAATTTACTGCGCTTGAGCTTTTCGTAAATCGGCTGGATTGTCTAGATGATGCTTTACTTTGTATAACAGATATGAAAAAATATGTCGGACGCAGTGGCGTAGCGTGTATAGTATTCACAGTATTCAGTGAATACCTATTTTTCCGGGGAAACTTAAAGTAAGGGAAATTATTTCATAACAAGTTGCTTCTTATAGTCAGCGTTAGTCAATCATTGGAAATATTTGTTATTATGAAAATTCTGATTGATTTGTGATTTGCATTTTCTTTACAAGTTCTTAATGACATCAATCAGTGCAAACTTGTATGTATTTCATGTGTCGATTTTGACACTTTAGCTTCTACTCTGAGACTTCCTAACACGTGCTGAATGTGTTTATCACACGCCTCCTTGATTATCTCCACCATGTCGACATTTGCATTGTCAGCTTTAATTCTGTCAGTATGCGGCCACTATTCAACCTGACCAGCTGAATAACACTGTTATGATAGAGGATGCAAGGCAGATATGCGGCAGCTGTTTTTCTCATCTTCTCATTTCTCGTCAGGATCGTGAAATTACTTACAACTACGGAGATAAAATGCAGTGGCGCGGATAATGCCTTATCGTTTCAAGTATTCAACCAAGGAATCTGAATAGTGTTGCTGAAATAGGCAACGCTCTCTGGGAATAGGGCAGTTGTTTAATGTAAAGATACGATTTCCGACTCTCATTTTAGCTACATCATCGATAGACGACGTAACAGAGGATGGCGTGTAACAGTAACACAACCAAAAATTCTGCAGATTATCTCCTGAAAACCCCTCTTATTTCATACGATGAAAAGGTTGAACTGAAAATTAACGGTCCGCCACGTCCTCATTTTCGATTCGAAGGCAGAAGACATTGTACTTTCTTAGAGCAGTATAACCGTGCTGATGCAGAATGGATGTGTGGCTGCGGAATTCGGCGGAGATTTTTTTGCTACCCATGTTTAATATTTAAACGAAAGACATCATCATGTTGGACTTCCTCAGGCGTCGCTGACTTGGCAAATCTTTCGAACCTAATCGAAATGCACAATCGCTCAAGGGACCATCTTTCAGCTGTTTTCCATCTTTGCTTGGAAAAGTGAATATTGCCAAATCAATCACCGATGGCCACCAATTACAAATACAGAGACATAACGACCAAGTTCGAAAGAATCGCGCTGCATTTCAACATCACATTGATGCTGCAGTATACCTCGCTGTTCATGGACTTCCTTTTCGAGGACACAGAGAATCTTCAGCCGAATATTTCCGAGGTAACTTTATTGACCAAATGATCGATTGCTGTCAAATTACAGTAACAACCCAATCGTCGACGAGATGGTGAGGAATGAGAATGCTGTCTTTAGTGGACTTTCTCCTGAGATACAAAATGATATCATCGCTTGTCTCCATCAACTCCTCTTCGACGAAATTCGTAGTCGTGTTGAAGGAGCATCCTGCTTGGCGATTCTTGCTGACGAAACCACCGACATCATTAACATAAGTCAGATGTGTGCAGCCATACAGCTTATATATAATGGTGCACTATTACGAACACATGATCGATTTATGTGATGTTTCGGAAGATCGACGAGCAGCCTCTTTGGCCGAGATAATTATAAACAGTCTTGAACGTGTCAACGCAACATTGGATTCTAACATCGTGGGACAATCGTACGACGGAGCTCGAAATATGGCAGGTTTGCACAATTCGGTAAGTAGAATCATTATTTATTAATGGCCCTCGGCGCATTTCGTATACTGTTATGCTCATAAAATGGCGCTCGTTTTACGCCAAGCTTGCTCTGCAATTGATGAAATTGACTTGTTCTTTGGAACTCTGGAAACTATCACTTCTTTTTTTCGATCTTCTCCAAAACGCTCTGCCGGACTTATTACGAGAATACCGTCGATGTCCCAAACTCGCTGGTTATCCCGTGGAAAATCCGTTAAGACTTTTGATTCGTTTTTCACAGAGATACTAGAACATCTGGAAAATATCTCTAAAGATCGTTCATTTTCTTCAATGACTCGAAACGATACGCTTGGTATGGAAAAATGCGGGACACTTCTTTTATTTTTCTTCGCTTCTTGCGATATGTTTTCGGATACTCTGACATTCTTACTAACTTCTTACTGTGTCCAAATGTGGATCCAATTCTGATTCAGCGGAAGGCATGTGATTACAGAGAACAGTTGAAGTCTATGAGGGAGCCTGAATTTTTCGAGAGCGTTTGGACTGAAATTTCAGATCGTGTGAAGGATGCTGTTGAGAAGAGGAAACGTCCAAGCATTCATAGACATTCAAATACATTCATAGACTGTGGGTATAATATTACAAATGATGATGATGAAACCAGTAAGACTAAGTGTAAAAGACTTTCAGTCGAAGTAATCGATGTGATCCTGACACATTTGTCGGAACGATTTCAGGATTTTGCTAATTACTAGTGGATAAAATTGTTATACTTCATAATGTCAGATAAGTCTGATGCCATACCTGATCATGAGTTTGATCTGTCTTTTCTTCAAGCGATATCCACAGATGACTTGTAATATCGGCAAAATTCAACTTAAAATTGAATTAAAAACTTTACAGAGCGAATCTTCTATTATCTCGATTATGAAATCCGAGCCTGGAGTTCCTTTGTTTCTGAAAACTCTTCATGAAAGTGGAATTTTGAAAGCACTTCCAAACACACATTGCTTTTTAAATGTGGCATTGACTATTCCTATGACTAGCGTTTCATGTGAACGCACTTTTAGTGTCTTAAAACGTTTCAAAACATGTACAAGGAATTCCATGGGACAAGCTAGACTTAAGCAGCTGATGATGATCGATGTAGAAAAAAATCTGTTTTTCGAATTTTTTTTCAAAACAGGATTTCTACGACAAGGTGATTGATGAATTCAGCAAGATGAAGGAGCGTCGTCTTGATCTTATGTTCAAGGTTTGAAATATAGCCTATTTGTACATAAACGTCAGTATTTTTTCTTTTCACATGTAGTAGGAGAAAGCGAGATTTTTTTCAATTTTGTAAATGTGTAGGCCTACATGTCATAAAAAATAAACAACATGATATGTAATAAGTACATGTATACGTATATTTAATTCTGTATGAAGGTTATATTGTGTGGGAGGTTGATTGTTTACAAGGCAAAGTTTTCTAAATGTACATTTATACAAGTGTACATGATAATGATAATGATAATGCGTTTATTGAAATGAATGGAAATCATGCAGAGACAAAGAAAATTACAAGGTACTATTATACAGCTTGGAACAAAAAGGAACGAAAGAAAGGGCACGACGTTGAGTTCTACACAGAGGCATTTCAAGATGCCGTGAGTAAGAAAGCCGACGAGGAACGAGTTCGTGTAAAACGTTATCAGGGTTGAACATTTCAGTGAAAGTCTTTAGGGTTTTCCGTTGTCTACGAGTTTCTAGATCTTCGAGGCAGGCGTTATGGCAATCATTCCCACAAATGACCCGATGACAAAGCCTTTGAAGTTTGACCAGACGTTGACTACACTTTTTGTTAATACCGATAAACACTGGAGAATTAAACTCTTTAATTGAGCGGATGTAGGCATTGTACACAGCAATTAGCCCCCATTTTGAAATGCCACAGGCTTTCAACCGCCGAAGAGCGTAGACCCTTTTAGAAGCACGCTTGTAGATATCATATACATGATCGTTCCAATCAAACAATTGATTAAAAATAATACCCAAAAATTTCAGCTGGGAGCAAGACTTAATATGAAGCGAGCTACTCTGATAGCTGAAGCGGGAGCAACGCCAAATAAACATGCTTTTAGTTTTAGCCTTATTAAGGATCAGTCCGTGGGATAGGCACCAGGAGTTCACATTCTCCTCTTCCATTGATATGTAATGATCAACATCGGAAATACTTGTAATGGGAATCATGACTAAGATGTCGTCAGCGTACTTGATTAATCTAACAGAGTCAGATTTCGGTTGAAGGGATCCCATATGAGCCGCAAATAACAGAGGGGCGATTATTGATCCTTGCGGCACGCCAGACGATACATCCCGAAGGGAGCTGTACACGATGTCTTGAAGGCTAACACGGTACTTTCTGTCTTGAAGAAATGATACGAGCCACCTTAAAAATCCATTAGGAAAATTACAGGAGACGAGAGTCTGGATGACAGCTCTGTGCGGCAGGGAATCGAACGCACTTTGGAGATCGAACGAAAGTATAACAAGACCAATAAGGTCTGTAGAGTCCAGAACAGAGGTAGCGAAATCATGGACTTGAATATGAGCATGCAGTGTACCAGTTTTAGGCTTATAGGCAAATTGGTTTGAACCAAACAACTTGATAAGATCGGATGAAATTAATCGAGCGACAAATCTTTCCAGCATTTTAGAAAGGATAGGCAGTACGGAGATCGGACGAAAACATTCGCTGTTAAATTTACCAGATTTAGGAATCGGCACAATACTGGCGGTCTTCCAAATAGAAGGTACATACCCTAAAGAAATAGATTCACAGAACAAATGAGTCACAGGTTCACACAAAACATGAGCAGATGCTTTAATCAGAGTGGAACATAATGAGTCAATACCAGGAGCCTTCGATTTCAGATTGAGCATATCACGGAAAACCATCTCCGACGATATATCAACTGACCAGGGAGTTTCATTTGAATCTGGAAGATGGAAGTTTGACCAGTCGGCATTCGACGTAAATTGAGATCTGACCTTTCGAGAGAAGGATTCCGCTGCATGCGCTGGACTGGGATGACCATTTACCATTGCGTCAAAAAAGGAACAAGACCTAGACTTGAGGTTGCACATTTCACGCACAATCGTCCATATACTCTTATCCTTGTTGGCACAATTAGAGCATTTTGAGACCCAGCGTTTCTTTGCTTTTGCAATTTCTGCTTTGATTTTGTCCCTGTAGTGCACGTATAAGGGCATGTTGCCTTCCCTGTATGCCTTGTACCTGAGATCGATTAATTGTTTAAGGATGGGTGTGATCCAAGGCTTGTCTTTGGATGACATCTCGACGTAGTGCAGAGGAATTTCTTGAAGTGCCACATCAAAGAAGGAATAGAAAAGAGAGCATTTATCTTCTAAAGTAAAATCAGAGTTGTACATGTGATGCCACGGGGCTTGTTGTAAACAGGAGACAAAATTGTCGACGTAGTTCTTGCGGAAATCATAGATCTTTCGTATGTGTGAAACTTGAACAGAGACATTACATGGGTTCATTAAAACAGAATTGTGATCAGACAACCCAAATGGTGGACATGAAATCACGTTTGAGTACTTAGTACTTAGAACAGGATCAACAAAAATTTTGTCCAAGGTAGCGGTCCCTCGAGTGGGAAAATCAACAACTTGTTTGAGACCAAATTGACTTTCGACATCATGACAAGGAAAATTGTTGAAATCACCAACTAGCATAACATGGGTGGTTGGGTATGCATCAAAAACACTTTGTAAACTGAGAAGGAGAAAGTCAGAAATACTGTGTAACTCATTTATGGACAAGTTCGGTGGTATATACGTGCACATAACACAAATCAAAGGATCTTTTATCATGATACACACACATTCAATAGACTTAAGGAAATCTGACAGATCAAACCTACACGAAGTGAAGATGTCATTGACAAAGATACAAACACCCCCACCCTTCTTACCGTTACTTCTATCACACCGGTAAGGCTGAGAATAACCATTCAAAAGAATTTCATCATTAGACACATTATCACTGAGCCAGCTCTCGGTAATAGCGATGACATCAGGTTTAGAGGCTTGAGTAAAAACGAGAAGCTCGTCTATTTTCGGCCTCAGCGAGCGAATGTTAGAGAGTTGAAGAGAGGGAAAAGAAGTCTTAAAATTCCTTAAGTCTTCTTAAAGTCTTAAAATTTTCATACGTAGGAGCCGAATTGCTAACTGCATTTTTGGGACAAATTTGACCTTTCCTGATCACGTATGAAGCATTCCCCTCTTCATTTAGACGTCTCAACTGTGATCTCATAATTTTGTCATTCTCCTGCTGCGCTCTCGTTAGGTCATTGCTGATGAAAATCCTCTTAGTTGCATCATTGTACCGCAGTTTCTTGGAATTTTTGATGATATACAATTTCTCCTGAAAGGAACTACATTTGACCAACAAAAGTCTGACACCTTGCCGATTTGGGCGGCCAATCCTCTTAACAGATACTGGCGAGAAGTCGTCATTAGCAGGCCCTGTGATGTCGTCCACAATAAGTTGCACCTGAGACATGTCATGTGATTGACGTTCCTCAACCGTACCATCAGTTGCCTCAGGAACACCGTGAAAAATGAGATTTTCACGCCTGGACAATCTATCGACCATTTCATTATACATAGCCTCAGAATTTACTTTCATTTCATTCTTAAGATACTCATTTTCTGATTTCAAGCCATCGCACAACAAGGACAGATTATTGCACGTGACTGTCAGCTGATCTAGTCTGCTTAACACAGGCTTTAACATGCAATCGATCTTCTCTGACACTAATCTAGCAACTGTAACTGACACGCTTTCCACGTGCAACGGGTCATTGTCTTTGGTCGATTGCTTCACGTGAATCAGGGCATTGATCAGTGATTGCTTTGTGATGCTACCCTTTCTCCGTTCAAGTTCAGCACTTGATAACTGAAGTATATCATCCACATTCATTTTCTGGAATTGAGTTGTGTTCATTAGATTTGCAGGGCGATGATGGTTGTACTGTCTATGCAAAATCGCAAAATTTTACAAGGACAGAAAATACAACAGCTTGAAGCGCCACCTATGAACACGGACCGTTGGTTAGTGCAGAGACAAAGTTGTGACGTCAAAACACACGTGACTTGAATGGGCCAACCAGAATAGGATAAACACGATGAATACGGACATGTAGTGTACTTATTCGCTATATGTGTAAAATTGTGTGTGATAGGACGCGGGTATAGACATATTCCAAGTATGAAGGCAACGTGAAATGTTTTCCTTGAATGCCTATTTCAAACCGGCACTCTACGCCACTGGTCGGACGTTTAATTTTTTATGATTTATCGTCTCACGCAGGAGGCTGGCCATTTATCAAATACTAATCGAAAAAGAAATTCACTCCCAATTTGTGACTATATATTGAGTAAAGCCTAAAAATGACACCCTACGTTTCATCGTCTGCTGACTTGTTGTACACTAATCTTGGGGGCACATTTCCATTCCATACATGTCGTAAGGAAGACAAGATGCAGTGAGAACCGTAGGATTTTGATGCACGGGTTTGTCAATTTCTCTCCACTTCCTCGTATCTCGCTATTGGAGCATGCAGATTTGATATAGGTGATCCCCTCACACGGAAGGTTGGCCATTTATCAAAAAAGAGGAAATTCAATCTCAATAATTTTGACAAATGAATGGAATAATCAAGAAATACGAAGTCATATATCGCGGTGTCTGAGCAAACAGACTCCTAGTAGCAAGAATAAAAATTGTGATGTTTGTGCAAATTGCCTGACACTTTCGATTACAGCAACCGCTTCTTAGTTTATTGTCTCATTTGCCGGATTTGTAAACAGAAATTATTTACATATAAAATACGTGCATATTTGTCAAACTAACCGTCCTTTTCATTTAAGATTCAAAGAGCACCAATCCAGCATTCAGAAGCAAGACAAGAAAACGACCTTTCAGAACATTCTAAAACTTATAATTATTCGCTTTCTATTGATGATTTTAGCCGACATATCCAACCGTTGCATTGATCAGATATCCACAAGATTGTCAGAAAGTAAATTTAACAATCAACACAAACCCGAACTAAACGGGAAACATGAGTGCTGTTGAATGGTCAAACAGAATATCATGAATTCTGTAGGCCTATTTAAGCCGATTTTAATGCACAAGCGGCCATTTCCCGTGAACAAGTCAGCAGGACGATGAAACGTTGGGTGTCATTTTTCGGCTTTAGTCAATATAGAGTCACAAATTGGGAGTGAATTTCTTTCCTAAAATTTAATTTCAAAGTTTCCAGACAGCATAATTAATTAAACTCTCTTACAGCCATGTAGCTTTAGCATGCATATGATATTATGCATGTACACGCGGTCAATACACTAATTTACAGGCTTTTAAGTAGCCTTATGTTGAGACTTGTTAATCAATTATCATATTTGAAGCTTTACTTTTTGCATAGCTCGTGTTTTTGATCTTAAATTTATGCTATTGTCATTATTTTTTAGGCATCTATCTCTCAAATTATAGTTACATGGATGCAGGTACACATCATGAAGAAAAATTGCAAGACAGAACAAGATCATCCCAAGATATGGGCTTCTCAGATTAGTCTGAAAGTAGATGCGGATCATTCATTACATTGGATCATGATTTGATTCTATTATATTTTCAGCTAGAATGCAATGTGACAAAAATTGGTCAATCAAAAATAAACAATGGTTCCACATTACAATTTAATCGTCACAAAATTAAGCTATTTCGCTATCATACTTTCTGAGACATGGGAGGGCACTTTGGGTTTGAGACGTCAAATGGTTTGAAACACCTACATTTAACCGTACTAAGTGCTTTCCCATGGTTTTCGTTAAATATCCTGGAAAACATGATAGAAAGATAGCAGCCTTTTATATAAATGGTATTTGAACAAAAATTGAGCTTTTACCTAAAAGCCATTTACTTTCGTTACATATGGTTCACGCTACATAATTAAGAGTAAAACCATCAAGATTTGGCGGAATCCCGAAAAGACAGTAATGCTAGGAATGAGAGCAAGAACTCAAATCTCATAATATTTCATTGATAAAAGGATTAGAATTATTCAACTCAAACGCTTGCACTCGCAGCTCCCACAATGTTTTAGATCAAATATTGTTCTCATCTCTTGAACTTGGAATACATTACGTCTAACTTACTCTTCCATCTGGATTGTCATTCACCAAACGGCCGCTGAAACGATAATTGTGTCCTGTTTTTATCCCTTCACTTCCCTGTTTATCCATCCATTCCTTCTCCAATATTTCGCCGTTAACAAAATAGATTTCAATTCCTGATCCGTATCTTCTGTCATCATTCCATTGTCCAAAGTAGGCTTTCGTGTCTCCTGACTTCTCGATGCCATAACCATGCCGCTTATTATTAGACCAATTCCCAATATAAATCACTTTTCCGTACAAGTCACATTTTTCTTCCAATCTTCCCATACCAGTTCTCTTGCCATTTGAGTAGTAACCAGAAAAATATAGAAGCTGCACAGGTGAATCGCGCTGTCCACTAATCGGAAGAATCCGCTCAGTCTGAGCGTAGCCACTGAGAGCTCCATTTATCCAAGATCCTTGTCGAATTTCAATAACACCTTCCTTGTCTTCCCCTCTCCATTTTCCAAACCTGCAAGTGCATCAATAACCGACTCATCACATTTCACTATCGTTTACCTGCTACTTAATTCCAATCCCAGATACATGAGAAAACATGATTGTATTTTAAGCCCAAGATGAAATATTATACCATATTGATAACTAAAACGATAACAATACCGATAAATATGAAGATTTAACGACACTTCTCTCCCATATTCGAAGCTTGGACGGTGCCGAAAAAGTAATGCTTTTCTGGAGCGCTGTGGTGGCTTTTTGTCTGGATGCCTTTTCTGCCGACTTCCATTGACACTGTCGGGGCTCGACTTCTGCATCAGAAGATCACAAGACCAATCACTTAACCATAAAGTCACGGATAGCAGTGCTAATAAAGCGAAACAAAATCGTCTATATGATTAACAAACAGACTGGCCACATTAGCACGGCTTTACTGAACGACAAATAGTTCTCATAAAATAACAGATAGGCCAGACTGCTTTCAAAGTGATTTTCTTGAACAATGAAAAATCGACAAGCATAATTTTTATTGCGAACACTGTTGAAAAAGCACATCCATCATCTTGACAATTCGCTCAATGAAAACGACGAGGTGCAGAAAAGTATTTTGACATTCACGATCTTAATCTATCACGCCACCGACAAGTCATTATCATATTGGGTTGCATCTCAGCAAATGTAAGATCAATTTTCAAACGAAACAAACACTGAATTACTTGTCATTGGAAGGAGAATTCTGAAAGTGCGATGAATTCGTGCTACTGCAGAGTTTCGCTCATTGGTACTCTAATTTTCTTACCTGAAGAATGTCAACAGCATCGATGCTGGATCATCATTGGCTGATGTAGCACATACTGCTGACTAAGCGTTCTACATGTGGGAGAACTCCATTGATTGATGTCATATCAACAGTCTACGTATATAGTCAGCAGCCTACGTATCGGTGCAAGTTGATAAGGACAGAACCAGCAAGACAAACGATGACAGATTTGAGATTCATGAAATGAATAAATGTTATAAATTATGAAACGCCGATGAATATAGAGAATTGACACTTAACAACAGCAATGACTCATAAAATCATTTTGTTAACTGATCGTCACCATATTCAGTAGACGAAATATCGTCACAATTTTACAGTTATCGTTAATATTTTATCTTCGACGTTAATGTTTCAAGCAACAAAACGACGATATCAAAAACGATCAAACGGATGATGATCGACTTATTGAATGATAAAGTGGCTAATTTCACGATCAAACATCAGACTGGTAAAACATCAAAATGGCTATGATTGGCATCTAAAGCCAGTGCAACTTGATTGTGAAAAACCTAAATGCACCGATAGGTCCAAAAGAAATGGTGACTATGAAGACATACTTTGAGAATTATGTGAATGTATCATTACTTTGTAGAATTTTTATCTACAGTAGGGCGCAAATTATTAGTCACCCCCTCAAATTTTTTTGTTTTTAGTGCTTATGCGCCATAAACGTCTGTTTATCCCTCTATATACTATTCAAAATTAACTTCAAGACACGATGGCTTTGCACAAACGTATATTTAATACATAATGAACAATATTTCACTCTATATATGAAATAATATATGTACGACATATTGTTATACGTAAGTCAAAATATTGTCAAAATAATGTCAATGGTGTTCAATAATTTGTATTGCTACCCTTTGCCTGAATGACTGCCTTCACTCGCGCTGGCATGGAGGCAATCAACTTCTGACAGGTTTCCGGCAGTGTGGCATCTCTAAAACAAACTTTTAATATGCCAGCTATCAGAGAATTCTTGGTGGTGAAGGTTTGGGTTCGCAGCCGCCTCTTGACGATGGCCCACAGCGACTCAATAGGGTTGAGGTCGGGGCTGTTGCCTGGCCAGGGTAGAACAGGAATTTGGTGTGATGCAAGGCACTCCTTTGACCGCCTTGAAGTGTGGCAAGGCGCCCCGTCCTGCATAAAGGTGTAACCACCACGAGGGAACCACTCATTGGCTTGAGGCACGAGGCGGCTGAGAATGACATGGCAATATTGATATGAGTTCATATGGCCCTCGACGAAATGGAGCCTGCCAGCACCCTTTGAGCACATTACCGACCAAACCATCACCTAGGGTGGGATGCTTTACAGTTGGCGTAGTGGGTGTAGGTTGTCCCTGTTGATGCCACATTCGAGGAGCGGATGCTGTTTGACAGATGAATGTGGACTCATCTAGGGAGTCAAGCGGTTAACCGGTTAACCGGTTAAATAAATTTAACCGGTTAAAAAATAATTAATCGGTTAACCGACGCTTTCATAACTTTTCTGCTACATTGCAACTATATTGCTTTAGGTTTCATTTTCCAATTTCGATAATATCTCATTGCTGATGTAAGCTATTGCCAAATAATAATTTCCTGGAAAGAGATAGAGAACGAACAAAGCGAAGCAGCCATCGTTTTCTGCATCACAATAATGTACCTGATTTTCTTCGTTTTCCCAGACAATTGGTTTTGATAAAATACTGTTATACGTATATTTTTTTGTTACAATCGTTGATATTGTATCATCATTCCATTATCATTCCATATGCTAACAAGGAGTTTTAATTCCAGCTAATGTTGATGATTGATTATTTGATAGAGAATAATGATATAGCCTACCGGGTACTTTTTTTATTGTGATGAAGTTGATTAACCACATAATTTGGATAAATTGTGGCTATTATAAGTAATTAAAAAATTTAAGAATATCAAGTGATTCTGTATTAGGAAAAAGTGTTTCTAATGATTATCAGTTTCTACCACTTGACATCTCTAAGGAATTTTTCTACATTAATTTGACCATTCAATAATTAACATACATAATAAGTACATAAAAATTAGATTTGAAAAGATTTTATTTTATTAGCCGTTGTTTTTTATATTATACTAGTTGAATTACCTATACGTTGAAGTACCATTTTTTTACGTATTTATTTTTATTTTAAATTAATTTTATATTTTTATCCTACATATTATTATTATCATTAGTATTTTTTTGATTTACTAATTTTTTATTTTGAATTACATGGAATTTTTTTTCAATTTTTAGCCATTTTATTTTAGGTCAAATATTCACGAGAGGTAAACTTAAATATTCATTCTTATTCTTGAAAATAAATATTAAGGGAAGTGATAAAATAGCAATCAGTAGAAAATGTGAGCAGTCCATAGAAACAGCGAGCATTACTCAAAGTAAGTAAACAGGTAAAAATGTTATATACTCATATAATATACTACTCATATACTATATCAGTTTCTATAGTCACATGGTATTTCTATACATCTATTTACTAGAATTAATCGTGTTAACGGTAAACGGTTAATTTCTCGTGCGGTTAAGTAAATACTTTATAATTTAACCCTAGACTCATCTGAAAAGCAAACTTTGCTCCAATCCTCGACGGTCCAATGAGCGTGGCGTTTGGCCCAATCCAGACGTTTCTTGCGCATTGCGGCCGTCAGGTAAGGCTTTCGGACTGATTTGACGCTTGTGACACCTTGTTCCTTCAATCTGCGCCTGACAGTGTCCTTAGAGACGTTGACACTTGCAGATTTCAAATTTGCAGCAAGACGATGAGATGAGTTCAGCGGATTTTCCAGTGCTTGACGGCGAATAAATCGGTCTGTAGTCACAGAAGTAACCCTTCTCCGACCACATCGGCCGGCGCGGAAGCTCGCCGTGCTGCCAGCTTGTCTCACCCGATGAACAGTTCGCTTGCTCACCTCCATTAGCGTGGCGATCTCCTGCATTGCGTGCCGATTTCCCCTCAATAGTGCCAGAATAGAGATTTTTTCGGCCGCGGATACATCTCTTGTCTTTCCCATATTTAATTCAATGAATTGAGCAAATGAATAATAACAACAGTAGCTGTGATAGCACGATGTAAATAACGTTGCACATCTGATGGCGTGATGAAAATGGCGTGGTTTTATGCACACTGCAGGGGATTTGCTTGAGATTTCATTTGACATTTTATCGGCCAATCGGTTTTGCTTGAGATTTCATTTGACATTTTATCGGCCAATCAGAGTGAGCCATGAGACGAAGTTAGAGGGTTAGATAGATCAAAGCGACAAACACACCAATATAAGGAAACAATTAGTATTGATCGGGCAATCAGTGGCGTAGCCAGGAGTTGTTGGAGTGGGGGGACATACCACGTCTACATGTATAGTATCTAGAATTAATTACTCATTACCTATATGCATGTATAACAGTATAATACAGGTAGCCTAATAGAGCATAGACTCATAAGAGGCCTACTTTTTGTGAGTCATCAGCTGTATGAACGTGTAATGCATAGTGTACAATGTACATGTACTTTACTTACTCAAATGAAAAAAATGGATTTATCAACCATGGAATATATTCAGTACTTATATGAACAAATCCTCTGTCTGAATCACCGTCACTGAATCCTCATCCTTGGTGAGTATTTACGTGAGTACACTTTCATGCATTCATTGTAGTCCAACTTTATCTCTTTGTGGATAGACAACATTGCCAATCCGTTCAAACGAGATTCATTCATTGTCGAACGGAGATAGGTTTTTAGTCTTTTCATGCAACTGAATGAACGTTCCGATGTTGAATTAGAAATTGGAAATGTTGCGAAGAGTTTTAGAAGTTTATGGATATTCGGATACAAATACTCGTCACACAAATTCAAAATGTGGATCAAACTGGTGTTCAGAGGCCGTCGCTAAGGAAACACATTTGGGGGGGGGGGGGGGGGGTGGGGCTTTTTTAATTTTACATGATTTACAATGCGCCAAAAAAAGCCTGATTTTTGCACACAGCGCATACTCACACACATTCCAACATTTTTCATGTTTATATCCTACAGAAGAGGTACTGCAGTGTTGGTGGATTTGGGAGGGAAAGTGGGGAAGTTTAGCTTCCCATGCCAATCTCATCCCATCTCATCCCGCATGGAGATGCACCTTTCCTTCCCTGAGGGGAAGAGTATTCGTATTTTACAACTGGCTTTAGCCTCCTCAACCATTGAGATTGAGCATCAGTTCATTTTTTTATTGAATTATGGAGGAACAGGCAGGCGCGCAGGCCTTTTCTTTCGATATTTATCTAATATCAATAATAATTGATAATTCAATTAATAAACTTTTTGTTCATAAAATAAAGAAAAAAATTTGAGCAATGAAGAGTTAGAAAATGATGAAATTAGTAGCGGTAGACGAAAACAGAAACAAAAAGAAGTGGAATCCAGTCCTTATCTTTGATTCTTTCAGACAACACATGACAACTCACACTGTATTTTTTTCATTATTAATGTAAATCAAACGCTTCAAATCAAGTTTGGGAAATTTTGTTTGGGAAAGTCTGTAAAACTTTCACTCTGGTAAATTTAGAAGGAAGAATACATAAATGTGAATTCATTCATATTACAATAAATACAAATATTGTCATTGTGTTCTTCATGTGTGGATCTTCTATGATTAGACCTACTATGGGAATTATAAATATTTTTAAGGCACCATTTAACTTATTTTGATGCATTACCAAACCTAATGGGGAGGCACAAAATGCATGCTTGGAGAAATGGGACAAGGTTCTACTTTTTCCATTATGGTTCAATTCTATTTAAAAATCATTCGCGGTCGTTATTAGTGCGAGGATGATAGTGGTTATTATATGATACAAGTGCTATTCTTTTGAATGTCCTCTTTCTCCTTTTTTCCCTTTTTTGTTGCCCCAAACAGCGTTGACCAAGCTTCTTCCTATGCTATCCAGCTGCCCCCTACTGCTTCATACTCACTACCAATCCTAGATACTACCTAATGATCTAATATATCGGGAAAATGGACGCCTATAAAATGAAAATAATTTTAAAAATGAAATATTTATGTGGTTAAGTTTATTTGATGAACGTTAAGTTAATTTGTTGCGTATTGGATCCGTAGGATCGAATCGGAAGATTTTGAATCGAGTGTTTGAATCGTGAATGTTAACACGCTGTTGACAATAAACTTCTACGACAGCGAAATTCATATGTGCCTTTATTTACGCGCGCTGTGCGAATGACGGTGTGATGGATGCGATATGAGGAAGGTTTGAGGAAATCCACTAATCTCCGCAAACGCAACAAGCAAGGGGCAACGTAGTGTTGAGAGAGCTTACGTGTTGAGTGCAAATGATGATTATTGCTTACCGACCAGATATAATTTATGCTTTTGATTAGATATTTTAGAATGACAATATAATATATATATAACTCATTGGATGACTTTTTTTTATTATTTTTTTTAATTTTTTTACTTATTTTAGTTTTTTTAGCATTTTAATTATTTTTTTTATGTTCAGCATTTCTAAGTTGATTTTTGCGATTGATATCTTTACTGAAACACAAACTTGGATACACTTAACTTGAACAGGACTTGCATAAACTTCTATAGGGTCTGAGTTTGGATTTCAAATATGTTTCAGTTGTTTGGATTGTGACCGAGTGTGTGTTAGCGAGTTGTGAGGGTGAGTTGGTGTGCTGGAACAGCTGCTGGGCTGATTCATATGGATGATGCTGACCGACTGCCCAGACCTGCGGTGGGATTGGGGCGGAGATTGGGTGAGTGCGTAAAGCCAAAGGGGACGAAAACGTGGGGAAAACCAACCAAGAGGGGGTACTACACTCGACAAACGCGCCATCCCAAAGCAGCCGACCACTACAACTGCGAGACTAGGACTGGGAGATTGGTGGGCTTCTCTCATCCGGCTCCGCTTGGGGGGTGGGTTAGTTGAGGGGCGGGGGAGTTGTATCTATGCATCTTTTAAGGGGGGTGGCGTTTTGGTGAGGGTGTGTGTGAAAGAGTGGAGGTGGGGAAATTTTTCATGGTGTAAGTTTTGGATTTTTTTTCCACTGGCTTTTCGAAGTTTCTTAAAATTGGTGTGAGGATTGTATGGGAGCATGGGGGATAGAGTTTTGAAGAAATGACTTGTATGTTATGTTGAAATTAGTACATTTTTTATTTGGTTTTGTTGAAGTGTTTTTATATTGTTAGATGGAAGTTATAAATGGTCACTTGTTAAGATTAAATGCTGAAAATATTAAAAATTTTAAAAATGTATAAAATACTAAAAATAAAAAAAATGAAAGAAAATACATCTTTCTTGCAATTGATTTTATTTTGGGGTGGATATATTAATGAATTTGGTTTTTTGTTCGACTTATTTAAGTTGGGTGTTGTTTAAATTTTTTTGATTTTGTTATTTTTTGGTTGTTGTGATGTTAAATATAACAAATATAGCTAGCAGAAATTTTTGGTGTAGCTGTTGTTTTTTTAGGTGATTCAGGTTTTGTGTTTATTTTATTGTGCATATTTGTATTTTGTGTTTATTCTTGGATGATGTTAATTTGTTAAAAGGTATATAGTATGGGTCCTCACATAGTGGTTTCCATTTTTATCTTATTGTTCTTTAACTGTTCCTCCTGCTCGAATAAGTACTGTCCCTTATGTGGTTGTTTTTGTTTTTGGATTTGTTGGTTGCCCTTCGCTATGACAATATCATCATCAACTCATTTGATCCACCATATTTTGTAAACCTAGTTTTTTGGGGTTTTTTTGTTTGTTTAGTTGAATGTTGTTTGTTCATATGGAGTTTTCGACCCGAAGTGTTTTTGTGTGTAAAGACGTGGTTTATAATGAGTTGAAACCATAGGCGGCATTTGAGAGTTTTTCTCATTTTACCTGAATACTACGTGTAATTATTTAGTTCAGCTCGTCGGGGTGTTCGACAACCCCCACCATGCCTCGGTCATCTACTACTGCTGGTGTTGTCTAATTCTCCGAGCTCATCCAACGCTACGCACTTCTTTTGCCATCTCTGAAACTCGATTTCTACTGTCCCAATTCCATCATCCAAGAATGAGAGGTATTGCTCAATGCACCCCTTGACTTTGCAGAAGTCTGTGGATATGCATTTCTTGGGTAAGAGGGATGACATTCTCATGGCTTCTGTAGCGTGATGACCAAATCGTTCTTGTAGCTCGCAGATCACTCTATCGAGTATTGGATACCAAATCACAATTTTGTAATAATCCGCAGTTGTCTTGGTTTGGACATTATGTCGATGTCGCTGACGACCGACTAATCTCGGTTTAGGAATAGAAGCATCTTCGTCGTTTTCTAGCCTCCTGTACAATGAGTTGGCCTTCGAAAATATAGATAAAAAATGGTGGATCTCTATGGAGCATATCTCTATGGTGCATTTCTATGGATCTAACTTTCCTTTGCAGACCGATGGACATTTTGAAGTGTTTAACAAACAATTCAATTGAATAATAAATGTATCTAGGGTGCTTATTGTAATCTGATGTTTCGATTACGAGTTTATCAAAACTGCATAGAAGTTTGAATGCCGGTAGCTGTATTCTAGAATACAGCCTACTTAATTTAATCAATGATTTCCAACTTTCTCTGTCTTTTCTGTCGATGACAAGACTAGTAGCGAGGGGGGGACATTCCACCCTTTCCCCCCCCTTGGCTACGCCACTGCGGGCAATGCGAGTGTTTATGTTTAATAGAGGGTAATATTGTGTACAATGTGATAGAGTGAAATATTATTCAGTATGTATTATGATGTGGTAGAGGGTAATTATGTATATACATTTTGGTAAATATATGCTTGTACAAGGTCCTTGTGTCTTTAAGTTAATTTCAAATCGTACATAGAGGGATAAACAGACGTTTGTAGCGTATAAACACTAAAAACACAAATTTTTGAGGGGTGACTAATAAATTGCGCCCTACTGTACTTCTCACAGGTGTATTCTCATCTCATTGAATGTATCCAAGCAGGTGGTTTCCCATGGTTGACAACAAGAAAACCTGTACAGATAGTGTAAGACCATCTCGTCGACTTCCACTGACTCGACTGATTCTGTTGGGCTTAGTTAAGCTCCTGGTATGTCAGCACTAAAATGATCGAGATATGCCTGACAGTAGAAACACATATCATTGTAGCAGCTATGAACATCAACCACTAGACCTACTAGGAAGCACAATGGAGGATGCGAAAAAGCGAGACACCACCTCAACATTCGCTAATACCTCACTTCCACCAATGGGTTAAACACCAAGAGACCATCGTGGCCACATATAAGACAATCACATGTCTGCTCTTGGAATACACATATGGCCACACACCTGGTTACCGTCATCTAACAGACACTTACAAACTACAAGCAATACAGAACAAATCGGTCAGGATTGCCACAAGATGCACACGCAACACAAACACACGTCCTCATTGCTGAACATCTCACATTATACGCAAAACAACTTTTCAAATATGGCAGAAAATCAACACAACCCACTCCATTTCATTATGCAACAATCACTACTCCACAGACAACAAAAATCCGCTGTTTTCACCACAGGGAGGTACACATCGTCTCCACTCACACAACCACCCAACATGACAACACAATCAATCAAGCAAACACATGCTCACCCCGTCGGCACATACCTAGCACACAGACAAAACAGCAAAGTCATAAACTCATCCCGAAAACAGTCCACAATTTAGAACAAGCATTCGACAGACGCACACACAAAACACTGGCACAACTCCTAACTATTCACCCTTCTTGAAAGAGTATCTACAATAAACCCTCTGTCCATTCTTCTCCTCTTTGCACCCTCTGTAAATCTCAATCGCACAATCGAAGTTGCGATTGTTTTGCGACTCACGGTGGGGCTGAACCAACTTTAAATCAACTTTTAGTGCCCATCAATAAAATTGATAGAATATTGATCCGTGTTATCACAGAACATAGAAAATCGAAAAATATAGAAAATCGTTGCCGGAGATCGATAGATAAGCGTAATCGACATTCATCGATAATTCATCAATTGATTGAATTTTACAAATTTTCATTTTTAAGAGCCCAAACTCTGTTGACATGTTTTTGACTATAATTCATAATTCTTTTATGATAATAAAAGTTTGCGCCTGAAAAATGGAGGAAATCGATTAAATCAATAAATCGGTTATGATTGTTCAGTCGATATTTATCATTACGGACTGTAGGTATACGTTTTACCAGGTTTTACTGTAACAGATTGTTTTGGTCATATTTCCTCATAACAATGATTTTACGTCATACATTTGATTAATCCATTCATTATCTTTTATTTGGCTTCGATTTGTACTCAACTATAGTTTTGATTATATTAAGATTTACAAGCAGTTTCTATGGAATTAGATATATGATTAATCAAAGAATAATTCATACAGTGCAAGTATTGATTTTAGTCTATAAACTTGATTTAAATGTTATATCGAGTAGGTTTTATGTTAATTCAAGATATTTTGATAGATTTTTATAGATGAATATTTAATTTAGCAATGAAATTCAGTATCGTCCGCAGGAATTTAAATTTATGTGGGCATGCATGTATCATTAGGTTGTTAGATATTTTGTATTATAAGTTAAATCATTCTCGTTGTTACATTATGGAAACAAACTATGGTATTTAAAAAAGGCTAAAAGTATTAGTCAAATAAGAAGTATAGTTTCAAAATATTCTCTCCTTAGGCCTAAGATTAAGAACAATGATTTTCCATAAAAAAAATCATTTTTTTGAAACCTTGAATTATATGTTTTTAAGCGTGTTTGCTTGCATACTCGAACAGCATGCAACAGTTGCTCGCCAAAACGAGGATTCAACGAACTGACTTTGTAATTGCTCCATGACGATAACTCGAAGTCTGCGTGAACAGCTTCCGAAGCTTGCTCGGACCACTTACCAAGTCCTGAATTTTGGTTGCGGCAGAAATCATAAACATGATGTATAATGACATGTATTTTTGGCGTTATGTTCAGATTTTCCAATCTGAGAAATGCTTCACTGAATACTTCAATTCGTTGACTTGTATGAAATGTCAATGAAAGTCGATCGAAGGCATCGATATACTCCATATTCTAGAGATTGCTTGCATAATTGGAGTAATCTCACTGAAGAAGCAAATTGGAGGGAGAACATGAAGTCTCTTGAGCGTAATCAGTCAGGGAGCTTTTCTCCTTTTTAGAGTAGATTATGTCTCTACAGTAAATTTATCTTCAAATGATTTAGATGGTAACGCTAGGAATCTTTTAATTAAAGGGACAAAGTTTGCGCCCATTATTATGAGTAATGTCATCGAATTACAAAAAGATACCCGAGACTTCTGCAGAAAATTGAGATTGCAGATTATTTTGGCAAAAGACGGCAAATCTGAAATAGGAATCTGATTTCACTTCTCCAAAAGGTAGCAACAGTTTTCTTAATCATATCATAAATCTCATTGAGGAACAAAATAATCAGATTTTTGAGCTCCATATCGATTAATCCATAGTATTAGTCCTTGTGCGAAAAAATAATTTAATAATAATAATAAAAAAATTCTAAAGCTGATAAGGGTGAACTTTTTGTAATAATGGATTATTCCTTTTATCATAAAAGAATGACTGAAGAACATTTGACACTAAATACTGATGCAATACAACCATGAATCAAATTAAGCACTTATGTAATGCATTCAAATCACCATTTGATAAAGGGAATACAATTTTTTTTACAAACTTTCAATGCGAATTACTACCCTTTATGCATGGACTACCGAAGGTCCACAAACATGGGGAATATTTTCATAATATGAGATCTGATGTATTAGGTTGCTGCAAAATGAATCCTCCTGTAACTGTGTCACTATCCATGCGATTTCCATAACATGCTTTCACGACAGCTCTGAAAGTTTCAAATGCAACTATGTAATTTGCATGAGGACAGTTCAAATCTTTGAGCACATCAGTATTCTCTAACAATGTCATACATGCATTTCCACTGAAAATTCCACCTTGGCGTTCTTGTAGTTGAACATTACTGCGACGCGCCCATTCATCTGTTCCATGTTTCCACAATCCCTGAAGTCCCTTGTACATCAGAGTAACAGGGCCGATGAGGAGGTGGAGTTCAGGTGGCGGAAATACATCAAGGACACGGATTTCTGGATCCAACGAAATAGCAGGCGGATGTACGACATTACCATGATTCTTTGCTGCGGTTTTGTTACTACCTGATCTGTACCAGCTCCAAAAGAGTTCCTTTAGGCTGCCAAATGTTCTTGAAGTACCTCGCAAGTTCTTTCTCAAATTTTCTTTTGATACATCGCACCACGCACATGGGTGTTTTGATCCATGACTCATGAGTCCAAGTAGGATATTGATTATCTTCAAATCACCGGCGACAGTCCACTTCGGACAAATGAAACAGGAATTCATGTCGAGTTTGTGCCAAATCAATTTGCAGTTCACGTAGTTTTCGGGAACATTGTGCACTATAGCTATTATAAAAAGTTTTTTGACGCTTGTATCTTTTCGCGATTTTGCTGCCACTCCATCAGAATATGTTGATCTTGTAGCCTCTCTGTCAATTGTGGTTTGGTCAACAAAATGGTGACAAAATTTCAGAAAGTTGGCTCCACCATCTATTCCTATTTTTACATGGTCATATGACTTGCCTCGAAGATTTTCTGCCTTCAAAATAAGGCCTGAAACATCATTGCAATATATTAGTGGTTTGATTTCCCAATCACATTCACTGTTCATATTTTCTTTCATCATGAATCGCAAGTCTTCCTGCACAAAAAGTTCCTCCATCCTGTGATTTTTCTCATAAAGACATTCTCTCAGATGAGGTGTAATTGCTTTTCTACTTTTAGTCGCAGTCCTGATATGGGTTGCCAACTTGAGAGTTTCATTTGTACTCAAATTCAAATCAACTTGAATTGAACTCATATCGTCTGACGAGAGAAGAAATGATGCTTGATTTGTAGGCGGGGATCTTAGGAGACTCATTGGTCTCCCTGCAGTTCTTCATAATGTAACATGCTCATCATTCAATTGTTCATCCTGTTGCTTCTCTTTAATTATGTTGGCAGCTATTTTTTCTTTAGATCTTGGTGAACCATTTTCAGCGATTTTCTGCAAATTTAGTACTCGTGAACTCTTGTTGCAATGATGTGAGAGACCTCGACCAATCTCTGAGAAACAAATTCCACAAAGGCGAAGTATGGTCTCATCATTGATTCTCTGATTGTCGATAGTTTTGCTTCGAGGATTATTAGTCATAGCTGATGCACCACGAGCGCCACTAAGTCCTGCAGGAACTGACTGGGCAATCTTGCAAATGTGGCAGAGACAATGAGAAGACGACGCTGTAGCACGAGTTGAGGCCTGGTATAGTTGTGAATGGTCAGCGAAGGGTATTTCTTTTTTTGTCCTCTTATTTGGATTTTCGAAATCATTCACAGTGCGTCCACAAGTAGGGCATAACACGTTCGGTAGTCTATCGTCGTTGGGATCCAGTCCTTCAATCACAATAGTTTTGTATTTTATTCCACAATATTGGAGTAGCAGCTCGAAAAGTGTTATTGTCCTTCTTCGCTTTTGCAAAAACATAGAAGGCAAACTCGTTTGCGACATTGTTCGTGTGTTGGTGGCATAATTCGTTCAGTAAGAAATGAATGGACGAAGCAGTTAATACAGGGTTTCCAGTTCGACAATGCGACTATCAGATTAAAGAATATGTTTTAAGATGCAACAACGGTATTTCTGTTAATCAGCAGCGTTTTCAATTGAATGATATTGTTTTTAATCGGTAGTGATAATAAGTGAGTTTATTAATGGATTTATAAGTTTAATGAGCGGCAACCTGAAATCATAAATGGCTTTTCATATTCAATTATATTTTATTTAGCAGGTATGTCAATACAAAAAGTTTTGATAATTTTTTTAATTCGAAAAGGTAAAATATGTCAAAAGGAAAAGTTTGATAACTATTTTAATTCATAAAGGTAATACAGTAAGTCATTCAAAACTTTTTTACGAAAAGGTAAGTCAATACGAAAAAGTTTTGATAATGGAATAAAAAATTTCAAGATTATGAAACAAAACAAGTACCGTAATATTCATTGATGGTTTTGTAAGACATCCTCGCGATTAATTTGTCTAGGCATCAATCTGCCCATACGTCTGGAAGACCTTCCCATCTTATTTGCAGTGATGGCACTATGTTTTGGGAGGCGAGTTGCAGTAAGGTCAAATTCCGCTGTTGTCCAGTGTAGTTGTGTAACTGCTCACGAATCTCGTAGCTACTTCTCTCTTGAAAGCCGCTTTCCACATGGAAAACGCGTTCTCTGCGATATTGAGAAATGGAGTGTAGGGCGGTAAGTACCTAATAGAGTGTACCTCTCGCAAACTGACTTCACGGGCTCTATTGTGGCACGGAGCATTATCCATGACGAATACACGAGGTCCAGCCCCAGCCGCAACGGACGCTTCTTCCAGCCAGGAGTTAAATCTCTCACAGGAGGTTCCGCCTTCGTAGAATTCATGATGGACGACACCTTCATTAGAGACCGCCAAGATGAGAGTAAAATTCCGCCCGCGCTGTCCATGAACAATACTGACAGCTCGCTCTCCCCGTCTGGCACGACCTCGTGTGCGACTGATCCATAAATTAAAGCCGGATTCGTCCACAAAAATAAATGTTGGCGGATGGTTTGCGTTGATCGTGTGCAGATACCAGTTCGCACACTCGGCCCTTTCCACTTTAACGTCATGGCTATTGCGGTTGACTTGAACAGTCTCCATTTTCTTTAAGATGATAAGACGATTTCTCAGACATGTGCTGATAGTTTGAATTGAAACAAATGGCTTGTCCGGCATCCGCGCTTGTAGATCAGGTTTGATTTGGGCCAACGTGAATTCCGGTTGGGATTCAACAATCTCTACCACAGTATTTGCCATATCTTCGTCCATCTTTTGGTGTCGTCTTCCTCCTCTGGGACGCTCAATGACTCCTTCAAGTATATAACGATGTACTATTGAATACGCAGTACCCCGTTTTACACCGAGAACTCGAGCGGCTTCAATATAATCATCTCCGGCTTCGTGAGCCATAATGATTCTGCGTTTAACATCAGAAGGTATTCGCTGGCGCTCCATATTGATAAGTTAATTTAGCAGATGAGAAGACATCTATATAGGGCTTTGGATCAAACCGAATAGATATCATTTATTCTTCACGTGAAATACCGCTCACTAATGTGATAGAGACACAATTGAACTATTTTGCTGCAGAGTTTATTTATTGTTGTCGCTCTCAATTGTGAAATGACGTAATATTTTATCTTTTAGCGTTTTAGAAATTAAAGTGCCGCTCTTGATTCGGTAGCTGCCGTTGTCGTGTAGGAAAACCTGTATAATGTTATCACCACTTATACAATGTTTCATTAATCACTACCACAGACGATTGATATCACTATACTGTGTGTCTTCCGTGAGCGTCAATCGCGCGCTCTGAAACCAAGTTCATAATTAATTAATCGATCAGTACTGCATGCATTGTCACACTCAACAATTCACCAACAATGAAGCAACAATAAAGCCAATTATATGTTTGGCGTATCAAACCTTTGCAGGAGGATATCTATGGTTAAATGTCTGTCATAACACATAGATAAACAGTGAAGTATTTCAGAAAATCAATGGACAGGCTGATGAGTGCTTTGAGGTTTTATTGTCATCAGCTAAATGCGAAAAGTGAAAATGACACAACGATATCATGTATCTTAGATGAACTCGTACACATTTTACTGAATGCTTAAAGCTAGGTGATGAATAGATTAATTAAATGAATAACGTAAAATCATTGGTATGACGAAACATGTGAACAGAAAGCCGTTACAGTAAAACGTACAATATTACTGCAATGATAAATAACGACTAAACAATCACAAGCGATTGATTGATTTAATCGATTTCCTCGATTTTTCAGGCGAAAACTTTCATTTTAAGTTATAATAACCGAATCAAGAATCATGAATTATAGTCAAAAACATGTCAATAGAGTTTGGGCACTTAAAAGTGAAAATTTGTAAAATTCAATCAATTGATCGATTATCAATGAATGTCGATTACGCTTGTCTATCGATCTCCGGCAACGATTTTCTATGTTCTGTGATAACACGGATCAATATTCTATCAATTTTATTGATGGGCACTTAAAAATAGAAATTTGTGTAAATCGATCAATTGATCGATTATCGATTGACGTCGATGGGGGTGTATCTATCGATCTCCGGCAACGATTTTTTTTATTTTTCGATTTTTTATGTTTATGCTTGCAGGTCAATAAAAGCACAATAGATGCATGCACTTTAGATCTTGGTTGTCAAAGAAATTCGAAGGTTGCACTTGTGATTTCGTTTGGTGATATTTTGTCTTTGCGTAGTTTACGAAAACATGTGTCATATACCGACTATGTATGCATGAGCACCTACCCATCACGTTTGTTGTTTTTGAATTCTCCTTCAAACGTCCACTTCTGCAATATGTTGGAAAATTTTCCATGACCGCTCATTTCAGCATCTTTCCATTTGCCATAGTAAACACAATCCATGAATTCCCCAAACAGGAACTTATGGCTCACTGCAAAACACATAATTTAACAATTAAAATTTTCAAACTTAAAAGTGCATGCATATTCAAATTATGCTGTTATGTAGCGTGACTACAGAATGAAATCAAAATGAAAATGAAATAATGTCATACATAAAAACTGATAATGAAATCACGCTGACGTCTACAGACCATCCTATATTGACTATAACGAACGTGAATTATAATTCATTCTACGTTCAATGTGTCAGCCTTTCTTTGAACATCCTCATAATGAGCATGCAATCCTAAGCTGATTGTTCGTCAATTTGACATTGTTTTCCATAAGATTTTAAACATCAAATGACAGCGATAATGCGATGCTAATTTCTCGTATGACGCTGAACCGCCTTGGTCAAGGAGCTGAGATCACTATGGAGAACATTCTCTCTTGAATCAACTATCTCCAACACAAGACTCTGCTGCATTTATTATAGCTTCTGTCAATCACTCACATGTTTCAAATTTAGAGCTATTAAAATGTCTTCTTTGCTACAATTCTTTATCTTTGTGAGTAATTTTTTCGACGGCTGGTGTTGGTCTAAATTCGTGCACGATGGCTAAAACATAATATCACCAACTTTAGATAGTGACACTGAATCACACAGATCAAATTACAGAACCTTAACAGGAATCTCGAAATCTTCCGACATTCTGCCTTCTTTCATCGGCAAACGCTGATGCCACAAATTCAGACCTCTCTATCGGATATAGATATAGATTCGGTATAGATACGGAATATTTGCGCCTCCTTTCATCTGAATCTAAGAATCCATTAACAGAGCCATTCTTCCATTCATGCAATGCATTCGCTCCTGACTTCAAATTGGCAGAAGGCAAGGAGATTCGAGCCATGGAACAAGAGCATGCACTCCCAACTGCCACACACATGCGTCTGTTAACCTATCTCTAGCGCATGTGTGATTGTTTGAAGATTACTGCAGTCTTCGCGCGCGGGCGGCTAACGCTTTAATCGTAATTGAGAATAGTGAGACAGTAATGCAATCATTGTTAATAAGGAAGCTGTCATAAACAAGTGGAAACTTAGTAACCTTTATTTTATGAATGTTGGTGCATTAATAATTTCTGGGCATGCGGTGAAGGCCTCGTAGGCTCGAAGACTTCGCCACTGTGCATACATATTAACATGCTCTGATTGCAAGATAAAAAGGAATAAATTTTTGCAAAATAAATTTATAATGATAGCGAAGAATAATGAACCAATGAATGATAGAAATGCATGAATAAGTTAATACCTATGTAAATCCATGAAAAACTAGGCGTGGCAACTTCCAACCTGGGGCTCAACTGACAATAAGCGAAGAATGTTGGAGTTATACCACAGTTGTAACAATGAATGTACATAAACCTTTTGTAAGGAAAGATCAGGCTATTAGAAGAACGTAATTTTCCTTAAGCAGTATTTTGATAGAACTTTTGGTTAATTGATTTACGTTGTATGCCTTGCTGTTGATTGTTGAATAAGATGTATGATAGAAATATTACATTTTATTACTTTTTAGACCATATTTCGGCGTTATGACTCCATTCTCAAGTTATACAAGATAAAAAGACTAAGCTAGCTAAAGCTCTAGATAAGGAGATTTTAGCTAGCTTAGTCTTTTATCCTTTTAGCCTTTTTATCTTGCATAACTTGAGAATGGAGTCATAACGCCAAAATATGGTTTAAAAAAGTAATAAAATATAATAATTCTATCAAACATCTTATTCAACAATCAGCAGCAAGGCTTACAACATAAATCATAAAGATCAAGCTATTTAAGTTTTATAGCCACAGTCTCCAAAATGCTAAGAAGTGTAGAATGTCTGGTAGAAAAAAGTGCACACAACTTCATTCATGTTGCACTTGCCTCATATGTGCAGGACTGCACATGTCGGACGATGGCGCTAAGGTGAGGGAGGTGGTTGCGGTTTCAGTGTGGAGGACTAGGATCCGAGTTGCTGAGCCACTTAGGAACGTGTTCGCTGATGTGATACTTTGTTTCCCTGATGATTTTTTTGCACCTGAATTTTGCAGTTTTGGTTTGTTTACTTTATGTTGCCTCTTTTCATAATTCATGATTAGTTCACATGACGGAATGTTGGACATTCATATTGACTTAAATTATTTTTTGTCAATAAACTTTTATTGGTGTTAGTTAAATTTCTGATTTAGTGGTCTCCGTGGCACATTGGTTAAGTGCTTGGCCTAGCGATCTTTTGGTCCAGAGGTCGAACCTCGAAAGTGTCATTGGAAGTCGGCAGGAAGGGCATCCGGACTAAAAGTACTGCAACGCTCCAGAAAAGTCTGACTGTGTCAGCACCGTCCAAGCCTCCAAAATATGGGGAGAAGTGACACTAAAGCTTCATTCATTATGTACATCACATACTGCCACAGAATCAGTCCGCACTTATCTGCAATTTCATTCTCTTGTGGGACGTCTGATCCTAAATAACTTGTGCATGCACATGTGATAAAATAAGTCCTTGTATCGCTAAAATACTCTAATCTAGGACGAGGTATTTTGGGTGCACCAACCTACCATCATCAGATAGACGCAATAACTGATTTGTACATCAAAAAGTCATGCCATTACTGAACAAAGTCAAATGGTCAAATCTTCTTGGTCAAGGCATGCCAAGTGATACGAGGTGGCGTTACACAATTTACTTTACTTATTCAACAATAACGAACAACATGACTACTTCAAAAATAAAAAGTAGGCGAGAAAAATACATAAAATGTCATGATGAAAAATGTAAAAGGAAAATATCTATTCTATGAAGTCAGAAGGGCACGAAAATGTAGGAATACGAGGTCGCGAAGCGGATTATGATTTGTACGATTTTCTTGTACGCTTGGATTCGTAGTACGTAGAATACCTTTTCTCAAAATTTGTGACAAATGTTCAAAACTCCCTCCCAGAAGGGAAAGATCATAGATGTTGAATATCAAAGCAATCTAAGCCTAGAGAGGAGGGCATAAGATAACTATGATTGCACCAGCCTGGACTCTGACAGCGGGTCTACATCAGGACATCTTCGTTTTATCTTGAGATAACGTCTTGTATATATACCGTATAATATAACATTTTCACGCACAATAAGATTCACCCTAGAATTGTCACTTGCCTGAATATTAGTGAAAATGGATCGTTAACAAAGTCTATAGACAGCATTAAAGAAAATTATAGAAGTTGTTCGAGTGGTCATACATTCATGATTTTTAATCTTTGATCTTCATAACCTTTTGCGAAAGGATCCTGAACAGTATGATATTCCAGCATGCCTCTAAAAGATTCCTCAAGCGATTCTCTGATTTCATCTTCAATGGCCAGTCAAGTTGTTGCTTTCCAAAAATCAATAATTCTATTGAACAAGCCTTCTTTTTTGAACATAGAAGATGCCGTGCAGATGCTATAAAGCACTCACATTCATTGTTTATCAGTTTGTCAGATATAATAATGATCTATTTATTTAGCTCTTCTGGACTTATTACCCACAATGACTGTTGCTGGATATCATTTCAACTACAATTAATCAGAGTTGTTCATCGCATAGACTGCACCCATGACTCCTGCTCATCATCATGCGTTAAGGAGAGCTCAAGAACAAGAGTGTGTGAAAGAGCACAGACGCAATGTGAGGAATGTCGCTGCATGGTCACAGCTATCTGATAAAATTTGGGAGCTTGGAACTTGGATTTTATATTTCCAGATAAATGCCTGCTTAATTTATCAAATATATATACAAATATCATAGATGCGTTTCTCTATCAAGCTCTCGGGCCACAAAAAATCCCACACGGGCCGGATGCGGCCCGCGGGCCGTATGTTGTGCACCCCTGGTCTATAGCATTGACTGCGGGAAGACCGAAAACCCTGCATTTTTCTAAGATTTGTTCAGATTTAGTAACCAAACACCTGGTCTTCCCTGGTTCCATCCACAGCTTGGATCATATTAATTATACAGGGCTCATCCAAACATTCGTTGTTGTTGTACATGACTTTCTAATTCACAGATTAGAGATTGCATTTAACTGCTAATGGTTGCTTGGTGCGTCCAAAAAGTCTCATCCTAATATAAAATGCATTTTAGCGCTACAAAGATCATTTTAACGCTACATCTAGAAATGTCCAGCCCTATATTCTCAACCTAACTCAATCATAGGGTTGATACTTCAAAGACATTACACAACAACGGAAGCGGAAGACTGAGCAAAATTCGGTAGGAGGTTGAGCACTATTAAATACTCACCTCTGTCGCGCTCCGATATTCTTTCCAGTTTAGTGTTCAATTCATTCAGCATTTCATCGTCTGACGTTTCATTTCGTACTTGATCTGTGCGAAAATTTTGTAATATTGCTAATCCCAATTTCTTTCTCCAAGCTTTCACATTTTGTTCTAAACCACTTATTGTAGCACTCATTTCAGGTAACTGTAATTGTAATGATTTTCTAAAAAGGAATAGTTCAATAGTTGAGCAGCGTGCACTAGCAAGCTAACGAGGGATTTTTGTAAAACCGAAATGATTAAGAGATGTTATTCTTAAAACATTCTCTTTGGTAGCTCAGACACGGAATACAATTAACAGTCGAATTACAACACGTTCCAAGTTAGGAAGGGTTAGTAAAACGTTGACAACATCAATTTTACTTACAAAACTGGGCTGCAGGACTCTAAACAAATTTGACTTTTCATAATTTTATCAAAA
Source organism: Prostheceraeus crozeri (assembly GCA_907163375.1). Classification (NCBI taxonomy): domain Eukaryota; kingdom Metazoa; phylum Platyhelminthes; order Polycladida; family Euryleptidae; genus Prostheceraeus; species Prostheceraeus crozeri. Next base: position 360,449 of record CAJQUW010016334.1, read on the forward strand.
TTAAATAATTTTCAAAATTGTTAATTTTTGCTATCCAGTATGTTCTATTTCATTGAAATTAAAATACATAGATAATATTAGATGGCTTCAAATAAGATAATAATAATAATAATCTCTTTATTGTTTCACTACAAGCAATCGGTAAACACTTACAAAATGCGATGACATGTTTTGAAAGTAAAGAATGACATGCAAGGTACCACAAACTATTTTCATTAAAAAATAGCAATAAAAACAAAAATAGGGACTATTTACAATACCTAATAGAAGAGTTTGAAAATCTTATCGTTTTTGAGCGTGGACGATACAAGGTTTTTGGCAGAGCACGATTACTTACAGTTCTTGCCGCATCGCTAGTGCAAAAGATCGAACGTAGGGGATGTTCAAAATTTGTACCTATAGCAGACATTGCTTTTTCACATGATTTGCTTACAGAGCACAACCATGAATTGCCATGAACACGTTTTTCAACACGAAAAAAGTCATTTAAAAGATATTTAGGTGCATTGCAAAAACATGTAAATCCGTAAGTCATAACAGATCGTAAGAAGGCATGGTAACTTTTCAACAACCATTCTGTATCACAACCAAATCAGCGCGCTTAAGATTGTAAATTATCTAGATTCTTTTGGAAACTTTCTTCACAACCTCTCGAAAATGAACATTCCATTTGAGATCACAAGAAATGGTTACACCCGACTAAGAAATGGAGTTCACATTGTCAATACAAGCGTTATCACGAGCATTAGCACTTGAAGTCATTAACGATTTTTTTGTGATGATGTCCATTGCTGAACATTTTGATAAGTTAATAGGGAGCGCAACATCCCGTGCCCAACAGTTAATGTGATTCCATTCTTCTTGTAAAGAATCATCAGATGCACATCTTAAAAAATGCAACACCAATATGTCGTCTGCATATTTAATGTAATATGAATTTGAACAAGCAGGTGAAAGGCCATCTGTAGCCAAAGCAAAATGCATGGGCCCTATAACACTGTCTTGGGGCACGCCACTTGGCATATCAAACCAGTCAGAATAGACGTCGTTAAACACAACACGCTGTTTTCTGTCCTTTAAGAAGTTACAGATCCATTTGGTTCCAAAGTCTGGTATACCAAAGGTACGACATGAGTTCAAAACAACATTATGACTCAGCCTGTCAAACGCCCTTGATAGGTCCACCGACAGAAGCCTTACTGCACCAGGCTCAGTGTCCAGCCATCTCAGTATTTTATCTTGAGCAAGAGCGAGAGCACACGTGGTTCCTGATCCCGGACGTGGGATGAAAGCAAACTGGGAATTGCTCACCCAGCCTTTGATATAGGGAAGAATAAACTTCTTTACCACGATTCGTTCAATAATCTTGGATGTCACTGACAGAAATGACATAGGTAGAAAGTCTGCTTTATTGGTGGGGCTACTGCACTTCGGTATCGGATGTATATGGGCATTCTTGAATACAGTTGGCACAATCCCATCACGCAAACTCCAGTTGAAAGGAAAGTAAGCCAAGGGGACAGCACATCGGAGTAGTTTTTGAAGATTCATGAGGGTAGTCCATCCGGTCCGACGGTAGTTTTGGATAATTTTGATAATTCCCTATGGACATCATCCACTGACATCAAGTTTAGGGGACAAGTTGAAGCTACTGAATCATAGTCATACGTTATAAATGCATTGAACATTGAGGCAAAGTATGTCGCAAGGTCATCCGCAGAGAAGTTCTCAAAACGGGGAGATTGTGTGCATCGCGAAGTCTTTCTCACAGAGTTCCAAATTCTCTTTTGGTTGCCTGAGGCCACGGTATCTTTCAAATAAGTGGATTTTAAGTATTGTGTATGAGTCATGACCTCCTGTTTGAGTCGATTATATTTACACCAGTTGCCTTTATAGTTAGCACGATCTCTATCGTCAATTAATAGCTTCAAGGAGAATTTGCACCCGACAGGATCCTTATCACGTAAGCGAATGGTTCTTTCAGGGAAGCAGTGGTTATAGAAGTCAAACAAAACACAGTGAAGTAGTTGTGCAGCATCATCATAGCATATCAGTTGCACCGGTATACTTGTATGTTTGAACTTTTATATGAAAGCTTAATTCTACATATAATGTATGTTCTAATAAAGTTTAATTTAATATACAAGTGAAGTTTAATACTCTTGTGCTTGCTTTTCAGATATTCTAATTATGGGTACTAAGAAATTCACTAGAATGTAAATAGTGTTCTACAAAATATATATATATGTAGAATTATTTTTCCAAGTCATAATGCACAGTAAATTCTGCCACTCCGATCCTTGGCAACAGGTACTTAAAATATCTAATGTCGCATAAAATGATTTCAGGCTTTCGAAGATATTGATATCAAAAATCATGCGCTATACTTTGTATGAGATCTGCCAAGAGGCGTTGAAGAAATTTATTTGATTTGAAGCATATTTGAAGAAACGCAGTCCAGCTTTCTTTTTACAAGAAATGCATGGAAATTACCAAATGCAATTGGAATCCCAAACAATATTTGTTTCCTGAACCTGATGAGTAAGTATATAGAGCACTGCGAGTCGGGCTTTTGCCAATATCGAGTCGAGTCGGGAGAGTTCTCATACGCAAGACACTAAGAGACGAAAATGTGTATGCAATTTTGTAATAAGTAGACGTGTCGATTTTCCTAGCTTTAACACAAGGGCAGCACTCAGTCGCTGTTAGCAGTTATATATATCCACTGGTCTCTCGGAAGTCATAGAAGGCCTCTGCTTATGTCAACACCTATAGACGTTGGTGGAGTTCATAAACGTCACGTTCTAGCATTGCATCATTATGACGAAATGTACCGTTTCTATCACTCTTATAGGAATACCACTTCATACAATCTACCAGTTATAGCACCAATGTGAGTTGTAGATTATTGTCTGCTACTTCATCATATATTATGTACACGTTAAATTACAGTATTGTCACATCAAATCTTATACATTTGCGTTCAAGCACACTTTGATTTCTAGTCTTTATAAAAATCTGTTTACTTAAGCCGAAGGGTTTGTTAATTTCAGTGTATAAGGCATAGGATCAAAAAAGGGAAATAGTATTTGAAGCAAAACTCAACGCTATTAGCAGCATTGGCATCTTTATAAAATGATGACGAAAAACATCAAAATCAATGAAACATAAGGTCCGAATCACGTTCAACGAAAATCAAAATCGGCTTTTCTGAACTGCTCCCAGAGATGCAGTTACATATGCAACGGCTGATTAAGTTATCTAGACATCTCATCACGTATTTCCTCATCAATACAAAAGTCCTGACCATCATTCTCAGTTTCTATATGCACTACGATTTTTGTGTATTAGCGCGCGATCTATCAGAGATTGATAATCTCTGGACTCGCTATTACGAGATGAAGAAACACAAAATATTTATATCATACGAGTATATACTCGCATAATATATCAAATATAAATATATCATTATATAAATATCTATACCATATATCATAATATATGTTGCACATCAACGCTCTCAATGTATAACATTGTTTATCGATGTAACACTCATGCCATTGAACATATTTGTGAAGTCGATTAGAGTACTCAATCGACTCGACTCGACTCCCCACGCTAGTTTGTTTAATTCAATTTTTAGCCCACGAGTTTGTAGCAAATACAGCAACAGCAATAACACCATTAGCATGCATTTATCATCCTATTGCATAGTCTAGAGCAGGGTTTCTCAAGTTCTGCGTAATTTACCAAAGCTGGGTAATTGTGGGAGATTTCTGAGTAATGGAGGATTCCTGAAAATAAGTAGGAATTGACTCACTAGCAATCACACGATATAATTAGTGTCGGGTTGGAAACTTAAGACAAACATATTCAGACACGTCAAAGGAAATGCCTGTCCAACTGCACTGATGCGAGAACATCATCTGCGTGTCTGCGCATTGATCGCCTGATTGCCAATAAAAAAACTCCATCCTTCCCAAAGAAAGACCTCAATTTGACATTTTTGAGAGTTAGTAATGCGGCATTTGACTTGATCCAGCTGTCACTCACTCTCACTCCTCTTTTAGCGTCCTTGAGTTCCCTGACAGAGTTGGACGATTGACTGCTTCGGTCCAAGGCAAGACCCTCAATGATTTTGAGCTTCTTGAGATCTTCTTTGATGCAGATCCTCCATGACTTATTCGGTTTCCCTGCTGGACGGCGACCGCCTACTTCCATCTATTCAACTTCTTTCACGATATTGTTCGCTCTCTTCACATGTCCAAACCAGCGGAGTTCCAGCATCACACCATCCCTAAAACCACACCGTTTTAACAGTTCATCATTTGGGATCCTGTCTACCCATTTTACACCTGCCATGAAGCGGAGCATCGCTGGGTCCTATGTTCTCAAGGTGTTCATCAATTTGTTTGTCAGAGGCCATGTTTCCGAGAACATCTGTCCTCCATACAGGAGAACAGATATTAAGCATGATTGGTAGACTCGGCATTTCAATGGGATTCCTCTGTTCGTTAGGAGATTGGCAAGTTCCCTCCATTTTGACCACGTTGTCGCAATGCGAGTTCTCACGGCTCTCTCGACATCAGCATCCCTGTCAAGCATGTCTCCAAGAAAGCAGAACTGCTGGACCTCTTGCACAACACACTCATTCACCGTAAGCGAGACGTCATCTTCTTCTGTGTTTACTTGATCTTGGCTACATTTTGGACATATAAAAGAGGTCAGCGCTCTGATTGAAGCTAACCCGGAGCATCTGAAGTGGCACCAACTATTGCAGGCCGAACACAGAATCGAGTTCTGACATACACCTTTCCCGCTATATGAGCATGGCCATCTAACCTTGCGCATCATCTCGGTTTGCTTCTTTCCTGTGACTAGAATTTGTGTCTCTTCCCTGTTGATTTTGAAACCTCTGTTTTCAAAGCTAGATTTCCATCTTTGAAACATGGACAGGGCTTCTGCTCTTGTTTCTGCAGTGAGTACGAAGTCGTCAGCGACCAGCAGTTCCCATGGACCCTCACTGCGACATTCCTTGGTCACCTCTTTCATTACAGTGACAAAAAGCAGAGGCCTAAGAATGGATCCCTGATATACACCGACATCGATGTCGAAGCTGCTGGATGCTCCGACTGGCGTATTTACACTTGATGCTGACTTCTTATAAAGAGACTTAGCGGCTACCACAAGAGCCTGGTACACCCTGTCGTCTGAGAGACCACTCAATGACCTTTCTGGGCACCCAATCGAATGCTTTTTCAATATCTACGAATACATGAGACAACTTTTTCCTTCGGTGACTGCACTTTTCTTTCATTTGACCCTGAAAGACAGACGAATGTCGCTCAAGGATTACATCTACTCCTTCAACCAATAATTCACAGCAGAGTCCTGATGATCGAGGAGCTTTTCTACCTCTCATTTTTCTCAGTGCAGCTCTCACTTCGTCCCATGTCACCTCTTCAATGGGCCCTCCGTCAATTCAATATCGTCTGCCATAAATTCATTCTTCTCTCTGAGCAACTTATCGAAGACTGCTTTTTCATCTGTCAACACTTTTTTTCTGAAGTCGCCACTTTTGAAAGTGATTTTCTTTTCTTCATCTTTCAAATAATTCGTGTTCAAGATTCTTAAATTCATGTGCATGACAAAACTTCAGAATCCGCACACCTTCTTCGTTCCTTTCTCCGAAGCCGTAGGGGCCCATAACATTTTCAAAACCGCCTTTTTCCCTTCCAACATGACCATTGAAGTCTCCCGCTACACAATGCATTTCTATTCAATGCAGGAGTGCTCCTAACGTCGTCGACCAGAATACTCCAAAAGGAATCTTCTTCTTCATCAGACCGCCCAACCTGTGGGGCATAGATAGAGTAGATGCTCATTATATGTTCTCCAAGCATCATCTTCAATTTTAGCACACGCGAGTTGATTCTTTCAACCTCAAACACTTTATTCGTCCACTTCTCTTTGATAAGAACACCGATGCCGCCATTACCACTGCCCTCTCCAGACCACCAAAATTTGTATCTTTCATGAAGCTCACCGATAAATCGGCAAACTTGTCTTTTGCATCTTGTCTCTTGCGCACAGCAGATGTCTATTCTCCGCCTTGCTAACATCTTCACAACTTCCTTGCTTTTTCCGTACATTGATCCCACATTCATAGCACAAATTCGAACATTTCATTCTTCCCGGTCATGCTTCGCACCCCTTTCCTACTTAAAGGCTGCCGGGCACTAGGGGCCACTTGAATACGAGCCATCATCATTATAATTGGAGCACAGTTTTACAGTCTGGATCTGCATTTTAAGATGCGTCTTAGATCGCATCTTATCGAAAATTGTATTTTATATTGAATTGAATTGTTATTTTACAGTGAAAAATATAACTTCATTGATCCCATGTTGATTAGTGAATAAATTGTCTATAGTGGGTAATTTGGTAGTCCCTGCAAGAAAGTGGATGAAGTTTGAGAACTGCTGGTGTACAGCCTTCAACTTCGAAAAACTGGGAATATAATTTTCCGGATCCGAAATCCCGGCATTGAATTTCTTAATCCCGAAGCTGCCGGAATTGCAATATCTAATGGTCAATCACCTACTTGAGAAACTGATGTTTGAACACAGTTACTACTCTAAACTGACTTTATTTAACAACACTTCTTATTTTCTTGCTCCTTGCATCGCAAGACTTCTGATAGGCCCTAGTACTCTCATCTTTCTACTTTTAGTACTGGGAATACTACGTTTTCATAGTAAAAGTAGTCTGTCATTATGGAATGCACTGCTTTGAGTGTCACAATTTTGCGATTGATAAGGACATCATAAGGATTTCTCTCCAACCCCAGCGATCTCGACGGAAAACACATCAAACGAATAACCTCCCATTGTACTTGATATCATGCGTTCATGTTTTCTTGTAGAATGATCACGAGGTTTAGATTTTGACCTCTCATATTGTCTCTATCCGTCCAGAAAACACGACAAAGCATGCTATGGTGCATAATGACATGCGTAAAAGCCGATAATGCGAGCTGTAGCATGGTCTCTGTGTGACAGGATTGGAAGGCACGGGATGGACTGGATTTTAAAAATATATAGGTGATCTGTCAGCTCTTCACTGTCTTCTTCAAAAAATGTGAAATTTCATAATTCATAAGTTTAAAATTTTGAAAATTCGTGTACGTTCCGATATTGGCAAAATTGAGGTTTCCCTGTATGTAGTCTTAATAACATCAAAATGCAGAATAAACAGATTCAATGCTTACTCATTTTGATTGGATAATTTTAGCCAAACTGCATTCAATTTCCAACAATAGAGTTTATCTCCACAGTTGAGAAAAAATTCCTTTTTCGTAAGAATGACCAAAATATTCTTACTAGGACAAATGTGTGAGGTGAAAGTTATGGGAACCGATGAGCTGCACATCACAATTCTTCGATCGCGAAGAAAAAATTTCTCCTGGAATGAAGGAAGAATGGCTACAAAACAAACATTCAGACGAATATGCTGACTAGAAATCGGTTATTCGAGTTGTTTAGTCGATATAAAGCTAATGCCCACATTGATCGTTAGTATAGAACAATTTCTCGACATCAGTGCGCAGCATAGCTTCTGTTGTTTGTGCAATGAAACTACATGTAGAAATAAGTCAATGCTGAATATAATTTGCATTTTACACGATATTTCGACAACCAGCCCTCGCAAGATTACTTGAAATATGCTCCATGATTAATCGTTAAAGGATGTATCGGCTCGACGACATATAGGAGAGACAAGGTTGTCTTTAAATGACAATAATCAATTCAAAACTCAGATAATATTGAAAATGAAGATGTTCCCAGAGATGAAGACATCTAAAATAGTACATATGCATACGATGGAAACATGAAAAATGAATAGGAAAATTTATGGATAAGGAGAAGGGAAACTATGTGCCAAATTACAAATATATAAAATCTCTAAAATAAACTCTTTAATTTCAGCTTTTGAGTTTACTTGGGGCTTGCATTTCTTTACAAAGATACGGGAAGCTATCCTTCAAAGCTAAACCCCCATCAAGTTAATAGTTATCAAAACATTAGTCAATTTTTTAGCAAGACACATTTTTGCTTTCTTAAGTGTATTATTTATCGGTTTTGTTGTGCATTGTCTTCTCATCCCCATGAGTTAAATCATTCGCTTACGAAAACATATCAATAATCAGTATTAGCAATGCCCTAGTATCAAGAACTAAATTTTCATTGAGTACATTTCAGAAAGCTCATATAGAATAAAAACATTAAATTCGATATTTTACAAAAATTGCTTGTCGGCGTATATTTAGCTACATAATAACAACAGTCATCCGTCTTCCGCGTTTAAATATACAAAATTCCGGGCACTTTTTGCGCGCTGAAAATTTATCGGTCTGCGTCATTCTGTATGCTATGACATCCGCTTCGCAGTTAGAATGTCATTATTTCTTACTTTTCTTGATCAATGCAAAATGCTCTTCGAATGATATTCACTATTTTTCATAAAAAATAAAAGTTACATGTATTTTATAAGCTTTTTCGGTATATAATTCTAGTGGCTTAGAGATGGAGCCTGAGTTGTGATTATTGATGGCGAATTTGGCGGTTGTGAAACCAAATAGTGCCGAAATTTCTGAAGTCACATGAATTTAAAGAATCGCATGATGTGATTTACATTTTTATAACTCTCATGTTCCTTGTCACTCGCAATGGATGGAAGGCCTGCTCACTTGCATGTTTAACATTAACACCAATCCAACGTCTATCCAAAAAGGATTGTCAGCGTGTGAAAAGAAAGCTCGCGTATAACATGCAGTGGTAACCACATGCCCTTTCATTATTTAAGTTTTATACTAATGATAACTAGGCACTCATTGATCAAGATTGCAGGGTGTCAACTCGAAATAATCCAGAAAATATAGGAATATAGGATCGGAGAAACAAAAAATATAGGATAAATATAGGATCAAATTTCAGTACACAATATTATGAAATAGCCAAATTTTCTTATTTTTAATTTCGCATAATGTAAAATATCCTACGTATTTCACCTCAAATTCGATTTAATAAGTCAATGATCATAAATTGTAGAGTATTTCATCAAGTTGTCAAGACTAAATCGGTTGCCATCTCAAGAAAATAACACACATCATTGTACACAAATGTTTTATTTATCTATTTTTTTTTATGGCCTCCACCATACCCCTCACAGCCATCCCGTTCCTCCACAAACATATTTTTCATACAATTAGTTAACAAATAAATGTAAAAACAATTTCAACAATGGAACGATAAAAAAATCTTTACAAAATGTCACAACTAACAAATCTTGAATAAAAATTTCGAATGATGTGACCACATAACTACGAGTATATAACAAATATGGTGACCACAGGATACTCTCCTCAGCTAAAAAATTATTATAAAAACGATTACATGCAAAATTGAGGTTTTCAAAATGTAGGACATCCCCAGGTAGTTAAACCAATAACAAAATTAACAAAATAGTCATAGAAAGTCAAGAAAGTCACTATAAAATACACTCTATCAAAAGAAAATGTTATTTCACTAATCTGTGTTTCAAACAATCAAATCCATTATTCAGCATTACCGGGTTTGAAGTTTTTGACCGATTCCAGCAGACTGAGATTCTTATCGAAGAGTTTGCGCTTTTTGTTAGTTAAGCTTCTCTGCTTATGTCTCACTTCCTCGAGAGTAGTAGTCAATTCTCTTGTTTTTTGAGTTCCAGTGTCTATCATCAAGTGTGCAGTTGCCGCATACTGTAGATTTCCATTCTTCAATGCATCTCTCAATTTATTGTTTCCATCACTCAAAAGTTCATGTGCCGCTGCAAGCGCATCATTCGTTTTCTTTTCTTTTAAAAGAAGTTTTTCTTCTTTTTCCTGGAGGCTTGATTGTTTTTCTTTCAATTGTTGCCGCTCTTTCTCAATTAGCTCTATCTCAGCTTTCTGTTTTTGTTTTCTTTGCTTCTCTTCTTCTTCTCTCTTGCGATCAGCTTCCAGCCTCATGACGTATTCCGAATGAGCTCCTCTTGTGGCGGTGATTATTTTCTTTGTCAAGGGCAATTTTTCTGGTCGATTCAATTCAGGGTCACAAAACTGTACCATGTCTTTCGTTGCTCTGACACCGTTTATGACTGTCTCACTGAGCAGAGATCGCCCTGCGGTTACAAATGAATTATTTACAGATAATCCCCTTTCCACATCTGCATTTCCATGTGGAATAACCAAGGCAGTTTTGATTACATAAGTCAGACAAGGATATTTGGGCTGACCATCGGACCGCTTTACCATAAAAATTTCTCGCCAGAAATGGTCCACGCGATTAATGGATGAGAATAATTTCATGTCATCACCCAAGCATAATACTTTCCATTCATCCTTGACTGTCACGATGTTTGAGTCAGACAAGTGAAATTTTCGAGCCACGTGAGCGATATCTTCAACATTGGCGATATTTGTCTTCTGTGGATTGAGGAATCCGAGACATTTTAAAATTCTGTTGTCGAGGGGAAGCCTGGTTTTCAGATATGATGCTATTGCACAAAAACAATCCCGCATACCGAGCAATGATTTGGCTTGCTGGTCCATTGTTAGCTTTACTAGAGCTTTTCTGGCGGGTTCTCCGATTGAAATATCATCATCAGAAAGTTGGTGAGACCTGGAAAGATCGACAGAAGCTAAATCAACTCCATCTTTTCCCTTCAGCTTTTCAGGTTTGATGAATCGAAGTAACAAAGTTTTCAGAAGTGCGCACATATCATCATATAATCGATGAACCATTGGCTCTTTTGACTGAAAAGATCTCAAAAATTCTTCGAAGATCTTCACAGTACAATCCAAAAAGTGCAACTGAACACGTGTTGCCTGCTTCAGTGGTCCAAGGGCCGTGGCTGTTCTTCTAAAGGCAATACTCTTCGGAGTGCTTTTCGAATCCTTCTGCAATGAATCAATGAATTGACATATTCCAGTCCATTGATCGAGGATCCGTCGAATACTTGGACCGATTGACAACCAGCGTGTGTTAGTATGTTGATGGAACATCTGAATTTCGAGTTCCAAATCGAGTTGGATTTCTTTGAAATCTTCTCTTCTTGCTGCAGAGTATTTGAACAAGCTGAACAAGTCCACGGCTAGCTGCTCAACATCGCCGCCATACTCGGATAGTCCCTTAGCAAAGGCATTGTGTATAACATGAACATTACATGTACCGATATCTATCAATCCATTATTGCCCTCGTCTTTCACTCTTTTTTCCATTTCTCTCCATATTGTTTTATTTACATTTGGGCCATCACTTCCGAGAGCGACCATCTTACTTATTGGCACATTATCAAACTTCATCGACTTCATTAATGCTTCAGCGACAACTTCTCCACGGGCATGACCAAAAAATAGACTTATAATAGCGGCACCAAACTTCGTTGTGCTCCGTTGACCAGTATCGCAGTAAAAGGTCCATCTGTTTTTTCACTTGAACATTTGTTGTTTCGTCATATTGTAAAGAGAAAGCGCCTCCTGACGAAACTAAATCGGCTACCATCTCTTCTCTAAATACTGGACCAAGGCCGTCAGAATACAGGTATGACATTTTTGTCCTACTTAATGTCATCTTTTCCGCTATTAGACATTTAAACATTGCTTGGAAAGTTTCAGCAATTCCATCGGATGACCTGAAACTATAGTTCGAAACTGCACTCTTTCCTGCCCAAATTACTTCAGCCGCTGTGACGTCGTCGTTAATTATACTGATGCCCAAACTTGACTTTGTAGAGGAACTAGATTGAGGTTGAAGTTTGATCCTTGATTGAACATAATCAGATGTTGATTTGAAGAGTTTCACGTGTCCTTGAGTTTCAGCATGTTGCTTTACTTGTGATAAACCTGCATTATCGCAACCAATTTGCTTGTTACAGGCAAGACACAATGCATGATGTTCATCTTTCCCTCGAACGCACCATTTGCTTAATAAATGGACATGTCTATCCTTTTCTTTCAACCAGTGTTCCTTGCTTTCGGCATCGCGTGGACTTATTCGGGTAGAGTTTTGTATACCAAACCGGTCTCTACAAAGAAAGCATTTTGTAAGCACACATGTACGTACATGCATCGACGAAAGGCACATATATGATAAATATAATGCATATGAAATCTTATGTTACATGCAGGCCTAAATCGTTCAAGATTGTTCGAATGAATAGAAATTTTATGTTCAATCAGTATTTTATGACTGAATTGGATATATAGCGACATAACATAACCTATATTAAATTCCCTACTTGCAATCACACTGATTCTATATTTTAATGGGATTATGAAAATTTAGTCCTATCAGTCGGCTTTTACGACATGCAAGGGTGCAGCAGCAGACTTATTCCTCACAGCCCCGAGTCTGCACAGGGCGATTTGATTTCCTGTAATTGCAGAAAAAAGAAAATTACGCTAAAAAATATGTACATATTTTTAGCGTAATTTCATTTTTCGGCAATAAACAGTTAAAGAGAGTCGCAATTGTTTTCATTAACTATGAGAAATTACCTCCTGTTATCAGCCATTCTACATGTAAATTTATTTACAGCTTACGATGTTATGACATCTTCAATATTTGCATACAAACATCGATTAGAATAATTTTTATAATATCATTCATCCTACAAGTACGAGTATGTGAGTAATTATACATCAAGGCTCAATTCATTAATTAATACTTACATAAATCGTGAATAAATGCCTTAACTCCATTATGATTGGTTTTCAATTTAGAAATATAGGATAATATAGGACCTTTCAACGAAATATAGGATATATAGGATAAATGAAAAAATATAGGACAAATATAGGAATATAGGATCGAGTTGACACCCTGAGATTGTGAATCCCAACAAGCGCAGACTCAACTTCAATGACGGATGTGCTGTGAAATTGTGCATATGATGATGACAAGTTTATTTGAAGTATCAATGTGATCTTGAGTTGCACAAGCACATGGCATAGGCATGAATGAATTCGACCGACGTGAAGTTAATCAGTAGGCAAGAGAAAATGATAGGTTTGAGTGAGGTAAACGCGGATGCAAAAAAATTAATTTATATAGAAAAGTATGTATCAGAGAATTACGCCGATCTTTAAATTCGGTTAAATACAACAAGATCAAGATTCATCACGAATGATGCGATGCTGCCATCTGAAAATCGATCGATTTTATCAGTTAGAACTTCGTAGGTTTACGAAGTAAATCGGAGTACAGTACAATAAAGATTCAATGAGACATCAAAAAAGGCTGATTAATTAGATTGGCCTTCGAGGGCTTTAGTTGTCTTGGTACAAAAGTCGTCGGCTTGCAGCATTCGCGGTGTTTGAATAGTGGACATCCCACTTTAACGTATTTGTCCATGTCACTCCAAGGATGCGCAAGCTGTCAACAATCTTAAGGTAGCCGTAAACTGGACAATAGAAACTTCGACTTTTGTGAATTACCATTTGCCGGCTTTGCTTCCTTTTCAGTATCATGTCGTTTTCTGCAATCCAGTCTTCAATGTGATCCAAGTCATCTGGAAAAACATTGTCTATGGTGAAACTTTCAGAGTTAAGTCATCGGCGAACTTAGCCATCAAAGCTTCATCACTAGGAGAAATGCTTAAAGAGAACAGAAACATGCTACCATTGAAATGGCCCTGAATAAGGCTCCTCATTCGGTACTGATTGAAACACGTTGAAATTGTTTTATGAGATAAGAGGCAAGCTAAGTAAGGAGTCCCTCATTTAAACATGAGTTTAAAAGGGCTAGTTTACAAGCATGTTGTGCTACAGTCTATCAAAGGCTGTTGTCATATCAAGACGTAATACATGAGCCAACGAGCTGTTACTAATCTCGTCACTTGGTCTTTCCGATGTGGCAAAAATGCAATTTCATTGAGCTCAACACCACTCTCGAAAACCTTGAGAAATTATGAGTAAGAGCGAAATCGGTCGATATTTTGAAGAACAACCGGTACCCTCTGCAAGGAGAAGGTCTAAAACAGCGCATTTCCATAGATCAGGAAATGTCTTACTAGTTATTGACATGTTGAAAATATCAGCAAGTGGACCACGCCTGTTCTAGACGAGAGTCTTGGCAAATAAAAGCGAAATTCTCTAGGATATTAATCAAAGTCAGTGTTTTCTCTAATATTTACAGGACTCAGCAGTTTCCTCCAATGATGGCAAATTCCGCTTTTTTCCGAGCTCCGAGGAAGACATATTTGAGGGGTTTTGATGACAAGAATAACATATAATTTCAATGACACGAAGATATATTCAAAAATGGCGATATATAGTCATTCAGGCATCTTTTTCTCCATGAAAATCAGTTCAGCGTATTCCTTTGCGCCCACACTGTATAGCATAATCACGCGCTTCATTGTGGCATCAATAAAAGTGTAATTGAGGATTTTATTAATGACAAATCTCACACAACACAGGCCGCTGTAAAATGAGTAAGAATGAAATTCTTTGACTTCCTATTGGTTTTGATTTTGTTTAATTGGGATGATTGAAAAGTTGATGAATTCATTATGATATCCGAATGTTGTTGCTGTCATTTTGAAAGCAATATTCCAACTTGTCAACATAGCAGACAACAGCTGCATCTTCAGTAACTTCCAATCAAACAGATTCCCATTATTCTGACCAGTTTTGAAGTGTTTCTAATCATCTATGATTTCAAATCGTATGATTCACGTTGCAGGCTTCCCATTACACAGATTTGGAAGTGCAGAAGCCCGTCTTTATGTACAAGTAAATCACACTCAAAATTTTGAATTTCCTATCAAAATTTCAAAAGTCAGCTTCCTGATAGTAGCCAACTCTAATTCAATCATCAGCTTGTGTATCACACTCACCTTAATTTGTATCGGCAGCGTTTTCACAATGCTAGCACTACTCGTGACCTCATCTAGGCTGGTGAGAATGTGATGTCCTCGTTCCAATAAGTCTCGTATTGATTCCAAATTTGCGTCATCATCGTCATTAGACTAAAAAAAGTGTGAACACTTGTAACAAAATCGCATATTCACGGCTGCAGTATATTTACAGTATTAGGTATACATGCAATGTCTATTGATCACTAAAAGACGACTACACGTTTAAGTCTGTGAATTGAAACTAGTTATCAACAACAACAGATCTACAATGCAAGTTGAAAAATGAGAAATCTGTTCGAAATTTAAACAAAAACAGACCTATGATGAAAGTACTTGTTAATGATTTTGAATAATTCTTACCCCAATCACCAGTGGGCTCCAATCGATCAAATCAGGAAAATTGACGAAGCTTTTCTCAAACACTTGAATGAGACTGCTTGTAATTTCTTGGTTACTTTTTCTGAAAATATGTAGTGATTACATTACTGTAATGCAACAAATGTCTCCAAATTCTACGGCTCCCTAACTTGCAGGTCTGGGCCGTCACATTTGTAACTGTGACACAGTTCGACACATTTTGATATTCGAGAAAAGACACATTTGGTCACATACCGATGGACACAAATGACACACTTTGTCATACGACGATGGAAGCGTGCGACCAAAGTTAGGTTCATGCCATTGGACAGAAAATCAGCAGTCTTCAATTTTGTATTCAATGTTGAATTTAAAACTTTGTTGAGCTTGAGCATAACAATGCAATGTTCAATATAGTATATCTAACGGGGGTAATAGCGGGACAAAATCGATAATTTTCTAGTTGACTGTCTGATTACAAGACCAAAGAGTCCACGAACTCGAAGACTTGAGAGATTTTTGTCAATTATTTGCAGGCTTCACAACAATCTGCATTGAAGGTGTCTAAACATTCACCAGATTTAAGGTAGTAACAGGGCACTTTCCATTTTGCCTTAAGTGAAGAACTTCAACTCGAACGTTGAGGTTTTACTACGACTATGATTATTTTTATTTTTTGCATTCATTTTCAAAATATGTTTTCAACGATGATATGGATTTAGACATGCACCACGAATCATTTTCTGGCATGAATTCAACGACTGTATCACCTCGCAGAAAAAATGGGACATTTGTTTTCAATGATAAAATCGATTAATGTTACTACTGACACTATTTTTCTTTTGCTTTGCATTCATTTCAGTGGTAAATATGAAAATTGGCATGAATCATTGAAAGTCGGCCTACACCTTCGCAGGGACTCCTGTGTATTGGACATGACAATAGAAAAACTTGGTCAGATGTTTAGAATGTTAAAAATTGAGCCACATTTTTGTAGCAGAAAGGACATTTTTGCACACTATGGCTACAACATTCCCTTGTCTTTATTTAAAAATATAATCAAAGCTAGGCTCTTCCTATGTTTATTGGAAGGAGATCAGCAGTTTAGAAATGAGTTTCATTTTTTTATCGAAATCAGCTGATCAGCTGAAATATCTATATGTCAAAAAGAGTCCACTAATTAAATCGATCGAATGATGAAAAGTTAATGAATGAATTCACATTTCCTGCTGCAATGATTTTCTCGATTCTGATATGTATGAGATGCATGAAACGAATACACCATTTACGTTCAGAATGTACTGACTTACTTACTCTTCGTTTATTGCCTCTCCTTCCCCAGTTCTGAGGGTTGAACCCCACCCCCCTTAAACCTAAATGTCAGGCTTGCTTTTATGGCAAGATTGTCGACCTTTCACTGCTATCAGTCGAAAAGATCTACGAACATTGTCATGGAAAGTGAAGCAATATCGGAAATCACATCTTCGAACTTTAGCCTTATCCTATCCACCCTCTCGTATTTTTGCTGAGGCCCTCTTGAAACTATGTAGTTTAACATAGTCCTATCAGGTCTTTACTTTTAATGCATTTTTAATGTTTTCACCAGAAATCGTTGGATTTGACCCATTAAATGTACTTCTTTCTAAGGTCTGAATTTTCTTACACTTTCGGTAAACAATTTTTGTGACACCGTTCAACGGAACGGATAGATTTTCAACTTGAGTATGGTATAATAAATATGAGTCAATGAATCATACCATGATAATCTACTGCAACATATAGGCCTGGTACTTGAAAGTGATTATGTCAATCATGCATGTACTACTGATTAGCATTTTAGTAGTAGTGAATACCTGTAGACATTTTGTGTTTAAGTCGTCCTTCTTATTTATAATCACATTTGAAGTTACATGGAACTATACAATATCACTTCACAGTTATACTGCGGAATGATAGGGTTAATGACTGGCATACAAACAATGAGTTTGACTTTTCATTCCTTACTTGTTTGACATGTTCATATCACACAATACATTTTTCATTTCGTTTTTGTATCGTTTGACAACCTCTGAAAATCCATCGAAAGCTGTGAGATCTTTGAAGGCCAAAACGACATATTTATATGCCTCGTAGTAGTCAGTGCAATGATCAATAAGGATTTTGTCTTGTATTCCGTCGACACCTCTACGACAAGTGACGTTCGCAAGATATCTTTCCAACTTGTGAATCTGAAGATATAATGAAAAATTGAATAACAACCTTTTTGTCAATTGAAGTTCATCACATAAGGACATCCGTCATGATGAAAAAATGTGTTTATCTCCTTCTGATGTATTTAATCATAAAAACATAAATAATTCAAGTATAATCAAATCGACCGGCCCCTTCGTGCCACTGACACTTCAGATGAGCTTGGCCGAGTTTACTATACTTGAAATATTATTTATTAAATACATTTGAAGGAGAGAAGCATGTACTTGCTTCATCATGACATATAAGTCAAAATATCAACCAAACACAATGATATTTCAGTGATATTCAATGACATTTTATAATGTGAAAAGCAATACTGCTTCTGAATACCCGGTATGATTTCATGCAAGCAACTTTTAACCTGCAGAAAACGAAACTGTATCGCAAATCAGAATTATTTTCAGGTGACCGATGGACATTTCGTTTTTTATAGCAATGCATTCCGGTAAGGATTTTTGATTGAATATAGTCAAAAACGCATTACCCCTACATTGATGAGATGTCCTAAAGCATGCCTGAAACGAAATGCTGTAGATCTCAAAAAATTAAGATAATCGTTTAATAATCGCTTAATTTGATTTTAGATTTCACCAACCTTTTCTGCCATATGATGATAGTTATCTGTATACAACGTACTTTAAAGTATACATATCTGGTTGCAGTGCACGTGCATCATAAAGCTGACAAAACCCAGCAGGTACTGACATCATTACAAATTTATCATCGAAAAAAAGTCGATCACAATTGAATAATGAGATGTCCGATTTCACACATGAATTGAAGTCAAGGATCTGACAGAAACTGTCCAAATCTACATGCATAAGTAGTGAAAAACATTTTTTGAGGCTTAAAATTACGCAATAAACTGAAGCTCACCGATTCTATGAGAATAGGCAGACTTCGCACTAGTTCAGCAAATGTTTTAATGATTTCCGTAGGCAGCCTTTCGACCGAGTCTAAAACAAAACTGACATGTTGATATCAGAATGGCAAATAAAAAAGGGGACATACCTGCCACGGTCCATCGCTTCTTGAACGCTGTGATCAAATCAACGAGATGTCGCGCCAACATGCATAGTTCGAATCGCAATCTATTGAGAGCAGTGCGATGCTGAGACAATGTATTACTGCCGCCATCTTTCGGGTAGGTCAGAACGATCGCATTGCCCGATTGGTCTTTGCGGTTGCAGAAGACATCGTGGAGAAGTCGAATATTTAAAGCTCCAGCCTGTTACCAATACGAGCAAATATAATCTTGACAATTAACATTACAAAGTAAGTCAATACAATACAAAGTTAATTTCAGGAAGAAAGAAGTAAATAGTATATAGTAAAAAATGACTGAAATAATGGATCACTAGTTTAAGACAAAATGCGACGGTCAGAGAAAGACCCAAAGCTTGCATGAGGAATCGCGTTCGTTTGGCAATATTCTGCTGCTAGTGCTATGGCAAAGAGCGATACTTTTAACGATATTCGTGTATTTTGTTTTGTAGATAACGAAGAAATCGCCAAGGTCAGCAAAATGCACGTGTTTAGATATTTCACTTTCAGTTGGAATACCGCGAATATGCTCTTTTACGTAAAGATGGTGTGTTGTGTCACCAACATAACTGTTTGAGAACAATTTATATGTGATGTCAGAGGAGACACTGAACTTCAATATTGACAACAAAGGTCTGTCGTAATTCATTGAATATCGAAAGAGAATGACAGCTATTAAGTCAATACAAGACACCAACACCCTTGATTCCCCGACCGCACTCGCCTGACCTAGGAATCGAACCGAAGTCCGCGGTGGAGACGAGCTCGCACCTTCTTCACTAGGCCACGCTGACGGTTCAAAAGGAATGCGAGTGAAGGCAGAAGTCATCTCTAAGTGATATCGACAGCATATTTAGTTGGGGTGCTAAGTCGACAATAAGGGCTGAACCGTGCAAATAGAGGGTAGAGGTCCAGATTTTTGCTCAAATACAGATTAAGGTATGAGTATTTTATCTTGATATGTATCTCTTTGGACACTTTTATATTTGACGCATAGTCATCAGCCAAAAAATGCTGTTTTACATGGAGAATCCCTATCTAAGATATTAATTGTTTTAGTCCGCCGCAATTCACTGCTGCTACATTTGCAAGCGTCACTATGGTAACAATAATCAGCGAAGTTTAATTTTAGTTAGCTGCAAAATATTTATCTGAAATGACACGTGCTCCAATATAATAAACAAGTTGAATGGTGAAATTGTACTTCAGACTTAACGAAATTGATGATATAAATATAGTTTGTTGAACTTAATGTGTTTTAAGAATGACATCAGCTGGTGTAATGCAAGCATACACCCACAGTATCGTTATAATCGATTTTGAACAATTTGCGGTTATTTATGACATGGTGGAGATCGTCTCACATTTTTTAGTAAATATAGCATTTCGTTAAATAATGTATCGACAACAATTGAAAGTAGGTCGCTCATTCAACTATTTCTACAGAGACAAATGCTTGTAGTGGCGGCTAAAATACATCGAAGGTCAAAATGAAAACTAATAAAGTACACGAAATCCAAAAACTCATAAAAGAGGGTATTTTTGCGTTAAATAATTAATGTACGACTCGCAAGTGGAGCGAGCGTACAAAATATGTCACATTTGGAGAGAGGTCGATTTTTCCAGCTGACGTTTAGGACAAAATTAATAGGTAATGGCTATTACACTGGCTGAGCTGGAACAATTTTAATCTGGCGACTGTTACACCGAATTAGCCAGCAAGACTGATTACCTAATAGATAAGTGGGATATGGAAAGTATCTACATTAAATAGAGCACTAAATTAAACTTTGTTACATTAAGAGTTTCCGAATCACCGTGGGGAAGTTTGCTTCGCTTAAGAAATCACTAAGTATCTCAGAAAACATCGAAGACGAAGATAAACCAAGCAGGGCTAAGCAAGACAAGCAACGAGTCAAGACACATTCTAATGCAATTTTTTGTCTTATTGAATGATCTGCAGCCATGCTTGTACTCGTAGCTAATCAACATGAGGCGTGTTGATAGATATGGAAGACTTTTGTACAGGCTACTGCATATAATGTATAATGTAATAGCCACTGCATAATAAAAAGGTTCACTGAATAAATCAGTCAATACCCAAAGCATTCAAATTATAGATAATTTCGTTTAAAATGTTGGTGCATCCCTTCTTAGTGTCATTCTCTAGATCACATCAAACAGGAACACCCAACGGACAAATCTGTCCTGAGAAACATTTTACGCAATAAATACATGTTTTCACCAATTTTACAAAAAAGATTATCACCATCATTACTTTACAGCACACCGACAGTCAAATTTGCCAATACTCATTAGTGTGGAGAAATATAAAACGTCAACTTCCCTTAGTAGACTGAATGTTTCAATAAAGTAAGGTAAGTCAAACATAAGGTCTAAGTTTCGACAGTCTCTGTCAGCTTCAGGGTGCAGTAATTTTTTTACTGCGACTTGAAGTTGACAGAGACTGCGAGAAACGTTGGCTTTGGATATGCATGCATATTTTGCCTACCGTACTTTATGAAAACGTTCGTCCTACTAAAAGGAGTTCACTTTTAATAATTTTTCCTCACAGATGACCATGAACCTCCTGTGTCAAGCAAAACGTTGTCAATACTGCTTCAATCACCACCAACCTAGCTCACTTCACGCATTTTAAGCAAGCCTTCACCAATATGACAAGAATATCTTTAACAACATAACTGGCCTGTGTACACTGACAGACAGAAATACCTCAATCACAATCAAACTTGTCCCACATCTTCTCAGTGTCATTCAGTAGAGCGTTTCAAAATACAGCGGAAAACGGGAACTCTGGGCGGAGAAGCGGTTCTACGAGTAAAAGTACTTGGTCGGATGGATGCATTTCCGGCTACAGTTTCAGTTGTGGATCTGTATCTGAAAAGGCAGCGCATCGACACCAAAGGCCTTCTTGTCAATGCTGCCTCAATTCAAACCAAACGTTCCCCACATCTTCTCAGTGTCATTCACTAGATCACTTTAAAAAACAGTAGTCAACGGGCAACTCTGGACCAAGAAATAATTCTCAAAGTATAAGTACTCCTCGGATAGATGCACCTCCGGGTGCAGTTTCAGTTGTGGATCTGCATCTGAAAATGGCAGTGCAACGATACCGAAAACATTGTCAATGCTGCCTCAATTCGAACCAAACTGGCATCAGCCAGGCATGGGAAGCACCTCGCGCAATCAACGCACGCCTTCACCAATTCTGCAAAAAATGTATTTTTCCCACAATTCTTTACACTGTCAGTCAAAACGTTGATAGTATTGTCTCAACCACAACCAACTCATTATCATTCTGCAGAGCACATCAGAAGGCAACAGCGCAACCCAGGCCTGACATACACTGCATGCTATCATCACACGTTTTCACCAATTTTACAAAACTATAATTTTCAAGAACAACTTTACATCTACAGCGAATACTGTGCGAATTTGCCTCAATTGAAACAAAACTTACCCCATACATTCACAATTTTATCTCCAGAGTATCAAAACACAAGCGTTAACCGGCAAATCTGGCCGGAGAAAATTTCACGCAATCATCACACATTTTCACCATTTTTACAAAAAATAGTTTTCGATCATATCTTCAAGCTGTTAGCCAAAAACTTTGTTAGCAGGCCTACTGCCTCAATCAATACCGGAGTTGCCCAAAGCCTCAGTATCATTCTCCGTAGCGTTTCAAAACACAAGAGCAAAGGATAACTCTAGCTTGAGAACCACTTCTCCGAGATAAAGTACTTCGTCAAGTATATTGTAGATCTATGCTCACAGCATCATTTCAATTGTGGATCTGCATCTGAAAATGGCAATCACAGAGGTGGTCAAAACTTTGACGATCCTGCCTCAATCACAGCTAAGCTTACCCACACAACTCCCTGACTAATAGGCGACATGTAGCACTTGAATTCTGAGATTTCGAATTGAAATGAGCAATGAAAAAGATGATCAAGCGGTTTGGATCAGGTGAGTATCCACAGATTCGTGTGAATATACATGTGCATTGATATGTAGTGACAGCTCTCAGAGAAGTCTTCCTTTGTAGAGATATCCGCAGTTTAAATATTTGAGCGAATACAGATGAAATTGTGTGGGATGACCGTCATGAGCAGAGCTATCGGATTTTCTAGATATGATGGATTGATGTATGTTTCTTGCATTTCCCATAACTTTTTCTATGTTTGATCACACTAATCAATGCCCGAAGCCTAGATTCACAAGCACGAGTAAGCCCGCCGCGGTCTAGATTCATGCGACCGAGCACGCACAAGTACACCCGCTCGAGGTCAGAATTCATACGACTGAGCGCACCCGATGTCTATATTCATACGCCGAAGCACACGGAAGGTATACATTTGTGCGCCTGAACACGCCCGATGTCTGAAATCAGGTGTCCAAGGCAAGAATATAGACAACCGGAGTAGAGTGCTTGAGTTCATGAATTCAGACTACGGGTGTTTTCGAGCGTCCAATTTTCGTCATCGGTCGCGCTCCGGTATATGAATGTAGACAACGGGCGTGCTCCTAAGAATGATCATGAGAAGGTGTGGACCTACTTTGGTTGCAAGTGAAGCAGGATCATTTATGTTTTGCCGACGTTGTGAAGTTGTGTTGCAAAGAAAATGTCGTACAATTCGCATATTGCTGGAAACATTCAAGGATTTCATGAGTTGTTTCACAGGTCATTGCTGTCTGTTGCGTGTTACGTTGTTGCACCCCATGGAGTATTATCATGAGAAGGTGTGGACAGACCTTGGTTGCAACTGAGCCAGAATCATCAAGGTTTTTCCTGGCGATGTGAAGTCATGTTGCGAAGAAAATGACGTGAAAAAAATTCGAGAGATGACGGAAAATTCAAATGATTGCATGAGTTGCTTCTCAGGTCAGAGTCGCCGGTTGGATGTTGCTTTGCAAAGTCGTATAGAGAAAATGATGATAAGAAGGCATGAACAGACTTTTGTTGCAACTGAGCCAGAATCATCAAGGTTTTTCTTGACGATGTGAAGTCATGTTGCGAAGAAACTGACATGAAATTCGAGAGGTGATGGAAAATTCCGATGATTCCATCAGTTGCTTCTCAGTTCAGAGTCGTCGGTTGGATGTTGTTTTGCAAAGTCGTTTAGAGAATGGTGATAAGAGGGTATGAAAAGACTCTGGTTGCAGAGGAAGCGGAATCACTAATGTTTTACTGAAGCCATGAAGTTGCATTCATGATGCGAAGAAAACGACTTGAAAAAATTTCGAGAGGTGATGGAAAATTCAAATGATTCCATCAGTTGCTTCTCAGTTCAGAGTCGTCGGTTGGATGTTATTTTGCAATGTCGTACAGAGAAAATGATGATAAGAAGGCATGAACAGACTTTGGTTGCAACTGAGCCAGAATCATCAAGGTTTTTCTTGACGATGTGAAGTCATGTTGCGAAGAAACTGACATGAAATTCGAGAGGTGATGGAAAATTCCGATGATTGCATGAGTTGTTTCTCAGGTCATTGCTGTCCGTTGCTTGTTGCGTTGTAGCACCCTATGGAGTATTATCATGAGAAGGTGTGGACAGACTTTGGTTGCAATTCAGCTAGGGTAACAAATGTCTTGCTGACGTCATGTAGCTTTGTTGCGAAGATAATATGGAAAAGTTTAAAAATTGGTTCGATGATTGCATGACACAAAAATTGACACAAAACATTCCATGATTGCATAAATTGTTTTTCTTGTCAGAGTCATCGATTGGTTGCCGTTTTTTTGTAATGCCGTTTCGAGAATCGTCATGTGAAAGTGTGGGCAGACTTCGCTTGCAATTGAGCCAGAATCACTAATGTTTTTCTTGGCGTTTTAAAGGTGTTGTGTATATTTTTTGTCAACGATGAGGCATGCTGAAAATTCAATTGATAGTATATTATTTGAAGAAACGGATTGAAATACTTTTTTGCTAACTCTACTGTGCAATCTCGTGTATAACACGGTATGAAACTCACTTTTGGAGAGTGTGGTTTTAAAAGGTGGCTTTAAAACATGGCTGTGGGAAAATGTAATATGAAAGATTGCACAACTATGTAGAAAACCTAGTTTTCAGGGAGCACTATTCTGAATGAAGTCCTCTTGGCATCTTCCAAAAATTTTTGCTCTTTTCCTGATGTCATTTTTTATAGGTTCCGGTGCCATGTTGGTGCTCCTTTTTGGTAGAATTACATCAAAAGACCAAAACATATTTTGATTATTTTCAACAATTTGAATTTTCGGAAATTCAATGGGACCCACTACGTAGAGGAGGAAGTATGTGGCCGGCAGCGTGTCTGAAAACGGCAGATTTTCAAAAAGTAGGCCATGTTTTCAAACTTGCGAAGGATCTGTAGGACAGAATATTACATGGAATTTAAAGAAACGTGATGTAACTCTGAGTGAGATGCCATGGAACGTTTCTGTTGCTCTACAGAATTTTCGGCAATGAAGAATGGGAGTTGTGACTACCTTTGTTTTTGAAAATTTGAAATTCGATTAAAGCGGTCATCTTGTGTAGGCCCTATAGGACAAAGCACTGCATGGATTTTGATGAAAATTCACGCAAATGTGAGTGAAATGCCATAGAACGTTGGTGTGGCTCTATGGAATTGTCTGCAACGAGGAACAGTAGTTGTGACTAGCTGTGTTTTTGAAAATTTGAAAATCAGCTGCGTAAGCTGTTGTTTTTAGCTTATAAATTCTCTGTAGGACAGGGCACTGTTTGGATTTTGATGAAACTTAATGTGAAGGTGATAGAGGTACTGTGAAGCATTGCTGTAGCTCTACAGAATTTTCGGCAATGAAGAATGGGAGTTGTGACTACCTTTGTTTTTGAAAATTTGAAATTCGATTAAAGCGGTCATCTTGTGTAGGCCCTGAAGGACAAAGCACTGCATGGATTTTGATGAAAATTCACGCAAATGTGAGTGAGATGCCATAGAACGTTGGTGTAGCTCTACGGAATTGTCTGCAACGAGGAACAGTAGTTGTGACTAGCTGTGTTTTTGAAAATTTGAAAATCAGCTGCGTAAGCTGTTGTTTTTAGCTTATAAATTCTCTGTAGGACAGGGCACTGTTTGGATTTTGATGAAACTTAATGTGAAGGTGATAGAGGTACTGTGGAGCATTGCTGTAGCTCTGCAGAATTTTCGGCAATGAAGAATGGGAGTTGTGACTACCTTTGTTTTTGAAAATTTGAAATTCGATTAAAGCGGTCATCTTGTGTAGGCCCTATAGGACAAAGCACTGCATGGATTTTGATGAAAATTCACGCAAATGTGAGTGAGATGCCATAGAACGTTGGTGTGGCTCTACGGAATTGTCTGCAACGAGGAACAGTAGTTGTGACTAGCTGTGTTTTTGAAAATTTGAAAATCAGCTGCGTAAGCTGTTGTTTTTAGCTTATAAATTCTCTGTAGGACAGGGCACTGTTTGGATTTTGATGAAACTTAATGTGAAGGTGATAGAGGTACTGTGGAGCATTGCTGTAGCTCTACAGAATTTTCGGCAATGAAGAATGGGAGTTGTGACTACCTTTGTTTTTGAAAATTTGAAATTCGATTAAAGCGGTCATCTTGTGTAGGCCCTATAGGACAAAGCACTGCATGGATTTTGATGAAAATTCACGCAAATGTGAGTGAGATGCCATAGAACGTTGGTGTAGCTCTACGGAATTGTCTGCAACGAGGAACAGTAGTTGTGACTAGCTGTGTTTTTGAAAATTTGAAAATCAGCTGCGTAAGCTGTTGCTTTTAGCTTATAAATTCTCTGTAGGACAGGGCACTGTTTGGATTTTGATGAAACTTAATGTGACGGTGATAGAGGTACTGTGAAGCATTGCTGTAGCTCTACAGAATTTTCGGCAATGAAGAATGGGAGTTGTGACTACCTTTGTTTTTGAAAATTTGAAATTCGATTAAAGCGGTCATCTTGTGTAGGCCCTGAAGGACAAAGCACTGCATGGATTTTGATGAAAATTCACGCAAATGTGAGTGAGATGCCATAGAACGTTGGTGTAGCTCTACGGAATTGTCTGCAACGAGGAACAGTAGTTGTGACTAGCTGTGTTTTTGAAAATTTGAAAATCAGCTGCGTAAGCTGTTGTTTTTAGCTTATAAATTCTCTGTAGGACAGGGCACTGTTTGGATTTTGATGAAACTTAATGTGAAGGTGATAGAGGTACTGTGAAGCATTGCTGTAGCTCTACAGAATTTTCGGCAATGAAGAATGGGAGTTGTGACTACCTTTGTTTTTGAAAATTTGAAATTCGATTAAAGCGGTCATCTTGTGTAGGCCCTATAGGACAAAGCACTGCATGGATTTTGATGAAAATTCACGCAAATGTGAGTGAGATGCCATAGAACGTTGGTGTGGCTCTACGGAATTGTCTGCAACGAGGAACAGTAGTTGTGACTAGCTGTGTTTTTGAAAATTTGAAAATCAGCTGCGTAAGCTGTTGTTTTTAGCTTATAAATTCTCTGTAGGACAGGGCACTGTTTGGATTTTGATGAAACTTAATGTGAAGGTGATAGAGGTACTGTGGAGCATTGCTGTAGCTCTACAGAATTTTCGGCAATGAAGAATGGGAGTTGTGACTACCTTTGTTTTTGAAAATTTGAAATTCGATTAAAGCGGTCATCTTGTGTAGGCCCTGAAGGACAAAGCACTGCATGGATTTTGATGAAAATTCACGCAAATGTGAGTGAGATGCCATAGAACGTTGGTGTGGCTCTACGGAATTGTCTGCAACGAGGAACAGTAGTTGTGACTAGCTGTGTTTTTGAAAATTTGAAAATCAGCTGCGTAAGCTGTTGTTTTTAGCTTATAAATTCTCTGTAGGACAGGGCACTGTTTGGATTTTGATGAAACTTAATGTGACGGTGATAGAGGTACTGTGAAGCATTGCTGTAGCTCTACAGAATTTTCGGCAATGAAGAATGGGAGTTTGTGACTACCTTTGTTTTTGAAAATTTGAAATTCGATTAAAGCGGTCATCTTGTGTAGGCCCTGAAGGACAAAGCACTGCATGGATTTTGATGAAAATTCACGTAAATGTGAGTGAAATGCCATACATAGAACGTTGGTGTGGCTCTACGGAATTGTCTGCAACGAGGAACAGTAGTTGTGACTAGCTGTGTTTTTGAAAATTTGAAAATCAGCTGCGTAAGCTGTTGTTTTTAGCTTATAAATTCTCTGTAGGACAGGGCACTGTTTGGATTTTGATGAAACTTAATGTGAAGGTGATAGAGGTACTGTGGAGCATTGCTGTAGCTCTGCAGAATTTTTGGCAATGAAGAATGGGAGTTGTGACTACCTTTGTTTTTGAAAATTTGAAATTCGATTAAAGCGGTCATCTTGTGTAGGCCCTATAGGACAAAGCACTGCATGGATTTTGATGAAAATTCACGCAAATGTGAGTGAGATGCCATAGAACGTTGGTGTAGCTCTACGGAATTGTCTGCAACGAGGAACAGTAGTTGTGACTAGCTGTGTTTTTGAAAATTTGAAAATCAGCTGCGTAAGCTGTTGTTTTTAGCTTATAAATTCTCTGTAGGACAGGGCACTGTTTGGATTTTGATGAAACTTAATGTGAAGGTGATAGAGGTACTGTGAAGCATTGCTGTAGCTCTACAGAATTTTCGGCAATGAAGAATGGGAGTTGTGACTACCTTTGTTTTTGAAAATTTGAAATTCGATTAAAGCGGTCATCTTGTGTAGGCCCTGAAGGACAAAGCACTGCATGGATTTTGATGAAAATTCACGCAAATGTGAGTGAGATGCCATACATAGAACGTTGGTGTGGCTCTACGGAATTGTCTGCAACGAGGAACAGTAGTTGTGACTAGCTGTGTTTTTGAAAATTTGAAAATCAGCTGCGTAAGCTGTTGTTTTTAGCTTATAAATTCTCTGTAGGACAGGGCACTGTTTGGATTTTGATGAAACTTAATGTGAAGGTGATAGAGGTACTGTGGATCATTGCTGTAGCTCTACAGAATTTTCGGCAATGAAGAATGGGAGTTGTGACTACCTTTGTTTTTGAAAATTTGAAATTCGATTAAAGCGGTCATCTTGTGTAGGCCCTATAGGACAAAGCACTGCATGGATTTTGATGAAAATTCACGCAAATGTGAGTGAGATGCCATAGAACGTTGGTGTAGCTCTACGGAATTGTCTGCAACGAGGAACAGTAGTTGTGACTAGCTGTGTTTTTGAAAATTTGAAAATCAGCTGCGTAAGCTGTTGCTTTTAGCTTATAAATTCTCTGTAGGACAGGGCACTGTTTGGATTTTGATGAAACTTAATGTGAAGGTGATAGAGGTACTGTGGAGCATTGCTGTAGCTCTACAGAATTTTCGGCAATGAAGAATGGGAGTTGTGACTACCTTTGTTTTTGAAAATTTGAAATTCGATTAAAGTGGTCATCTTGTGTAGGCCCTATAGGACAAAGCACTGCATGGATTTTGATGAAAATTCACGCAAATGTGAGTGAGATGCCATAGAACGTTGGTGTAGCTCTACGGAATTGTCTGCAACGAGGAACAGTAGTTGTGACTAGCTGTGTTTTTGAAAATTTGAAAATCAGCTGCGTAAGCTGTTGTTTTTAGCTTATAAATTCTCTGTAGGACAGGGCACTGTTTGGATTTTGATGAAACTTAATGTGAAGGTGATAGAGGTACTGTGGAGCATTGCTGTAGCTCTACAGAATTTTCGGCAATGAAGAATGGGAGTTGTGACTACCTTTGTTTTTGAAAATTTGAAATTCGATTAAAGCGGTCATCTTGTGTAGGCCCTATAGGACAAAGCACTGCATGGATTTTGATGAAAATTCACGCAAATGTGAGTGAGATGCCATAGAACGTTGGTGTAGCTCTACGGAATTGTCTGCAACGAGGAACAGTAGTTGTGACTAGCTGTGTTTTTGAAAATTTGAAAATCAGCTGCGTAAGCTGTTGTTTTTAGCTTATAAATTCTCTGTAGGACAGGGCACTGTTTGGATTTTGATGAAACTTAATGTGAAGGTGATAGAGGTACTGTGGAGCATTGCTGTAGCTCTACAGAATTTTCGGCAATGAAGAATGGGAGTTGTGACTACCTTTGACTGAGAGTTTGAAATTCAATATTCATGTCGGTCATCTTGTGTAGGCCCTGAAGGACAGTTCGGAGCATAGAATTTGCTAAAATTTGGATTGATGCTGAGTACAGTGCTGTCGAGCATGTTTGTAATTCTACTTAATTGTCTGCAGTGAGTAAAGGATGTTGTGGGTAGCTGTGTTTTTAAAAATTGGAGATTCAATACCCTTCTGGACAGGGTTTTCTATGACTTTCTATTAAACTTGATGGGATGATCGGGGCTTCTTGTTGCTTTGGTTAGGCTGTATTTCGTTTTCTGAAAGAATGTGCATGAGATTCGTTTTGCTTTTGTCTCTGGGATGGCTGCATTTGTTTAGGTGGTAAAAAAATTATGAGTCGAAAATGTTTCCGGCTGTCAATTGCGCGAATACAAATTTAGAGAGTATTTGAGAATCCATTTTGCTTGCTGTTGTCGATGTATGTAAAAATCAATATCTCAAGGTCTTCTAATATTGAAATGTTTTATGACATGACTTTGAATGACGAAATTCTTCCATACCTCATTACACGAAAGAAATTGAAACCCTCAAATCAACCCACTATAATTTTGTTATCGGACGTTTCTTCGTCACAGCATTGCCACTTTTCAAAGGAAAAAAATTTCAAAAAACAGCTTGCAAATGTGCCCTTCTCACAAATAGTTTACTACTGACAATAGAATTGAGAATCAAAAGCCATTTTTCTATTTTCAAGTTATATTTGCAGTAAATTATCCGATATTTTAAGTTTCCATAACTTTCTCGACGATCATTCACATATTTATCAAACTCTTGAGGTTGATAAAAATTTTCACATTTCTATCAGTGAATTTCCATGTCTTCAAATTTCGAGTACTGCTGATACTTCTTTGTGAAACGCAATTTCTCTGCGGACTGCTTAATAATACTGATTAGGCAGTCGAAATTAATAGCGTTTCACAAAACCAAATATTAAGCAGTGTGGGACTAATATAAATCACTGCTTAATATGTGGTTTTGTGAAGCGCTGCTAATTTCGACTGTTTAAATCACTGCTTTAAATTTATTTTATGAAACGCAAAACATTTTCCACACTGATGTAGAGCACTAATTTATTTAATGAAACGGGCCCCAGATAATGCTGATTGCCTCAAATAAGAAATAGATAAAATTATCAACAGCACTTGAAAATTGAGATTTTGTTATATAATTCGTTTGTCGCCTAGAAATCTGTTTAGTTCTTTTCAGAAACCACTAAATTTCTCAAAAAATTAGAGTGAGGCAAGACTATGTAAGGCGATGAAAGACAAAGAGGCGAGCCTAGTCACTTTCTGATACAAAGACCTCTTCTTGTTACATTGAGTGATTCTGTTATCTGATATAGCTGAGAAATACGATGCGTGATAATATAGATAGAAGAATATTGCAACGGATCAGCCGGTGTAATAGCCAGGAGACCAAACTTGTGCCGGTTCAGCCGATGTCATAGCCATTGCCATAGATTTTTGCTATTACTATTCTCAGCTGGTAAATTTTGAAATATTTGTGTACTGCGTCACTATGACGAAACATCCACTCTTGCTAAACACTAGAATTATTTTTAGTCATTAAAGTCTGTGCGAAATCCCATTGGTGTAATGTATTTCAGGGAGACGTAAATGCAGAAATTCAGAAAGAGATACATATCAGGAATTGTTCATAGGATGAAAATTAAGATATAGGCAAAAATCTGGCCCTCTACCCTCAATTTGCACGGTTTTAGAGTTATCACCCCCACTAATTGTCCTATTATTATTGACAGAACGCTAACAGCGTTCATATTGTAGCGAGACAGCATATCAGCATGTCATACGACTACGAATGTTAGCGTTCTGTCAATAATAATAGGACAATATGCTGTCGATATCACTTAGAGATGACTTCTGCCTTCACTCGCATTCCTTTTGAACCGTCAGCGTGGCCTAGTGAAGAAGGTGCGAGCTCGTCTCCACCGCGGACTTCGGTTCGATTCCTAGGTCAGGCGAGTGCGGTCGGGGAATCAAGGGTGTTGGTGTCTTGTATTGACTTAATAGCTGTCATTCTCTTTCGATATTCAATGAACTTCAATATGTCTTCAAAACAGTTAACTGTTTTTAGAGTTTTGTAAGCAACAATAATTTTGTGGTTCGCAGGAAGGAATTTGTTCAAGCTATCAAGTCTTTTAAATTTGATTTTCAAGGCGCCAGAAAATGCTTTTGACATCGATGGAATTAGGTTGATGATTATCTACACTACTTTTGACTTTGTCAATACGCTCATGAGAGTAGTCATTGGCAATGAAAATACCATAATAATGTTGAAACTGTCTTCATACGCATTTTGAGAACTGTTTAACTGCGCGAATAATCAGGACACGGATAGCGGAAGTTTATATCTAACAAGAGCATGGACACTGTTCGGAATATATTAGCCAGTGTTGGTATCCTTCAGATGCGAGTGATAGCTCATAGTGATGGCATTTTTGGTGACCATAACATCGAGAAACTTTACTTGTTCATTGTCGTCTTGTTTCCCACAATAGAACGGATACTTTTATGGATACTGATTAATGCAAGTAAAAACTTTTCTGCAGCTTTTTCATTTTTAACAATAGCAAAAACATCATCAACGTAGTGCCGATAATATCGTGGTACTTCATTGATTTTAGATTCTATCAATTTCATCGCGAATGAGGCCTAAGTCGGGCCGAGGATCGATCCCATGGCAACACCTTCTATTTGATAATAGAAATTGAATTGAAAAAGGCTGTTTTTGCAAGACAAGTCAAGGGAGCGAGATCGAAGTTTCTTTAGTAATCGTAAAGTCTTTAAAATCAACTAAATTACAAATGTGGTTGAAAGCATCATCGAGAAGTATACTACGAAATAAATTCATCACGGTATAGGAAACCGTTATATTCGTCGCATGATCACGTAACCCTGGAGTAATCAGTGTCACTAAGAATGGAAAACATCCACTCGAAATCTGACTTCCTGTGTGGTAGAATCAAGCAAGCTGGAAAGAGACGCTGCATGATCGCGAAGTGTACTTGAGCACCACCAAACATGCATTTCAAACGATGGCTCCGATTAACTGATATTCTGATGACGTGATGGCAGATACCCTTCAGCTACATCGAATCTCCACATAACAGAGCGGCTACCATTGGATAAACATACGAATCCTTCAGATCATCTCACAACACATCCTAAGCATTATCAAACACGCATTCTGGTTCTAATTGACGGACATCTGATGCGAAACATCTTTCAACTACTAAGAATCTCCACCATGCAGTTACTAGCCCATATATTCTCACCACCTGTTTCATCATTTCTATGAAACAGACATTTCTTAAGTTCATTCATATATCAAAGAACTTTCAATAGAACCTTAAAATTGACGCAAAAATAAATCCTGATGATCTAAAAGAATCATAATTTCCAGAAAATAAAAGTATTTTAATCATCCATGAAATTCACGCTGAAAGGCACAATTGTCCAAGCAGGAGCTCAATTTTGCTCACATTCACGCACTGCGTGAGCCTTGCGTAGATTCATGCAGCTGTACGACCACTGGTGCTTTTTTCCTTGAGAGGCTTGCCTCATTCAGACATGAAGACTTGTTATTCATTCCTTGCGACCAAACGAAAATTACATTGCTCTAAACGAACATCGTAGAGAAATGCTCTAAATCTGTCGCTGCGATTCTGTGGGCAAAAATAAGCTCATTTTCGATTTGCTCCATCACCAATGAAGAAACAAGCGATGTGCACAAAACCAGACAGCGAAACTTTTGTCGGAGGGAGCGATGTCGTTCATATGTCGATCAATGGAAATACTGTTCTAGCAGTCGAGACACGCCAAAAATAACTGATGACATTTTAACGAGTCGGTCAATCAGGATAGCAGATTGAGGAACATTAGTGAGACCAAGCAGCAACTCTATCTCATTGGCAGTAAGGCTTAACACTTTCTGCTGACTGCAACTTATAAATTTCCCCTTACCTTGGTGATCCAAGATCGCGGTTGAAGACATCGGTTCTTATCCACTATGAAAACATCCGGAGAGTTACGAGGATAT
The DNA here is from genome assembly GCA_907163375.1 of Prostheceraeus crozeri. Classification (NCBI taxonomy): domain Eukaryota; kingdom Metazoa; phylum Platyhelminthes; order Polycladida; family Euryleptidae; genus Prostheceraeus; species Prostheceraeus crozeri. Next base: position 394,253 of record CAJQUW010016334.1, read on the forward strand.
GCAGTAACAACGGTGATGCGATTTCCTGCAGTTATATCCACTGCATAAGGCGAGTTGTTGCGCGCAACTAGAGCTGGTTTCTTCTCTACTGCTTCAGGATGGAAACTGCCCCACACATAAACCTGACAAGAAAAATGATTCTTATTAATTGTGACGCTCTCAGGGTTCACTCGAAACATCGTCTGCCCTAATCATTTACCAGAACATAGATACGACAACATCAAACTTCTCTGCTAGTCATCGTTTAGCAGCTTTCAGTATCGCTTATAATTGCTCGACGGACGGCAGATGACTCTCAACGTGCAATAATTAGCATCAAAAAATTTATCGCTCCATGGCTGATAAAATGTCTTATCGCACTATGGTTGCATGCCATGTATTCGTTGAATACAAGCTTTTCATTTAGGACATAGAAGTAGAGCAATTTATGTTTACAATACTTAAGTCTAGAGCTGTTCTGACAGATCTGCAGATTTTTATAAACAACGCTATGGTAACGCTGAAATAGTGCTCGCTTTGAGATTTCTGTAATGGAACATTTGATAAGAGAATACATTACTTTTTTAAGCCGTAGAAATCAAGTCATTCCGACTGGCAATTATCAACCACTGTTGTCCGAAGAGTTCTACTGTGAAGCTCAGTCTGATTGACGTATCGTCATTCCACAAAGGAATGCACTAGGAAGACGCTAACTTTGCGTTTTATCGGTAACCTTGTTTCAGATTGAATTAATAAGATGAACAGAATGAAGCGTTCTCCTTAGTTAATTAACTAAATTGATGATTCCAGTGTCAATGTATGACAGCGTGCTGTCAAGCTATAATGTAGTTATCGCACTCTAGGCTTTCGGACTCGACGAAGCCTAGAGAGCGACAACTATCACTTAGCAGCCACTACCTCCATCGGTTCTCGAGATAGAAGCTTCTCTTTCTACCGCGGTCTCCTGTTTGATATTGCAGCCGCTGCTAAAATTGGCTAATTCTCGCAGCCTTCTTTCTCGTAGAGCTAAAACCTGTTCTTTCAATGTCATGAAAGAACAAACGTCAAAAGTGTGTAAAATTGTGAAGACAGACTTAAGTCATCAACCAAAGTCCAAAGTAATTCACAGAAATGTCAGCGACATTCATTAAATACTTTTCTCTTGCCTATTTTGATTTAGACGATGCAATTTCCGAAGTGGTTACCGCCTCAAAAGTCTGTGAAATAGTAAATCTGAAATTCTGCTAAGTGATAAGCATGGTGGGAACTGGGACCGAGCAACTGATTTTATGGATAATTTTCATAGACGTCCTCTTTAACTTGGCATTTCTTTTGCATGGCATTGATAGATATTCGAATTTAATTTGCTCGGCTTGTCTATTATGACAAACACTAGCAACATTAGATATAGATGGCTAGAATATGAGTTTCACTGACACTCGTTAAGAGTGATTTATGTACTGAAAAATCCGACCCGACTCCCGTTCTGTGGATGAAGTCTGTGAACTCACTCACTCACTCATCTCTTTTTCGCGTCCTTTACTCCCAGAAGATGGGTTAGACGTTTGCTGCTTGAATATGGACTTCCATTTCGGTCGATCAAGGGCGTCCGCTTCCTGACCTCCAACACGCCTGAGTTCATCTTTCACCACTTGTTTCCAGGTCTTCTTTTGTCTTCCTGCTCCTCTTTTACCATCTGCTTCCATCCACATAACTTTTCTGATCAACTCTGTCTCATCCCTTCTTACCACGTGGCCAAACCAACGTAGTCCTTGCCTTCTCACGATGTCTGTGATGTTCTCAAGACCCATAACTTTTCTGATGCTGCCATTCGATTTCCTGTCCGATAGTCTGAAACCACACATCCTCCTTAGCATTCGCATCTCCACACGCTCAAGCATCTTCTCATGGGATGAAAGCAGCGGCCATGACTCGTAACCATAAAGCATGGCTTGTCGCACACGGACTCCATACACACGATCCTTAGTTCTCAAAGATGGTCCTTTGGACGTCAAGAAGGATAGCAGTAATGAAGTAATGTAAAATTTCTTTCTGTTCTGTCACAAGCGGAATTCACGTCTATAGATCTGCCCAACCATGCATAAGCCCTCTGACAAGTTATGAGCCGCACTTTCTCATAAAACCCTGCAGCAGACCATAGTATATCCATTAATCTAGAAATGACGACGAAAGGAAAACGGCTGCTTGCGGGAAACGAGGCTAAATGGAGAAGTCCGCTATTGTCGTTTTCATGATATTGATATGTTGAAGCAATATTGCCGTCGATCTGGGTGAACATTGTGTTTAACAATCGACAATTTGACTACGGCCCTGCGAGTTGGGCTTTTGTCAACCTCGAGTCGAGTTGAGTCGGGCAAAATTTTCATAGATCGATTAAGAGGCAAAAATGCGTTTAGGTCTACTTAGGGTAATAAAAGCAATGAAGAGAATAAAATTAAATAAGGTATAAGGCGACGCACATCGTTGGTCGAGTGAGTGGGCTATCCTTTGTTGAGTATATGCAATTGTGGACATTAGACATACATTATACAAATCTAAATATTCTAAATTTTAAGACCTATTGTTCAAGCATTGCATGTATTTTACCTTGTAAGCATGTTATACAATAATTATTAAGCAAGCGTGACACGCGTTCTGAATACCGTACAGGGTGACAGTGAACATCGCTCAGTTACTATTAGGAAATTGACAAAAGATCAATTTCAGCTGCATTCACGACATGGCTTAAGATGCTTTGGTGGACAATCGATCCCCGATACTTGCCTTAATGTCGGCGGTCACAATTGTGACGTGTTATTTATTCATTGATTATTATTGCCTTGACAACTGATGTGTGGTGGTGAGGGTTTGATTCTGCCAATTGACAGTCGCGTAAGTGGCTCGTAGCTCAGTTGGTTAGAGCACAGGTCTAGTTAACCTTGGTCGTAGGTTCGAATCCTACCAGCCGCACATCTTTTGCATGGCAATTTGATCCATCGTTTATTTAATTTCATTGTTGTTGATCTTAACGAGATCAACTAGTTAACTTAAACCTAAATTTTCACATTCTTATGAAGTACTATGTCCACAGTTAAAAAGAGTCACGCTGTTAAATGTCAGAGCAGGCCCTATTAATTCAGTATTTGTAGAAATTAACGGAGTTTGCAGCTTTATTCAAGTTGTACACTATCGCAATGTGCATCTATCTAATAGCACTCTATTCAGTCTATTGAAATTAGAAAGCCTGTGTAGTTATTTATCACTTTAGAGAACAGCACTAACAATAATTCTATCTATCAACTGCAGCTGATTGCGATTTTGCCCGAGTTGTAGTTTACTGACCATTATATCATCCTGCACTTGTCTTTATGAGAAACTTGTCTACCTAAGTTGATGAGTGCAATTTTGTGAGTAGTGTATTGACTCAAAATAGAAAATAACGCTTGAAACAAAAATTTGTATATTGCAAAACATTTTCAGTATATTGCAAAACATTTTCAGTTCTAAAGTAGCAAGTCATTAAAGAGGAATTCAATGTAATCGAAATAAGAAAGCTATGCAAATACGACGTATTATTATACATATTCGACAACTCGATTCGAATACTCATCGTCGTTCGAGTACTCGAACGGTATAACAAAATGTCCAGTCGACTCGACATTTTCGAGTACTCGCAGGGCCCTAAATCTGACATAACAAAATAATCTGAAATTTTACCTGGTATTTTGCGGTCAGCACAGCGGTATGATCAGCACCGCAGACTATTTTCAGGGGGTTTGAAACTCCTTCAAGTACTTTAGGAGAATCCTGGTCTGCTGTTGACCCAAGACCAAGGCAATGACCATCTCCTTTACCCCAAACAAATAGTCGTTTTCCCAATCGTGATTCTAAATTGAAAAATACAAAATCAGCATGCAATGGAATCGATGAGTGAGGAATGTCAACGTACTGTCCCGCAGATGTATCAGAGGATCAATTTGATTGGGCACTCTGATTGAACGAGTTTTATCCTCCTCCGGTAGACTCTCACGGCCCATATCCACGATGTTGCGTACAAAGTCTTCAGATATATGTGACTGGTGATCTTCAAATTGATCAAAGTATTCATTCACGGCCCTCACTTGTGTGTTAAAATACGAATCCCTGAAAAGGTATCTTTGACAAATCACACGGCTAGAATGTGATTATGGTCAAACGTTAATAGCTAAAGAGCCCGACAAAGAGATGGAAGCCGTTTGATGATACTGCCACCGCTAACAGCCGCCATGCATAGGTAGCAAATCCATGCATCGGCATCACCAGAGCTGGAACAGAGCCGCTTTCTTTGGACCGCATTGACTACAAAATATTAGGCCATGACCAGGCACGGATCAATTTTGTATCTGGTCCCGGGTGACAAAGTTAGTCACTTTGCGCACTTTGCCATTCATAATGAAAATATCAATTACGTTAGTTGAGTGTAATCGCTTTAAGAGTCATTCCAGAAAGCTAATTATTGATTACATGATCGAATGCTGTGAGGCCTATGTACCATCTGTAAGTCAATTGATTACTGTTGAGCAGTACATGTAAGTTGAATTTCTAAACATTTTATACGTTGAAAATTAACATTTGTTTTAAATAGTATTTTGTATAGAAATAAGAACTTCAGCATGTTTACGATGAGGCCTTTCGAACCGTTCCATTTCATGTCGTACACGGTTGTGAGAGAACTCGATGCACATCATCTGACGGTGTTATAAAATTGGCCGGGTACTAGATATTCCAGACCCGGCCCGACCGGGTGCTTACATAATTTTTCAGGCCCAAGGCCGGGCCCGCTTCCAGCTGTGGGAATAACTAGTTCAAAGGTGCCTAACACCCACTGCTGAACAGCCACCCAATTTCTAATGACTTCCGAAAATTATCAAACCAGCAATCATTTTATGCAGAATGAATGATGGCGATAAAACGCACACACACACTGATACTTAATGCGAAACACTGATAGCTGTTTCAATCCGCTTTAATGTTGTCTATTTTCTTTAAATGATTGTGGTCTCCGTGGCACAGTGGTTAAGTGCTTGGCCTAGCGATCTTTTGGTCCAGAGGTCGAGCCCCGAAGGTGTCATTGGAAGTCGGCAGGAAGGGCATCCGGACTAAAAGTACTACAACACTCCATAAGTATGACTATGTCAACACCGTTATTACGAAATTTAATTTCCTTAGGTTTTAGTTTCCGATCGGAAAATAAAACCATGGTTTTAGCTTCCTAGTAGGAAAATGATACCAGGTTTTATTTTCCTATTAGGAAACTAGAAGCCGCAACATATACACAGAATACAGTTTCCGCAGGTCTCAGTTTCTCATTTCGATGTGTTCACGATAACTTTGTTCTTTGATTGTCAATCAGCGCTTTGATATAAAAGCAAACATCGAAATGCAGTGGTGTTGTATGGACAGACTGTAAATCATGGATCTAACGGATGAAATGGTTCGGCACTACCTAGTAAAGAATACCTATCCGGAAGAAGTTCGGGGATTCGGTGCTCCTGAGAAACAAGAAGAGAGACGATAGGAAGGGTGGAAAGATGGAAACAACTTGGTCGTCTGATATCTACGAAGTGACCGAGACACGAGGTCGCAGTACCTACAAACTCAAAAACAAGACCAGTGGCAGGTTCCTACAAAAGACTGTAATCGGTTGTCACTTAAAGAAATATGAACATCGATGAAATTTGCCTTTTATCTCGTAGGAAACTGGAACCATAGTGGGAAAATAAGAACACAGGACATTATCATCTCGTAGGACAATTTTATCTCGTAGGAAACTGGAACCATAGTGGGAAAATAAGAACACAGTGTTATTTGCTAAGCCGGAAGCTTAAACCAGGGGGAAACTAAAACACACTTAAAAATGTTGAGTTTAATTTTCCTATCGGAATATTAAACCATGGTTTTAGTTTCCGGTAGGAAACTGAGACAGAGGGAGAGAGAGAACTATAACACCGTCCAAGCCCCAAGTATGGGGAGTAGTGACGTAAAAAAAGCTTCATTTTACAGGTAACTTTAATACAATATTTATGCATGAAAACCGATAGGCTTCGATTCTATGTTACAAATTTGAAGATGGAATTGATTTTGTGGTCCAATCGGAACCTGGCTCATGATTATTTCACATTTTCAGTCTCAAGGCTGCTGATACGTGACACGCACGTATTTTCAGGCCAATTATAAAAATTCATCAAACATAATAACTTATAATACAAGCTGAGGTAGCTTCTAACAATAGCATGGAACATCGAACACTAACATGGAACTGAAACTAGTGCATATTCTTATTATAAGTCATGTGCATTGGTGAGAGGACAAGCACATTGTCACATCAGAATAAAATTCAATTATTTCATATGCATTCCCAAAATTTCGTCTGAACACAGACTGCGTCAGGGTTCACTGCAAGCAGTGACTGTAGTAATTTTCAAATACACGGTCATTTGAAAATTATAGACGCAGCTAACTCCCTTCTTCATCTACAACATCAAAAACATCGGTTTTTTCAAATTCAACTTAATCTTTTTGCTTTTACATGGCCATGGCTTGCTGAACGAAATAATACCTTGGACAGTTGATCTATATATCAGATTTAATTGACTGTAATATGGTTCTATCTCATTATTATCGCATGATGCATGCAACAGTTTAGAATATGGCGCTATATACATACACTGTATATAAAAAACGATACATCAATCATTTTAAGGATCACATTACCTTTATTTGATCTGCTATTTCACTGCATCTGTTTGATTTTCGTTTCGGAATCCACGTGTTGAATGTTAAATTGTTCATACGAGTGGAGTTCACTTGAAATTTTCCAAATACATATAATTTGATGAATAAGTGGAAAGTAACAAAGTAAAATGAATTTTTATCGAAAAAGGGCCAGTAGATGCAGTTTAGCTGCTCAAAAAATTTGGCTGCAAGTCACGGATATTGTCATAATTTGCAGAAAGCATAGAGTTGCACATTGTACGATAGATGTTTCAATGATTGTTATCTAACAGCTATTATTTTTGTCTCAAATTTCAGTTTTTGTGACTAAGCTTTTCTTTAGAGGCTGTTTAATGTGATTATGTCATCATTTCTTCTATTTCCTAACTCTACGCAGTACGGCATGATACATGAATGTTTGACTGATCCGAATTAATTATGTACATGCAAAGCGAGACCCCGATAGGAAAATTTTCTGTTCTCATTTAAAATAATTTTTATGAAGAAAAGTTCAACATTATTCGATGCAATTTTATGATTAAAAATGCGATTCATATACTAATATAAGTAGTTGAAAGTTTTGAAAGCAGTTTTGGAAAGTCTAATAATCGAGAACAGCGGTTCTTCTATTTCGACATTTTAATCATCTCCACTAATACCATTGCGTCCTTTTCTTGGGCGCTCTAAATGTGAGCGATTCTAGTAATCTCTTCTAAAGATTTGTAATAGAATTTTTATGCCGAAAAGTTTTTCAATCTTTGTAAACAAATGCATCCAAATTCGATGAGAAATTTAGAAAAAGGAATACAACTGAAACCAGGGTGGCCGCACGGCTCCTAAGAAAAATTCAGCTATACTTTTGGTGCCAAAGATTCCCAAGTTAGTAGTAAGGAATAGACATGGTAGGCTACATAATAATTGGAACCATCATGCAGCTCTTGCTTCCACATTATTACTTTCATTCTGTCGTAAATACTGGTGAATTCGTGTCCAAATAATTGGCGCTTTGCAAGAATATCAAGTCAAGAAACTGGAAATTAATAAATATTTCAAATAATTATTTTCTGAAAACAAAGATACTGACAGCTAATTGCATATTTATGTTATACATGTAGAGGCCGAGTGGACAGTCAAGTAATGAGTCTCTAAATCATATGTTTCTCGATGTCTCTTCTTCTTTTCTTCGCAGCTTCTAAGCTGGATATTGCTTTTGCCTCTTCTTGACGTGCTTCCAACAATTGTACCGGTCTTATTAATAGATATGCCTTTCAACATCTAGTGAGTAAAAGAAGGGACTGAATCTAAATTTATGGCATAATAAACAATGCGCTACCTTCGTGCGCGTGAAGGTGCCCTGCAAAATTTGCACGTTATTAGTTGTAATGCAAAGTTATCAAGTACGCTGGCGTGCAATGATGAATCGTTGTGCGAATATCACAAAAATAACTAATCGATCAATCACGATTGAACAAAGGAGCACTGGTACAATTCATTGCCAATTTTTCACTCTCTAATCAATGCTGATGTGCAATATCAGGTAAATATGACGAAACATTAAGGCTGTGCGAAAACAGAAATAGTCTAATAAAACGAAAATTCCATGATAACCATATTTTCTCTAATCATGAAGATCATCATAATTTTCTCAAATTACAAGTCGTAAGAACCGAAATAAAACTATTCCCAAAAATAAAAACGATATTATGCAAGACACGTTAAACAGGACATTTCAAAATTCGTGTATATTTACCGAAATTCATAAACATTCGCATAAAAGCGGTTATATAACCAAAATTCGGGTGTGTGCGACCAACCTGTGAAACTAGAGGGTGCCAAATTAGCTGGATATTTTCTCTTAACTTTTAACCGATATCCGCAATTGTTAGATTATGAAGCGAACTGGAATTGCCGTTGTCGAATGGAAATGTCTCTGCAACTGTATTGGGAAAGTTGATAACATGCAAACACCCGTGTAGTGTCCGTTTTTGTTCGGGTAGTGTTGGCTGCAACTCAACACAGTGCACCAGCTGTCGATCATGGACTCACTGACGTTGCAATGGTGCAAATGGTAGTCAGCCAAGATCGGGGCGAACTTCTTGTGTGGCAGATGCTCAGATGATATGCCCATTGTGAGAGACAGAAGTCCAGTTAAAGCGATTACTTCGGATGAGGGCAAGTGCGACACTGTTACCTGTTTCTGCTTCTTGGGAGGCATGTTGGATTCCAGTGGTGGAACCATGTGGTGCGGAATATAACAGTGATTGGGTAAAGAAAGCATGGAATATGAAGATCAGCGGACCAACAACAAGAGGCCGCCCCATAGAGTAATTATATTAGGTAGAGTGGTAACTCAGCATTTATTAAATCCCCAATGTGTATAAACTTTCGATTTTATTGAATGAACTCAAAGGAGATACAAGTGGTATTGTCACCAAATGTGAGATATGCAAATTTTTGCAGTTTTGCAGAAATTACCACGGAATTGAGTGATCATGATTGTAATGCAGAAGCAATGATGGTATTTCACAGATTCTCATGATTGCATGCCTTGGAGATTTAATGTTTGTTAAATTAGCAATTCGATGGGTTCCTATTGCTTTCATGCTCAACCTCAAGAGTATCTTCTCAAGCGTGATCATATCACAGGCAACCTGCAACTGGCAGAGCAAAATCACATAATCAAAGACAATGATTTCATTTAACTTTGAGGATGTAAATGGTTCCACATCACTACTCAGATTCTAGAAATGAAACATGAATTTAGTGAATCATAAATGCCGGTGAAAATTGAATTAAAAACTTGAAATTTCAGCCAAGAAAGCACGAATAATATCGTGACTTTTTCATGAAGACTTTCATTATAATACAATTCATGAAATTCCCTTGATAATCAGTTTGATTTTCACTTAGTTAGGATGCTCATTAACTAGTATTCACTCCTTTTGATATCCAACTTGTTTCATACTACTTATTTAGGAGAGTCATCTCGGTAGTATATAAATTGCAAATTTTGACTTTTTTCAAAAGTGCTCAAATAATTTTTTGGACCACGAGAAAGTTATCTCCGCAAAAAACTAAATCTTTTGATATAAAAACTTTCACTGTATACAGATACTTTTTTGAGTCGACACTCTACCTATATATCCTTACTCTATGGGCCGCCCAAAGAAGACCAAGGAAGAAACAGTGTCCGCAGACTGTCGGCAACTAGGCCTCAAGGAAATAACCGCATCGAAAAAATCACGTCATCTTTGCAGTAAGTTTTGATCTGATGGCAGTCAAAACATTTGTCCCGCAGTCTCATTAAAATACACAATAAAATTCAAAATGATGCCCTGAAGGTATCTAGAGATCATTATAAAATTCGAAGTAAACCTCTAGATGTAGAAGTAAACCCACGATGTATAAACTGAATTGTGATTTTTAAGTAACAATCGATTAGAAATCTATTTTCGTCCGAGCTCTGTGATGCACTGTATTTCGTTTCATAGCTTAACCCATGACCGCATGATGCGGGTCACTGCAAGAATAATAAGTTAAGAACCGTATACCAATTTCATCTTCCACATGCATTCAAGTACATTATATTCAATAAGAAGCAATCCGACTGCCACATCCTCATCCCCAGAAATCAATGACCATTCAAAAATCGGTAAGGCAAATACTTACCGCGGTCTTTCCGGATCAGCTTCGATGGCTACGCTATGATAGTCGCCGGCAGCAATTGAATCTGCCCGCAAATCTGGAATTACTTTGAATGCAACAGATTGAGCTTCAGGTTGAGTTGTTTGCTGCGACTGACCTAATCCAAGAGCTGAACCTTTCCCAGATGAATGGACATTGTGAAACTTATCGAGAATAAGTACATGTTCGAGTCCACACGCGACATGAATGATGTGAGGCAATGAGTGGCATTTGATAAAACGAAGCTCTGAATCGATAGCACTCTGTAACAAATATCCATCGCTAACCGCAAAAAGATCATCCGCGGTCATTGATAAATCAGTTACTTCTTGGTAGCCTGAAATAATGAAGTAAACACTGAAATAGGATTAATGCTACATATATAAATTTTGCTGCTTGCAACTATTGTTGATTACTCATCCTTCGCTGATTGATTGCAACTTTTAATCATACAACATTGAAAATATCACTTAGATAGAAAATACTTAATTTGTAGCGTCAAAGAAACATAAAATTTCAGTATGTCAATTTCTTGAGTACCTAAGTTGTGGAAGATGATGCTCCTCATTGTAAATTTAGTGACTTACAGATACCTGCATGACCTTGCAAGCACAAAATAGATTTTGTCATATTTTCTCCTCTCTAATCCAAAGCATTTCTTGTGAGATAACGGAACTGACTATTCCAAATTCACGATTTTCGTGTTAACAATGAGAGTGGGTTTTGTGACATGTCGGCATTTATCATCTCCAATAATACAAACTCTTGTACACCGTCCACACAAATATGTTTTGTCACCATAAATTCTCTATAAATTCCCGCGAAGGAAAGTTTAACAAGAAGCCCACGCTCTGGTCATGACTTTTTTAATTTCCATTACATGCTGACCAAATATTTCTACACTTTTCATATCAAATAGTCACTGCCAACGCCAAAGTACATATGCAATGATATCTTGCTGGTGCTATCTTTTCAAGCAACTTCGTTAACAAAATCAAAGTAGAAAGTGTAGCAATTTCATGAAATACTTGACTGTCAGAAGTCTCATTAACCGGCTAGCACACCAGATTGTTGCATTTTTCACCACTTGTCGCCAAAATTGGGTGAAACCATTTATACATAAAGCTCGTAATGAATTGATTAATAAATTCATTCTCTTGACAAGCACAGGCACGTGATTTAGGAAACAGTGTGGCTTGCATTATCTAATGAAGTAACTAGTGATAGGAGGCTTGCTTTGTTACTTAATAGTGCTCTTACTTGATCATGTTGCCGGGATGGTCCGCTCCGATGATCAATTTCTCACATCTTCTCACATCACATAATACTGAATTTCTCACATCAAATGATAACAAAGTTCTCTCAACACCGATAACAATGATGAAGTATTCAAAACTGTGCTTGAAATACTCATAAGTCATGCAACAGAACAAGTTTCCTGACATGTCTGTGATTGTCGCAACATTCGTCTTGAGACCAGAAATGATTATTGGGTCCAAATCTTGGACAAAGACCCAAGTTGAAATTAAGGCTTGAAAGAGGAAACATTACGCAAAATATTATATGCAATTCGAGTAATTTGATGATGACTAGCATATAACTTTGTTGCACTGGCATACGAGTACTAGTAGGCCTGCCATTTGATTATTATATAATGCAGTTTTGTATTATTTGTATGAGCAACCTCATGACTAATTTTCAGACGCAGGCATTGTGAATTTGCCCAACGATATCCGATGATATAAGCTTATTAGCACAATATATTTAAGCTTGATTAATTGTGTAACATCTGCTGGACTATACATTGTATATTCCAACGCTTCATAATATCTACAGACCATGATGTAGCTTCAGTTTACATCCATAAATCAACTTGAAAAAAAATGAGAGTCATGCTTTTCATCAGTTGTAGTGTTTTCTAACTACAGGCTTTTTAAGTAAATTTCTGAAAATTAGTTCTATTTTAGTAATTTCTATCTGCTCTAATTTCCATCTATTTCATTGATCTGCTAAAATTACTGAAGGTTCCGAGACAAGTGGAGAGTCTGCCCCTTGTTCTTTCTTGTTCAACGAGCGCATTGAATTAAGCGCTTGGATCGGGTGCTTGACGCTTCGATGATAAATATTTGTTTTGCAATCGTTCATAAGACAGGAAACTTGGGTCTGAATGTGTCCGGCCTCATACCCAACAGCGAACAACAAAATTATTAGATTCGAGACCCAAGTAATCTGCTTCAGACAATTCAATAGCTCTCATGTAAACCACATTCACTGCAATTCTAAGAGAGAGAGAGAGAGAGAGATAGATACTTATTTTTCAATTACAATGAAAATCATGGCTAAACATTTGAAAGTGATCGTTATAAGTTATATTCAAGTCAAGTAATACTATAATAATCGGCAAAGTCAGTCGACATGTGTCTGATTGCCAATGATAGTTGTCTTTGGGAAAAAAACTATTTCGTCTACGTGTAGTTCGAACAACTGGCTGTACGAAGCGTCCTGAAAAACTGGATTTTGTCGGACAAAAGCTGAAGAGTGGATGTTGAGGGTTATAAGAAGCAATTAACATCAGTTGCATTGACGCGTTTTGTCTGCGCTACGTTTTGTTTTCTGGTCCGGAAAACAGGATCAATGACAATTCTCACCACAAATGATGTGGTGGGCTCGACGCTGAATTCTCTCTAGTAGTTCTTCATCCTTGTCTAGAAGGCCAACTAATACGGGAGAGCAGTATTCTATTATGAACAGAATGAGGCCATGGTAGATGCTCATCAGATTTCTGTGATCCAGAAAAGGCTTGAATATTCGCAAGGCGTATAGGCGTTTGGATGAGAGATTGCTGATGTACTCGATATGCTTACTCCATTTAAGGTCAGATGTAAGGTAAAGACCAAGAATTTTCATTTCAAATACCAGCGTCAATTCGTCAAGAGTAGGCAAATGTGCATGAGGAGTTCTTGGAATCCAGAGCTGTTTGCATTTGCGAGAATTAAGTTGGAGACCCACAGATGCCGACCAAGTCATCATATTATTGTGCTCATCAATGCACGCTTGAACAGATCTATCTGTTATTGGCACAACAAAAGTGCAGTCATCAATATATTTTACGACGACACTTGAGGAGTTCCATGGGTGCAAAGATGCCACCACTAAATTGAACAAATAGGGCCCGAGGATTGACCCTTGCGGAATACCAGAAGAGACAGGTGCCCGATCACTTCTTTGCGATAACATCCTCACCTATTGAAATCTGTTTTCTAGGTAGTCAGCGATCCATAGAACGAAGCCACGAGGCAAGTGGTTATCCATGAAGCAGTTGATTATCGTATCGTAGCCAAGTTGATCGAAGGCATTTGTTAAGTCGTAGGCCAGACACTGACACCGACGGTCTCAGTATCGTCTAGGTAGGCAGTTATGCGATCATGGATGCAAATCAAGACAAAGGTGCTCGATAACAAAGTCCTATTACTTAAGTGTAGAGGTCCAAACAGTTGCCGAAGTCTTACGAATAACCCAATATTCAACACTAGTTTCTCTACAACACCTCAATTTTTTGAATATCCTTCCCTTGGGCCATAATTTGTCAATAATGCAACCATCGCTTGAGGTCTTATCTATCGTTGCACACTTGCTTCCACTGCTTGTAAGTGATTTCCATTTGTTTGTGAACCCTTTGATTCAAAATATTAAATTCATAATAATGAGACAAAGCACAAAAGAACACTAACACAATACTCACTCCATGTACACAAGTTTCTGCAGTGCCCAAACCTACAGGCGCATAGAGCAACTCCCATGAGAGCCCAACACAAGCGCTCTTCGTCACCCGATCCATAACAATAGCGAACAGAAGAGAGCTAAGGGCAGATCCCTGATACACTCCTACGTTCACGGGGAGCTTTCAGTGTCGACAACTCGTGTCCTGTCAAATGTATGAGCGTGTCTGTAAAGTGACATCGCGGCCGTTACCAGGCATTCCAGCGCTTCGATGAGACCAGCGAACCACTTCTCTTGGTATTCGATCAAAAGCTTTCTCCAGATCCACGAAAGCAAGGAGGAGATCATTTTCTTTGGCCATATACTTCTCTTGAATTTGCTTAAAATGAATATGGCGCCGGAAGTGCTCTTTCCGGGAACAAAACCGAACTGCATCTGACCGATGTCCACAAGCTCTCTCAGTCGCTTTTCAAAAATCCTATCTATGACTATCATGCCGTGTTTCAACAACTTAATTGATCTGCACGATCTGCATTGTAAGGGATCTCCTTTGCCTTTGTACATCGAAACGCTCATCTCCCATTTACGTAAACGCTTACCAATATAAAGAACTAGACATAACCTTTTACATGGTATTCAGTTTTTTTGAAATCGAGCATCCTCATAATCGAAAAAACAGCGTCAGATGTTTTTTAGAATCAATCTTTCGGCAAAACTTGTTATATTTGTACTATATTTGTACTATATTTCTCGTACATTTAGCGAATCCCTAAAATCTTCACGAAAAAGTTATTCTATTGTCTTCATGTTGAAATCCTGCATCAAAGAAGACGTCCAATTTTCTTTCGTGAAGCCCACTGACCACAGTAAACCACCTAAGAAAGTAGATGTGCCCAATTAAAGTGATCTATGCAAAGTGATCTAGTGAGACAAAGGCTACATCTGGCACATCGTTCATTAGAATTGAAACAGGACTTCAACACAAAAATTGCATTTGAAAATGTATTGATTTTTTTGTGCAATCAGTATTTATGAAACGGTCCAATGCATCCTGATGTTCGCTTTTCTTTTATGAAGCTTTCCTTTTCATGTGTTCTACTTGTCAATGATAATGTCTTTGGCTGAATAAGTAAGTTCATTGGCCTCACTCTTCAACCGAATATTCAGTACCTACCAGTTGAATCCTTCCAGTTCCCATCAATCTCTACCGATTTTAATTGACAGATGTATCCGACTGATGATGAAACCTATTGATATGCATGAGCGTTTTATAAATAATCTAAGGATTCCGCGGAAGGAGCAGTTTGCTTTCAGCTTATTCATTTACTAACATGCCACTAAACGAAATATTAGGTTGACGGGGCTGACAACTTACCAGAGTAGACTTTCATAGGCTCTGCGTTCCTTTCTGATTTTACTTTATATATTCCGTTGCTGTAAGGGATAAATCGAGCATATTGACACACCTGCAACCATCACATATACGTGCAATTCTAATTGTCATCAAAATACACTGGAAAATGGATTCTTCTTTTGATGAAAATAGCAACCAAAAAATGTCTGAAATTGACCGAACTACACCTTTCAGTACTATTTCAGTAAAGAAATTGGCAAACTGCCGCAAACTTGGGACGCGTGCTAAATAAATTGCGCAATCAAACAATGATATACACGAATCAAATTTTGCCTGCACAGAAAGCATTTTAGGCATTTCAAAGATGCAAAATCTTTGAGATGCAGCTCCAAAAACACACGAAATCTAGGCGCCCCATTTACGCGATTGATGAAAAACTGCGCCTAGGAGTTTACCAAATTCAGCATAAACAAAACCCGCCGAGTTTCACCTGGCAGGATGTCTACAAAAATCTGAGACTCAATTTTGGGACTTTTAAGACCAATATTTAGGACCTTCATCTCATGAACTGAGGATTTTTATGGCAATCGGAGATGTTTTTCAAGAAGCTGTATCAAAATATTAGAAAAAATGGAGTTTCCTGAAAAAATGCAAGAGTATTGAAGTTCCACCGTCTTCACTGCTTAGAAAGCAAATAATTATTAATGAAATATCGGAGGTATGCATGCGCGCTCCGTGCTCCGGAGCGCAAAAATTAAAAAAAAACGGATGCTGAGCGCAAGAAAAAATTGCGCTCTTTCCTTGCACTCTGATCTTGAAACTAAAATCCCACGAAAGCAGTACATTCGGTCAAGGAAAGATAATTTCTCTTTCCATCGACGTAATCTTTAAATAATTTGACGCAAAAAGTTTCAGAATGAGTTTTCGGAGCCACACATGAACTTTGATGCTAAATGAGATATCGCCATCCTGTTGATTGACAGGAAATGACTGAATGAATAAATAACTTAATATTTTGACACGAAGAGGTGAAGTTGCGGGGTACCAAATATTCTGTAATGAATACCTTTTCGCAGTTCGGAAATATTCTTGTTTCATGTAATATGACATGAATGTATAATATGATGAGAATATAATATTCTAGTTTCGGGTTATGAAATATTCTTGTCAACAAAGAACTTGAGAGCATCATATGGCGTCACCACTTGATCAGTAGTTGTGTAATAACATGAGTGGTCAATAGGTGTAAAGGGAAGGAATACATTGATGGAGCAGTAGGGTGCTGGATCGACTGTGTTCAAGATAGTAATCCACGATGACAAGGAAGCTGTCTAGAGTTTGTCTATACCGGTAAGCATTCATCCATTGGCAGGTACATTCTATTGGTAGTTATACTCCATACTGTACCATGCGAGAATGGGACATAGAAGATGATAATGCCCATCGACATGGATATTGTATTTTGGAGCTATAATATGTAGATCCAGCGACGAAAGTAGATATCAAAGCGCCTCAGCTTCGTTAACTACGCGCTCCAACAAGGGCTACTATTATTAAGGTTTTCGCGCATTTAGGTTTTACAATAAACCAATGCCATTCACTGCATCAAAAAAAACATGAGAGATCATACATTAGTGGCCTCAACAATGCAGTTGAAATGCGAATTCTCTTAAATCGATTTTGTAGATTCAAAGAAAACTTAACACACCATTAATAAATGATCTGCGAGTGATGTGCAAAATTGACATAGGCACATAGATCTTATTTATGACACTTCAAAATAGGGCCTTGGTTTCACAACTAAAACTAAAAATCTTCCGATGTAGAATGTGGATGTTAATTAATAAATAAAATACAGTATGTGCAGTCTTAACAGCAATGTGCTTCAGTAACCAAAGCGAACGTGGAACAGAATGATAAGAGAAAAATGAAATTACGTTTGAATTAAATTCCAGAAAATGTGAGCATTTATTATGAAAGATAAAGATGCTGCATTCAAGAATCTGAAGTTTAATTGACTATCACATAAAAATCTAGAACGCGAAACAAATTACATTTCGCCTATACTATAATAAGTGCTTCAGAACAGCTTTTTAAAGTTTTTGGTGCACCAGTTTCCATGCCCGGTGCACGGGTGCGAGCAGGTGCGGCTGTTACACAGCTCTACTTTCAATTCAGTTCAATATACATGTATGCTGAATCAAATGATTAGTTAACGAAGACACGTAGGCCTGTGCGCTAGATCAATCTGATTTGATTGTTAACAGCGCTTACCCTGTTGTATATAAGTGGCTATCATCTTCACATATGACATTCGTTGGAAACGAAAATGGAAAAGGATTTTCGATGTATCCTTGATTTTGGCCAATTGAAACTTCACATGTAAGAGCGCTTGGTGAATGCGCCATCAAACTGAAACAGAAAAGGAAAATAGTCACGTCATGTTGACACTGTGTGCTTCAAATTGTGATGAGGAATTCGTAAAACATCACAGATAAAAGTATTCGGTGAGAGCACATTACAATCTAAATCTTTAAAAATAATTTAAATGAAAGATTCCAATAGCGAAGGATGAAAACGCTCAGAAGTTAAGCTACTTGAGTATGAGGGCGATGACCACT
This sequence comes from Prostheceraeus crozeri, assembly GCA_907163375.1. Lineage (NCBI taxonomy): Eukaryota > Metazoa > Platyhelminthes > Polycladida > Euryleptidae > Prostheceraeus > Prostheceraeus crozeri. The sequence continues at coordinate 412,364 of CAJQUW010016334.1, forward strand.
GAAGTAGATGAAAGTTGAAAAATGTTGCTAACCTAACGAAGGAAGAGGCACAGAGTAGGATTGGAAGAGGAAAATATAGTGGGATCAGATAAAGCCAATAGAATGGCCCTCCAGTCCGGTGGGTCCACAATGGGCAGAGATATGTTCAACATCAACTCGAATATAAATGCATATAATACATGTAGATCATTTGAGTGGATTTTGACATTTTGAGTATCTAAAATCGGTTTAGAAGCTTGTCAATGGAAGAGAGTACATCCTATAAATGTACAGAAAAAGCGTCTTAATGAAAAGAGGTCAGAATAGTCTTTGGTCATCCATTAGCTCCAAATAGTCGAATGTGTCCACGGAAGTAATTTCGTGTCGATTCCAAAAGAAAAAATTGTCAGTGTCTAGAAAATTTTCTATAAAAATTCTTATTAAGCTACATCATTAACTTTTAGACAAAAGAACTTAACTGTATTATCTACAGCAGGGATTCCATCATCATTCATCATTCCCAAACTCAGGACCGCAGCATCACTTTCACAGACCTCAATGATCCTGTGTTCAGCACGCTACATTTTTCGTTATCAGTCAAGGCTAATTTGTCCTTTAGGATGAGAGTCGCAGACCACATTTAAACTAGACTTGAGCTCTATTTCTGCGAATTCCAACCAGCTTCATGTCTCGCATCGATTCCTTCTCGACGGATCTTTCTGCATACGAATATTTCACGGCTTTTCTCACTTCTTTGTTTTCCCTATTAAAAAGTATTGGAAGCTGTAATTCAATTTTGCCTGGTAGACCAATCAAATTGCTTAACAAGCTCTTAGATTTTTTAACTATGCCGTCGCTTTCACACAAAATTGCTTTTGAAATATTGTCGCAATCAAAGGTCAGTGTGAAAAGTAGGTAGAAGGATTAGTGCAAAAGATATAATATCGTTAAATATTTTGAAATCAAACGTATGTGCTGTGAGTAAATCAAAGATTAATATTTATGCGTAAAGCTTACATAAAACTGAAAGATTTGAAATTAAATAAAATGATACTCAAATAGGGCTTCAAATTGCACGATTTGTTGTAGAATATTTGTTATATTCTCTATTAATGATTTCTTGCAATATACATGCTTATTGTGTATATACTGTATATTTGTGTAAAGACAGACAGACCCCAAGCTTCATGAGAAATTTTTATTCCGGACCTCTCCAAAGGGTTGGGAACGTTTGAGCTACAGGATTATGGTTCCACAACAATAGCAAGGTTGTTATTGTGGAAATCGGGCACTAAAACCTTGTAAATAATAAAATAATTCACTAACCTACTAGCTTAAAACAAAAGCAAAAATCGGATTTTAATGACAGCTTTGATTGATTGTTCGATTTCTATGATCAACCGGTTCGATTTAAAGGATTGGATTCTGATTATTGATAGATGACCGTTAGCCAGGATGCGGTTGATTGCAAAATTTTATTCTGGTTAGAAGATCATTATCGTTTACCCGATTCTGGCTCAGTCAAAGAAATACTCGTAGATAACAATAAAATCTCTAGAGCAGAAATGTAGCTTCGTGCAATTTAACAAAATAGTGGCACAAAAATCGCACGCATATTCACTTAGAAACACTTGTCAACCATTTCATGATTCAGTCCCAGCAATCTACAGCTCTACTTAATACAGCAATCTTACTCTTCAACTCACCACAAATTGCAATAGTTTCAAACGTGGCCTCATCTTGTAGAGAAAAAAATCCCTCATCAATATATCAAAAATCTAGTCAGTGGAACACCCTGAACTTTCCACCTGAAGTCTGAATCTTTTAGAAATACAAAAACACGTTTACTCCAATGAAATCGTTGATAAAGATCGCAATAGCCAATCAAAATGAAGCGTTGCAGCTTTGTCTCACTTATTGCATTTATCTTCTACATGGTTCTCACCAATACCAGCTATGTTGTCAGCACGTGTGCAGTTCTAAGTTCTTCATTGACTATTCATGCCCCTAGTTCCCCCGACTGTGCCGCGACATTGAGTCAATTCCCATTCTAGTCAACTTCAGATAAACAATCTGTTTCTATGGGCTCAGTTGACTGTTAGTAGACCATAGTCTGAGTAAACAGAACTTTGAAGCGACTTGCTTGTGTCAACCTTGGCGAAGCAGAGTGTAGGCTGTGGTATATACTGCTACAGCTGTCATTGAGGATAAGATATCAACGGATTTTTTTAGGAAACAGACTAGGAAGGGGAGGAGCCTATACCCCGAAGGGCCTAGCTGTGAAGAAGTTTGGGAAGCTTAACTGCAGACAACTTATTGGATTAAAAGACAGATAATAAAGTGAACTCAATCATATAACTATAACAAGCAATATCTCTCAATCATATAAAAGGATTAACTAAATCAACTACAATCATAGACAACAAACAAAGTAAAATGCGAAAGGATAAAAACCAGATGTAACTCCTAACAAGACGAAATAAAGATAACACGATTTAAAGTATACACAGTAAAACTTTAAGCGTTAGTAAGTGACTGCTTGTTAATCTCCTGTTTGAACTTTTGCAAGTCATACAATACTGGAAAGCAAGTTGACGGAAGTGCATTCCAAAGTCGAGCAGTGCGCATGAAGAGAGACTGTTTGACTATGGTAGTTCTACAAGTAGGCACAGCAACAGAGTAGGGATGCAATGATGTAGTCTGCCTGGAGACTCGGTTTGCAGTCAACGTGAGTGGAGGAGGAACACAACCCGAAAGTTCTGAGGAAAAGGCTCCAAAAAAGGTGCGGTAGAAAAGACTTAAGCTGACAACTGCTCAACGATGAGACAATGGTTGGAGATGACAGGTTATTAGCCTGACATCATAAATGAGCCGAATAGACATCGCTTGAACTTTGTCGAGGATTTTCAAACTGGTAGCAGGGGCACCACCCCGATATGACAGCAATGCTCCATCGGAGGTCTGACCTGAGCTTTGTACAGAAGTAACAGATCTCTAGAAGAGAATAATCCTCTGGCACGAAAAAGATGGCCATGTTTTTTGAGAAGCTCTTTTGGCAATAGCATTAATGTGGTCATTCAGGGTGTCCGTGGCTTTCCTGAAGTGTTTTTCCAGGTTTTTTCCAGGATCTATCAAATGAGACAGATTAGTTTGATTTTCGAAATACGCATAGACGACAACAGGAATATACATGGGAAGTCCTATATTTTCCAATAAACAACACAAAACGATTGTTCTTATAATATCATTTCTTAAAATATAACAAAATATTTCTATAATATAACAACCTCATAATATATCAATAACAACTTTGATAAGAATGTAAAAAAGAAAAATAGAAATGCGAATAGCAAAAGGACATGGAAAATGTTTCTGACTAGCGGATTGTGTCATGTCATTCGAAGATAATAAAAAAACAAAAACTGCACGTTAGTGGTCAATTTGCCAATGAAGTCAACACTAAAAGGAGGAAATGTTGGCAGGAGGAAAATGATGAGGTGTTTATATTACTGTAAATTTTTGATCTCATCATTGACTGATATGATGTTGTCCTGTACTTCCTGTACTTCTTTTCTCTTCCCACATGCCGCTGTCAGAGGAGCGAAAACTACTTTTAGACATGATCATGTTCAAAATCCAAATTATTTCTGCTTCAGAGACTTCTTTATCAATTACAAAGTCGGAAACATCGTGACATTGTACAGTAGGATCAGTTGCATATTTATCAGAACGTTGTTCACCTTTCGAACCTGATCCTAAAGAACTCGTCTGCTTTATAATCTTGCACAAATCTAAATGCTTCTTTCCGCCAGCATGGTTTCTTACGGCTTGAAAACCCATATTCGAGACATCAAAGTCTTTCTGACAAACTTTACAAAATGCATTGAACAGAGTTCTACCGCGCTGGAGCCATTCTGAGCACTCAGACCGGTGGCACCAGAGTGGGTTGAAGGAAGTCTTGGATTGTCCTTTCGGCATTAATCTTTCTGAAAGAAAGGATGGTCTAATTATGTACAATTAACGAAAAACATATTAAAAATGATTAAATAATCCGAAAATCAAATTTCTCTTCTTCTTGGATGCATAGTTGTAATGCATAGTTGTAATCAGTGAAATATATTAGGTTCAAGTGTAGCCCTAGCATATTTCTTCCCTAAGACTTTTATTTGTGGCACTCTCCAACAAAACTAGCTCATCAGGAGTCATTAGGTTTAGTAGGTGATACCAATCTTAGCTTTAATCATACGCGTTGCTTTGGATGTAAGAAGACTACGTTCGGCTTTTTTTAAGCGTAGGGAAAGTTTACAATTGACAGTATCCATTATCATGAAACTATCATAATCACATTGGCAAATACAAGTCAAACGATGGTCTAGCTAGAATACTTAATGCAAACAATTAAGCTCTGAACGTAATTCAAACAATTCAATTGTTGAAAATACAGGATAGTGTTTTTTGTCTGTGATAATATTCATAACTGAATTATAATAGATTTATGCATGCAGAAGGGATTTAGCTAGTGTACATAATCACAGATATGGAGTAAACACTGATATTTAACATAATAATACACATGCAAACATACAATTTAATTAAAGATAATGCGGCATGAAGACCCACTCTTTCAGTACATTGTTATCAAATAAAAACAAATTGTGATAATTGAATACTTTATTGAAGATATGTCAGGATATAACAAAGTATTAAAAAGATTTCACTCTATAAAATTTATAAAGATAAAACCACTCATATAAACTCACATCAATAAAATGTTGAGTGCATTAGCAGCTAGTGGAATTTCACTAGGTAACTTAACTTCACGCTATCCAGGATCAATCAATTTCCAGGTTTTTTCCAGGTTTCTCCAGGTTCCTTTAATTTCCAGGTTTTTTCCAGGATCAATCATATTCCAGGTTTTTTCCAGGTTTTCCAGGGGCGCGGACACCCTGGGTCATTTCACGCGAGATGCGATGAGATACGAAGACCAAGAATCGATACAGATGAGCCATTTACTCAGGTATTACAGCCCATAGTAACAGGAGGGAGCTCCTGAGATTTCTTAGTGGAAATTGAGAGATGCTGCGTTTTAGATGAGTTGAAATCTACAAGGTTGTCAGAGCCCCTTTGCAAAATTCTATCGATGACTTCCGAAAGACGTTCGCACGTATCTTGACGACTTTCAGAAATGCTCGTTCTACCCTCGGCCTGATTTCGGAAGAGTGAGAAACATTGAATAGTGGTATCATCTGCGTAAGAGGGCACCCGGAAAGATTGGACAATATGTCGTGAATGAAAATTAAAAAGAGAGCTGGACTTAGGGCACATCTTTGTGGAACAACATCATTAACTCTGTGGCAGTCAGAAGTAACGCAATCGACACGTACAGCTAACATACGATCGGAAAGGAAACTTGAAATCCAGGACACAGGCTCACCATAAAACCGAAACAAGGAAGTTTAAATATCAGCTTATCGTGCCAAACACGATCAAAAGCCCTTGAAATATCCACAGCAATTGATCCACAGCTAATACAATTAATATCCACAGCTTGATTCACCAAAAGCTTCGAGAGCCTGAACCCAAACGTGGGTAACGTTGGGAAGTAAGTCACAGTAAGTTGATCCATGAACTACTGGCAAAAAATTGAGCAAGGGCATTAACTTTCTCTAGGGGTGTTGAACATATTTCACCGTTAGAGAGTTTTAGAGGTGAAAGCAGAAGTTCTCAGAAAATCTCCGAAGTTCCGAGAAATGGAGTGTGCTAAAGACCAGAATCGGCGATCATAGCTCGGAGACTCAGAGAGCTTCACACTATTCGATTCAGAGATTTATTCACTGTTTGATTAATATATATGCTCAAGTCAGAGGTTGCTAAGTTAAGTTAGCGCTAATTCGTAAAAAAAATGAAACGCAGAAAGTGCACTCAGTAAGTGGCCATAGTGTAGATTGCAAAATTGCAAAGAAAACAATACAGACGCTGCCATGCGTGTAAATGTCTGAGTTCAAGAAATAGGAGGAATTTCTAAATTCACGCCTGGAAATTAGCATGTAATGGTGGGAGTAGAAGTTTCAACATAAAAATCTCTTTCTTACCCCTTCTAATCCTTCCTTACTTTTTCCTTTCTAGCCGAAATGACGGTAGACTTCACCGTCGATTCATCTCAATCTGCCATTTCAAAAAAAGATAAATCAAATTTCTACCTTCATGCAATTCATTTTATATGTAGAAAATATTGAATTTTCAAGAGAATTCAATATATTTAACAGTATTTCCATGCCGATTAGAAGTGGAACAGCAGACAGTTGACAATTGAAAGGGATATCGTCAAGGATGTATGATATCTTCAGAGTGTTTACTCTCTGTGTAGAACAGAAGATGAGAAGCTGACATCAAATAGAAGCGAGATGTCTAGGCGACCTCTGGATGTAGGAGCTTACCCATCCAAGAGCTCATTTCAATTTACATATGCTATCTATTCTATTTGCTTGTAATTGAATTTTAAAATGAAACAGGTCCCGAAGGTTATTAAACGCTTAAAATCTACCATGGATAAATGGCAAATCTCAGGAAAATAAATTAGTGTAATCTAATTATAACTTCGACATTGTGCCTATCCGCTTGTCTCACCAGCACATCTAATCTCATCGATGATTGCACATTGTCACGGTTGACAGCAGGCAAAGTGAATAAGAATGAAGCTGCTGTTGTCATACTGAAGCTTGATACACAATTCATCAATTATCTATCCACTATGATTGAAGAATGAGCAAGCATGATAATATCAACAAACGTATAAGCCTAAATAACAGCAAGAGAAGGGTCAAAATGTTAAGGCTTTCTGGGTTGTGTGAATAAATCTTTAGATATATCATGCAAGAAAAACTGCGATTGGAGTCCCATTGGATTTACATGTGTTTTTCTTTGATCGTGTCTGACAAGAAGAGGAACTCAATAGAACTCGGCAGACGTGCATATCCGTAGCAGGCATAGGATATACATAATTCAGTGTAAGTCTCACTTTTGGCCTCGTTCCCTGCAGAAACTCGTTCTGGCTGCCGGACTATTATCTCTTTTTTGTTGGCTATTTCAACACAATTGTCAAAGAAAGACTTCGAAAGCATTATTGAGTAAAATATATATTAAATAATAATAACTAAACAAGTCTTTAAACGCACAAAATTATTATACTAAAATCGATTTCGCCGGTCCGGCCTGGTCACTTAGTACATAAACAAATCTTACTGATATAATAGAGATCAAATGCTAAATCATTTGAAATCATAGAACTTTAACATCACAAAAATCAAAGAGATAGAAATAATAGAAATGAAGTCCTAGCACAGCATAGTGGTGAAAATCAATTTCTACAAATAGTCACTGTCGGTACATTGGCCTGATTCCATTCGCTTTTGTTGTTCATTAATATTTTTGAGGCTTGTATGTTGTTTTTGATGTTAACGGCTTCCGATATTTGTCGTTCCATGGCGTTGTTGTGGTGTATGCTCTTTACATTTATCTTAAATTTCTGTTCCTGTTGCTCATGTACCTCTTTACAATGTTTCCAAAGTACTGATCCTTCTTTCCTTTCCTTGTATTGTTTCCAGTGTTCATTTCCTCTCAGCTTTGCAGTTCTTGCCGTCTCTCCGATGTAAACTCCCTCACAGCTTTCGCATATTATTTCATACACGATTCCTTGTTCTTTACACTTCCCTTTACCATCACTGTCGCATACGAAGCATTGTAAAGAGGTACATGAGCAACAGGAACAGAAATTTAAGATATATGTAAAGAGTATACACCACAACAACGCCATGGAACGACAAATATCGGAAGCCGTTAACATCAAAAACAACATACAAGCCTCAAAAATATTAATGAACAACAAAAGCGAATGGAATCAGGCCAATGTACCGACAGTGACTATTTGTAGAAATTGATTTTCACCACAATGCTGTGCTAGGACTTCATTTCTATTATTTCTATCTCTTTGATTTTTGTGATGTTAAAGTTCTATGATTTCAAATGATTTAGCATTTGATCTCTATTATATCAGTAAGATTTGTTTATGTACTAAGTGACCAGGCCGGACAGGCGAAATCAATTTTAGTATAATAATTTTGTGCGTTTAAAGACTTGTTTAGTTATTATTATTTAATATATTTTACTCTAAGACTATTATCTCAATCTGCAAATTTTTACACATGCTTGTTTAAACCAAAGCACTACAAATTTATGAATGAAATAAGTGAGTTATCAAATCAATATGCAAAAAAAGTGAGAAAAGTTGTCATGTGATCCCAAGAACTTGTAAATAAATAAATAAACTTTGTTCATGCTCGGAAGCACAGTCGAGTTTTGCTTATCCCACTGTCATTCTTTTGTGCTGAGTAAATAAGATTGTAGAGTAAGCCAATTTTAAAAGTCTACATTTGACACTATCAAGGCTTGAACCCAAAAGTCCCGGACGCAAAGTGAACACTCTATCACGTGGTCAAAACTCCGGTTTAATTACATGTAGAAATATGAATTCGATCTTATCTCAATCAGCGAGTTTATCAAGTCACTATACAGCAACCTAAATCGGCAGCATGTGAGCACGTGAGGAAATTAAGTGTCTTGTCCCATTATTGATAGTTATTGTCATTGAAAGTCCAAAGCAAAAATTTGAAAATATGTGAAATTTGCCAATAATGTGCCCGTTCTTCTCCTCGTGCACAACATTGAAGAACATCGAGGTCAGATTGGAAAGAGCTGATAAAAAATGAATTCAGTGATATTGATTCATTTGCAGTCGGTATCCGTTGGAATCTTCAGGTGTAACCACCTCCTGCAATTAACTGTTATCCTCGCAGTTATTTCGAACATACCGTTTCGATAATAAGTTTGTTATTTCATGATTGTTCAACATGAACCCCTTTGTGCTAAGATTTTTCTACTTTATGACTGAGTTTCAACTTTACAAGTTAAACTTTAATTGGTGGTTAATACATAACAGAGATTTTCTGATTTCATCATGTAATAAGTTTAAACATTGATGCTGTCATATGCTGAGTGAACAATTAATCAATTCTCATGTAGAGGCGACAAGTTTCTGAAAGACTAAATAATTGCATCTTTAAAAAAACAATGTATGATTATAAATGCTCAGCTTTATTATGAACATTAAGATTATATCAATATATACCACTGGTCATCGTTTGACTATTTCATCTGCTAACTTATTCACTGTCAGCTAGTTCTGTCATCAATAACCTCCTTCTACGGGGTTATAATTCTAGTCCTTGAAAACTAAACTAAACAGGTTCCACGGTGTACAGTGAGTGTAATCTGAATACGCATTACCTGTAAGTTCTGAGTGATCAATGTCTAACCACGGATTCAAAGTCTCATCATTTTGACAGGGCTCCGACTACGGGGTTTGATATACAGTACGCTTCATATATCGCAAACCACAAAAAAGGTTCAGTTATTATTTAGTTACTAAGGTCATTCATTTGGTCAGCTGATACATGTTTTGCTAGTCATACGAAGCTATAGTAGTACGGGAACCATGAAATATGAGACCACACATCAGATGAAGTGTGAATAGTAGCAGACGATGAACATTTTCAATTCCAGTTATTCATGGAATGCTGTATGAGAAATTCCGACTTCCGAACCATTTGTATTCATCATAGGCCATAATGTGTCAACTTCATAAATGAAAACCACGTATCATTGCATAACATCATAAGCGATTACGTACAGTGCACAATCCGGATGTTGATAAGTATGCCATGATTACATACGACTAGGTTTTGAGCGACTTCTGAGGATGATGGTAAAAGATTCTTTGAAAAAATTTGTTTGACTCATTATTATCGATACATGATGAAATGTATGGTTGACGTTTCAATTATGTGTTCTCAGTTATAAATGCACAGGAGTCTACGAAAAAACTGCGAATCACACAGGTTACATTCATCAATTATTAAGATATTCAATCAATTGTTGATCAAAATTTAGACAAATTCTGTGTCAATTGCATTTACAGAGTAATTGCATGACATTTCAGTAATTGAGTAATTGATGTACTCGTAATTTGAGTAATTAGATGTGAAACTTGTGTTCCTTATTGTATCAAAATTCATCTGGTCATAAAATAGAAATATGTGTAATTTAAGCACTAAATTCTTCAGCAGCAGTTGACGCTGCGCTTCAACCTTCTGACAATTCACTGAACTGTGGCAAATAATACAAATTCGCGAAGCATTCAGTTTTAAAAATACTGCTGCAACAAGCTTCATATAATTCTGGTTATCACTTTCATGACTTCGTATGCTTTGGTGAAACAATCGATCCCCGCTACTGGCCTTAATATCGGCAGTCACAATTGTGACGAAATATTTTTTCACTGATCATAATTGGTAAGACAACTGATGTATGGTGGTGACGGCTTCATTCTGCCAATTGACTAAAATATGGTAAATTATTTGAGATCAAGTACCACAAAAACAGTGGTGTACTCGTCAATGAAATAAATTAACAACATCAGCGTTGAAAATTATTAGCATCGCTAGCATCGACAACAATTCATGGCATTGACGGTGCTTCCGTCAGATTCAATTTTATATCATGCATCATCTCCTTTAAAATAGAATTGAACCCGAATCATAAATAATTTTTATTTTATCAATTCAATCAGCATCTAATCTATCTTATTGCGGCGCACGGGAGGCGATTCATAATATGGTGAAAGACAACCTTGGCTCTGGACCTGACGATGCTGCTGGGCAGTGAGAGCTTGTCCGCTTGCACATATTGTTCTTAGTTTCTTTTGTGCACAATTTCATTCACTTTTCAATGCGGATAACATGTCTGAGGAGAGCACTTACTTTTTCTGACTAACATTCACCATATTACCTAATCTATCTCAAAATAATGACTGATGAGCCTATCGTAATACCAGATAATGTAGGCCTCCCTAAGTCCATAATTTGTAGCCCTGAACACGCCCATAGCTAACAATATCAACATTCGTCGAGAAAAAGAGAGACAGATAGACTTAGAGGCCGAAATTTACACAGACTCACTATAGGGTTTAGACAACTGTAATTCCGCAAAAAAAGATCTCGGTCAAAAAAAACATAGCTATACTGCACATTTCATCGATTACATTATCTTATAGTTTGATCGATATAGTTTGCCAACACCTCTCCAAAGTGAACTTATGCGTCATGGTTTTGTTGACCGCTGTTTTCAAGTAGCATTAATTAAAGTAAATAAGTACAAATGAGATTACTTAATTTAAGTTTTATGGTAATTTTACTTACTTTGAATTATTCTACGTGTTTGTGATTCTCAGAAAATTGCCTCGTTTTCTGGAACTGGAACTTTTTTGTGGATACTGTTCACTATTTCTTAAATGACAGCAATATGCACTGCACTTACCATCTTTCAGTAACTAGGCAATTATTTTGAATTTTCTACAGCATTTGCTCTGAATAGCAATGAACACCGGTATGTCTATTACTTATCAGAATTTCCTCACAAACCCACATTCGGATGAAATTTAATCTTTTTTTAAAAAAAAATTTTATGAATTTCATGAATTCAAAAATGCTATAAGACGTTCCTGTGTACCAATGTTTCTGGATAATTTGACCCACAAGCTTCTGAAAATAGAATTTCCCTATTTTTAGTGTTCCTAATTTTATTATGATCATGTAGTTAGGCACGATGCAGTTAGATTTTTGCATGGAGCTCTTCTAGCAAAGCGATTTATGATAGACAGGGGATATAGTCAGTTAGATGCGAAGCTTTGAAGTTGTCAAGAGGTGTAGTATTCTACAATAAAGTTCCAGGTAGAACTTCGTTCCCTAGAAAGCGTCATACTAGCTTCTGCACTAATTGGATAAATGAACTTCCTTTAGAGCGAAGCGAAGTTATTTTCGACACTATTTCAAAATAGTATCGTATGTATAACGAAGTGCTGGTATATCTATTGGCAACCCTTCAATTACTTATGTACGAAATGCTTTATGGTACAGAAATACCCTCAAAAAATGAAGGGACAAGGAGAATCTTGCGTCATGTGAATCTCCGTATATCGGGAGGGGGGGGGGAAGAACCGATGGGAAATTAGAAGATGAGTTTCCAACCTAAATATTTTTGAGATAATCTAGATGCAAGTATTTATTCTCGCAAAAATCGTTATTTTAGACTTCAAATTGTAAAAGAAGCTCATGTGCCACTTAGACTTTGGAATATAAATAATAATCCTACAAGAATGCAGTCCAAATTGATAATAGATCATTTTGGACTCTTCCCACCATTTTTTGCTATCGAAATTGAATCGTAATGAAAAATATTGCTTGTATGATAGCCAAATGAAATAACGCATCTGTACTGAAATCACAGTTCAAGGCAAAATATTTCATACTTGTATTGTGCATAATTTCTATGTTGCGTATTTATGAAGAAATCACTATTAAATGTCTTTCTCCTGATCTGTGTCCAAAGGGAGTCCGTAATGGAGCTACATTTGCCGTGGTGTTAGTTTCACTCCTTTATTGTTCTCTATTTGACTGATATCTTGCAGTATTGAAGTCATGTAATTGTTATCATTCTGTCCTACCCTTCTTGTCTTCGTCTCTGTACCGTAGATTGAGCTGTAATCAGGGGTGTGATCAGGGGTGTGGAAGCGATCGTTTTCATTGAAAGCGGAAGCGAATGCCCGACGATCGCTTCCGCTTCCGTGAGCATCATGATACTAATGACTGACGCAATTCGCGTGTCAGGGTGAGACGAGGCGCCTCTGACTTTGGACTCTAAGTCCTGAAATGAGTTAAGTAATAGTTGTCGTATTTAGTACTTAACATATTACACCTAATTGCAAGTTGGCACCTGCATTACTAAATGCAGTTACTTCTAATTTTCTCAATATGATGAAAACGAAGGTGTATTATCTCAGAATACTGGCATTCGAAATCGAAGTATGATCTTATCCTCAAGTATGATCTTATCAATGACAACATTACACAATGCGGATCAGTGTGTCTTGAGGCAATTTTATTGTAGCATTCTCAAACACTCTCTTGGTCGTTTAATATTTTTTTACTACACACGTGTTGGGAAAGTATGACGTTTTTATTCCACAATTTCCCAAAGGTCAAAATTTTCAGTAAATTTGAAAAATATTTGACTCTTTGGCAACTCAAAAAAAGCGCATGTAAGTCAGCTAGGGTTTACGACAGAAAGTTCGTGGAAACTGCGAAGTGTTAACGTCAGAACCCACAACTTGTAAAAAAGTGGAAAATGAAGAAAAGGGGGCTCGAAGTAGGAAGGTGTGCACCACTTTCGAAAGCCTGTGACCCACTTTTGGGACATATGGCCACATTGAGTAGCTCTGATTTAGGCAATTGCATGCTATTTATAATGCTCTCTTCATTGGGGTCTGACATGATATGCCTATAATAAATGGATTTCTTGTTTTTATACCTTCCACGTTAATCTGATCTTGCAAATGAAAATATCATTTATATTGCTAGGTGCTTCTTGCGTTCTTTACAAAGCAATGCGCGGAACTGCATCGTGGCTACAGGAAATCGCAAGCTCTGACAGTGACACATTGCATAGACGGGAAAATGACGTGAACAATTAAGCATAAATACAATACATTAAGAGACAACAATTGATGACTTTGTTGAAAATCTCATGTACATGTCATGAATAATGAACCGAATAAGTTAAAAGATAATGAAATAGAAGTACATAAGAAAAGCTACATGAGAGAAGGTAAAAAAAAATAGGAAAAAGAGGACAAGAAGGAAAAAAATAAAATCACAAACAAAGAACTACAGAATGGTGCTGAGAAAAATTCGCTCTTTCTGTATACAGTACATAAAGATGGACGAAACTATTCTATCACGTCGGCAGCATCCTCGGCCAAAAAAAGTTCAGATTTTGAACGACACTTTTTGACAGTAGAAAATTCATTAATGCTGTCAGCGAAACGATGCGAGAATTCCTGCAGGTGTCCGGTGATGCTAGTGAAAACTGTTTTTATCGCATTTGACTGCTGCGAAGGACAAGATACATCTTCCCCACCAAAATAATCAAGTAGGTGTGTAATTATACTTGTGGCTGTGGAAAACCTAAAGGGAAGAGTGGACGCTCCCTTTGGGTTTGTGCAAATGAACACCTTCCTAAGTGGCTCATTACTAGTCCCAGACGACCGCGATCAAGAAAATATGCATCCTCCAGCACCACAGGATAAAATCGTGTACAATGATTAATGAGTTGGACTGTAATGATCCGCTGTAGTGTAATAAAGACAAACTTTTACTTATTTGTGCAAGGGTTGCAGCAAAAAGCAACCTAACAGGCAAGAAATGAAGTTCCACCAGATGTTCACTAACTCCTGATCCGTCCTGAACTCATTCGATTAATTTTTCCTTTGATGTTAGGACCCAATGCATCCATATCCATTACTTTATATGATCATTTCTATTTATCACTTTAAAAGTACCAACCCATTACAAACGATTAGGCACAAGCGTCTAACTCATGCCAGTAAGATGTCTTTCACAGATCACCCATGTGAAGCGTCGCTCGCTCAATTTAACCGCGAATCATAGATCTCTAATTTTCGGTGAAGCGGGATGGATCCTGTGCTTTGACAGGCCATGTCTCCTAAGCATACAACAGTTTGCCAGAAGACATGACCTCTGCGTCTCAGAGAGATATCCGTATTCATTAAGACTGGAAATAATTCTGGAAGCTCTTTCAAGCATTTCTAATGCGTGCAGTCTGCTGATCGCGCAAGTACGTCAAAATGGGAAAAATATTTTAACAACAAATAAGAATCTTTGCCCATTATCATCACGGTCTGCAGCGCAGTCAATTAAATATATTGCACATTTTATTTTTAATAGAACTTTATTTGAGTAGGTCCTAAACCAATGGCGCATTCACTTTTGTCAAGTCGAGGATAGGATCCTCCCACACCGACCCTATGCACACCTAAAAGACAACTTTTGTTTATCTTCATGTCTAGTTCGATCATCCAGATGATAGGTAACTCCGTCGTGGTGATGTTAACTGTCCATATCTTTCCCCAGATTTGCCGTCCAACGACGGACTTTGAAATCTTCAATTGATTTCCACATGGTCATCCTTCTAAAAGATTTTATCTGAAGACATCTTTAACAAACGTCCTGAGAAATAGCCTCCAAGACGATGGAGAGGAGTGGGCTTGATATTGAGTAGACAGGAATACGTACCAAAGACATCCCTCAACAAAAAATAAAAGACAAAGTGGCAGAATGAAGGGGCGAAAAGTAGGGTGTTCAGAATAAAAGCAGGAAATTCCAAATTTATGCTTGCATAGTTTGCAATATCTGGGAATTCCAAGAATTGTAATTGCGATTTCTACGAATTGTGACTGAGTAATCCCAAGAATTGTAATTGTTTGTTATAGCTGTTATATGATTGGTTGATTTGCATTGTTTCGTAGTATGAAATAAGATTCCAATACCATCAATTCCATTATATTGTGGAAATGCATCAGTTAACTGATTTCCAACGCCAAGTGATTATGTTATTTAAAACTGAACATCCTACTTGGGGCCTTGGTAAATGCGGCGAAATTCTGCCGAACGTCTTCAGAACAATTACAAAAAATCAGTTCAACCTTGTGGCTAAGCGAATAAAAGAAGAAGGCAATGCAACTCATTGTAAGCGTGAAACAGGTACCGCCACAAAATTTGATAACAATGCACGGGCTGCTGTTTTGGATTTGGCTGCTACGCCAGTTGGTTAACCACGAAGAGGGCATCGTACTCAAAGGGAAATATCACACCAACTGAATATGTCATTAGGGACTGTGACTGACATTCTCAAAAGTCATCGCTAAAATGCTATCGAAGAATCAAGTGTAGCAACCTAAAAGATGGTCATAAAGAAAGAAGACTTGAAAAATCAATGCTTATGATCGATAGGTTTCAACCAGGAGATTCGTGGGAGTCGGTTTGGTTCTTTGACGAAGTAAGTTTTATGCTCAACGCCCCACTAAATTCGCAGAATGAGCGCATCTACAGTGCAGTGAACGTGAAGACTGACATCGATGATAAAGATACTTTGGCAGAAATCGACAGTTGGCACAAAAGTCGATAGTTTGTTATGCTGCGGTTTCCTGGTCTGGGAAGTCAAATCTGTGCTTTTTTGAAGGTTATGCAGCTGGCCAAGAACACATCCCAAATTCAAAAACGAAGAAGACAGTAAATCAGGAAGCTTATCGAGAAGAAATGTCCCACGGGTTTTCGAAGATATCAATCGCATAATGCAAAATAAACCATGGACGTGACAACAAGATGGCGTAAAGCCCCACACAGCAGTCGCAGCAATTAATTGGCTTAGAGAAAACACACCTGATTTTATTGAACCAAGTGATTGGCCTTCAAAAATCCCAGATTTAAACGTCATGGACTTCTATATGTGGAGTATTTTATTGTCTCATCTTCACATTGAAATGCTTCAAGCTGTTTTGACAGAAGCGTGGAATGGAATACCCGACACAACTATTCAGTCAGCCACTTCTGCATGGATACAACGTTTGAAGCGAAGTGTTGAAGTTAGTGGTTCTCTTTTTTGAACATTATTGATATTTCTGAGTCTTCATTATTGTTTTTTAATGCACAAATCATACATTTGAAATTTCCTGGTTTTTTAATGAACACCCTGCAGATAACAATATCAATTGTGCATGCCGATAGAAGTATAGAAATCCAAATGAATCTGCATTAGCTTAACAAGCGAGATCCATCACAACCTCTATTTGTACATATTTGCAGTCCATGCGGTCTGAATGACATGTTTAGATAACCTGGAGTCGCAAGTTCGAGTTCTAACAGACGCACAACTTTTGCATAGCAATTTGATCTAGCGCTTATCTGAATTCCTTCACTGGTATTTCGATGTAGACTTTACGTCTAAAACGTTTTTTTCAAACTTAGGAATCGTGACAATCTGATTACTCTGAAGATGTTCATAGAAAGACGCAAGCGATGAAATGTTGTTTTTGCCACTCAGCAGATGCAGCATGATAACTGATCATTCTCTCTGCACCTAAAAAACTCCACCAGCTCCATTGAAAAACCCTGCTCATTCGCACCTACCGACATAGTAAATCGGGGAGCTTGAGCAATTGGAATCGCTGGGTCATTTTATGCGTGAGTAGGAGCTTTTTTCTGAACTTGTCGAACTGAACTCTACTTCGTTCCCATATCAAAACTGATGCATGATGCATATGTTTCAGATGTCATGAATCGACACGATACCGACTTCCTCATTGACCACAGCAGGAGTCATTAATCCTTTTCAAGCTCAGCACGAATATGGTGTATCATATTCGTGCTGGCAACAAATCTGTATGTGGATTTGTTGCCTAACTGTATGACTATTTTGCATCGAAACATCAATTTTTTTAATCAGCCCATCCATCACAGTTCAACCATTGAAAGATTTCAGAATACGTCTAATTTCACCACGTCAGACCAGTGCCATTTTTTCGGTGATGATGCGCATTTGTCAATGAACTAGGCTACCTATGAGCACCAGGGTTTGTACGACCCCCAAGAGCACATCCAGGTTTTTGGTTTTTTGATTTAGCGATTATGTTGGGCTTTTGGGTATTTTATCTGAGGACACGAACACGATCTCACTCTCGATTTATCGAATATCACGTCATTCGATTATATTTGCATGACCATATTTCATTAATACTCCCCATATTTTATAATTAGTCATGTAGTCATCTAAACATCTTGAGCAAAGAAATATTTTACAGTACTTCTTCTCATCGAGATAATTCGAAAGATCCATATACATCACCTGATTGCCTGTTAGGCAAGTCTTTTGCTTGTCCGGCATTTAAAATGAGCGGAAGATGTCTCACTTGCTTTTTCCAACAACCACCTTGCTGCTTCTCGGTAAACAATTCTAATTCGCTAGGAATTTTGATGTATACTCTCAACTAAGATGGCAGGCTCAAGACTACAGACTTAAGTAAAATATCATCAAAAATGATGGCAAACAAGTAACACTTGAAAATTTTCCAACGACAACGGTCGTCATGGTGGGAATTGCGACTAGTTTCGTGTTGCACCTTAACAGTAACTTTCGCACTTGATTAGCAGTTTTTTCATGCACAATATTTCATGCAGCTGAAATCGAATGACAAAGTAATGGAACTGTATCATGGAGGACTATGTCAGCATGTTTGTGTAAGCATTGCCACAGTAATACATCGCTCATTCGAATATTTGCTTGATGATTCTAATGCCTTTTAAATAGTCTGATTTTTACTAATGCACTTAGCTGGACAAGGGAATATTCACAGACCTTAACATATACTTGTCTAGACCATCATTGACAAAAAGAAAATATATGAAGGACAGGAAGTATTTAGATACGACTATCAAAGATACTCAAATGATATTGTTGATTTATTTTTTCTATTTTTAGATCACCATGCATTGTTAATCCTTTTTTAAGCTTAAACCTATTCACATGTTGGCACAGACAAATGAGTGTTGGGATCCTGGCACACACAGTGATAAGTGATAAGAGGGAGAAATAAAAATGCGCAAACACTCAGATGAATTAATTTTTCATTCACTTTATGTAACATGCGACTGACATGTTCACCAAATATGTTATAATTGGATCAAACCAAAGTGACCGCACCGAAAATATTTTAGGGCATATATACGAATATACACGAATTTGAATTTTTCAGGATTTCAATTTGAATTTAAAATTTTGAACTAACTTGATGATCTTGCAAAATTATTGAGACGCCGCTATAATCCGGAAGGTATTTCGAACACCAGCTGTCTTTATCAACGGAAGAACGATGGTGGTCGAAAAGACCTTCCAATTAAAGCTGCGTTTTAATAATTTTGCAAGATCGGCAAGTTCAGCTGCTAATAGGGAAAACATATAACTCAAAGCCCATCATTTGATATACAATGTCATTATCATATGTTCGGCCACTGTCATTCTTTTATTAAAAGACTACATTTTCGTTTTTAACTGGTTGTTATGGAGAATTAGGAAAATGCACTTTTCAGAAAAAAATTATCCTCGTTAGAACTGAAGGACACAGTTGTGCTTCCTTAAAGGGCTTTTACGCCGGAGTTATGTAATAGCAGTCCGTCAAAAGTTTGGTGATTCTTTCAGATAAATTTGAAGCAACGTGAACCATTATGGGAACTCTGTGATGGTGTTACTACTGTGCATTCGTGTCCCCCATCCGATGCGTATGTATATTATTTGAAGTTTATATGTTCTTATATAATCTTATGTACGAGTAAGATGAAGTGTGTATCTATGTCTTATAAAATACGTAGTATGACAATAATAATTAGTAAATACACATATTTTTCGTGATTTTCACTTTTATTCCATGAGTTATACAGTGATTGGTTACTCCTCGGTTATTTTACATGTTACATCCTCCAATTTGTATCAGCTCTAATTTTTGCCACCTCATTTTTGATCTATAGCGCCTCTGTACTTAGCTATGCAGTTATGAGTTATGCACGTTATCTTTTTACTTAGGTCTCACCTATAAAATTATATTACGCACACATTTCCAATTTTCTTTCTTCCATTTTCTGTTTCTTTACCTTCAATCTTCTGCTGAGGGACACCTTTACAGTATGCTATAGGCTCTTGTTCGTTTCTCATAATTTGAACGAAAATATTTTATTAATGCCTGTTCAATTATATTTTGTTTTGCTTTACTTTTTCCCCTTTTGTTATCTTCCTTATGATACAATTTGTTGTTGTTTTATGATTGCTTTACGAACTTCCGAGATTGTTTTGCAACGATGATTTTGGAGAACATGTGGAGTAATAACAGTCTGGAATAAAGTTCAAGAAAAAGGTATAATTGATATAAAAATATTACTAAAAGGAACGAAGAATTATGAGTTCCGGGAAATTCTTAGGAAAAGCGCAAAAACACAGGTGGGCTTTTGGGTTCTAGATGGCGACTCTGGGTTTTTGCGAACCCTGTAATGTTACATCTCTGTAGAATTTGACATAAAGGTTGAAGAATTGACGACGCTTTGCAAATTCATCGATTGCTCTATACGTATATTCGCAGCATTGAAGCAGATGCTTTCAGCTATCCAGATTAAAATTTTGTACGGTGTGATCTCAATGAGTTACAGCTACAATATTCTACTATTTCGGGTGTTTAAACCTTGAATTGTCTGTTAATTTGAAGCAACAGAGAGACGTTTAAAGCATAAATATTGTCAATTGCAGAAGTAGGGGTATCCACAAAGAGCAGTCTTAGCAACAGTTGCTTCCTTAATCGATAGACGCAAATGAATCGAGGAAAACACAAGAAGATGCTTTAGAGAGAATATGCTGGTCTCACAAACGTTCTCTCCGTTGTGAAGTCATTGAATACATGGGAATTAAAACCCATCGCAAAAGTTAAAACCATCTATTTGTAAGAATGAAGCAATTGTCCAATCAACTTTTTCTCAGCTGCACAAAGATAATCGAAATTATGAAAAATTGATAGGAGTTCATGTGTTTTATGCAACAAATGCAAATATTTCTATTCTGTACTTTGCTCTCAATGGTAACTTGCTGCGCAGATTATGGTGCAGGTTCGGCATTCAGGCAACTTTTTGCACAGGGAAATGTTTCATCCTACTCAACATACCCAATGCTTTTTGTGACCACAGATATTTGTGACTGGAAAAATTCATTATTCAGCTCAATCATTACGATCAGAATCATTAGCGCCTATAGTCCGCAGGGCAAATCGAAATCCGGTACCGGTGGGACAGGGCGCCAAAAATTTCGTTTAAAAAATGCAAAAAACTTTCATCTTGAACATTTAATTGAGGCTGATAACGCAAAATAAGTATGGTCATAGGAACATGGAGTATGAATAATCGCAAGTAGAATACCCACTGGTATCGACCTATGGCTATGGTATCCACTATACAGTAAGTATATAGAAGGTAGAGTGTCCACACCAAAGATATTTAATATTATAAAGGGCTAGATAGGAAATAGACGTGTTTTTGCCTTGTGTGCAAAATCAGTGAAAATCAGCTGATATTGCATGAATTTGAAAATATTTGTAAGCGAGAAACATATTCCCTTTTCATTGCCTCTTTTTAGTAATTACAGAACAAAAACCACATTTAAATAATAAATCAAGAAATTTCTCTATATGTCTAAATACAGCGTCCAAATTGCAACAAATAATAGTCTACTCTACTTTTTCAGATGTTTTTTTGCAAAACGCGGTTGTAAATAAGAGCATCCTGTTGATACAATTCTTTCAATTAGACTTCATTGAATTATTTTATTCACTACTTCATAGATTATTAAAACTGAAGTGCGTTTATTATATAGGAATAGCACAAATGAAAACCAATTGCTTCTTTTTTAAGCAGAGTGAAGTTCACTTAAAATTCACCAAATACATGACTAAATGACTTTTCTGAACAGAAAAATCAACTGTGTCTTTACTTTTGATCATGAAGATTGTTTCTTTGTAATAAGTACGAAGCCTGGCTATGGTTGTCATCGCTGCTGTGCCCACCGTTGCTCGGCCACGCCAAACGCGATTGCCAAGCTTGGCAATAATCTAGCGTGTAAATGTAATTTTGCGGCGAGAAGTTACATGATGCAACAAAGGCTATGTATATGAATTATCAGAAAATTTGATATAAAACTGGCTTAATCAAATAAAAACAAACAGCATACATAAGGTATGTTACAATGCACATTGACAGCATCTTTGGCATTGACATCGATCCCATGATCGATACCACTCGGACATAAAATGCCCCCTGTTAATTATTTGCAATACGTAGATCCATTGTAGTTTCAGCCTGGTGAATAACTATAAGAGCTTTGTTGACATGCGTGATCCCTTAATAGCCAATTCCTCAGTGTAATATTCGGATTCTCACTGAATTTGTTAATAATCATGAATTCAACAGAGGGAGTTTAGTGTTTATCAAGTTTCCACATCAGTTTTCATCTGAATATTTTTTCTTCCAAATTGATGGTACTGCATTAAATTGCTTTCATCTTTAAAAATTTTTTCAGAGAAACTACTGAACGAATATTCTTTAAACTCATCATATAATATCAGTGAATTATGCTTTACGTCATGTGCAATTTCCAAGGCTTTTTGTCGCATTTCACACCGTACAGCCGTTGCCGTAATGCTTTTCTTGCCACGATAAGAACCGTACTAAAGGGTTGAAATTTAGGCATCTATTTCTCATCTAGCCCTTTTAAACAATTAAATATCTTTGGTCGACACCAAATTTGTATATGAAAAGATTCAGTTTTGAGTGGAGATTACGTTTCTTGATGGTCCAAATTATTGTCCGTTTATTCGAACAATTTTTGAGAAGCCGTAGAGAAACGAAATTTCTGCAAAATATTCCTGCGCAGTTCCTGCGTTTATATACTATGGACGTGAAGCCACTATATAAGCACATCTAGTATAAAACTTATAGATATAAAAAGGATATAGCATTTGCTAACAGGTATCATAATTGTTAGTGATGAAAATTTTCCGGAAAATTATGGAAAAATAGGAAAATTTTGGAAAATTTTGAAAGTTTTGATTTTTTGATAGGCCCCATAATTTAAGCGCTTCAACTGCCGAGGCAGCTATGTACCAATAAATTGGGTCGAAAACTCTTGATTTCATCATTATTTGGATTAAAGCGATCGTAACAATACGATTTCCGTCCGCGGATATTTGAGCATTCCTTTGCCACCGCAGTGATAAATTGTTAGCATTTTTAATTATCACACATAGACACCGTTTGGGATAACGTGAATCTTGCTTTACAATAGGGGTATAATTTCATGCAATGTGAAAGATCTGGAGCAAAAATAATGTATACTTTATTTTGGAGTTTGCTAATTGTCAGCTTCAAAGTTGAGCTTATTATGCAGCGTTGATCATAGTGATACAGATTCTCCATGTGTTGATGAACATGTGATAGTATGAGCACACAGTCCACGCAGCATTCATGAGCGACCAAATTGGAAGATATAAAGACTGCAAACTTGTGAGATATTTGGAAACTAAGGATATGTGTGATGAGTAAAAGAATATCTATGATAGCTTCAAACTTCTGGCGCATTGTCCGATATCTTCGTTGAGGATACACATTCTCCATTTCAAGTTCAGATGGTTCAGATAGTTCAAATCGATTTCATGCCCAAATGAATTTCAGATGTGATCTGCAGTTGGAGATCTCCAGTTGAATTAAAGATCTTTTCAAAGTTGAGCTTGTGACAGATATCTGAAATTCAGCAAGAGAAATCTAAAATCCATCTTATGTCTGATTTTCATTTGAAAAGATCTGAAATAGACATATGGTAAAGGTGCAGTTGGTACCAAAAGTTAACATACAGGGTTGATAGAGATGTTTTCGGACTTTGAATATTGCATAGTCTTTTTAAACGACTATAATAAGTCTCCAAAACAAAGGAAAAAACATCATTCACCGATAAAAAATTTCAAAATTTTCCAATGGAAAATTTTCCATTTACATCACTAATAATTGTAAGCGGAAAATATGATTACCACGGAATTTTCATAAACCACATTGTAACGCAGGTCATGATGCAAATATTCATGGAAATGCTGAGATCTTATTGTGCTTAAGGCTGAAATTTCAATTTTTCATCGGCACAATTTTACGATTCACTCATAGAGTAGATTCACTAAATTTATGCTTCATTTATATTGAATCTGAATGTAGACCTATTTAACTTTTTTAAAGTTAGTTGTAGGCCAAATTTTTGTCTTTGGAATTCATTTTCTTAAACTTCAACATTTATTCTCATCATCGTTAAGTGCACAAACATGCAAGGTAAACAATCAGTAGCCATTGAGAGAATAAAGTCATGCCCATAGAGTGTATAGGGACAGGCCTTCGCTAATTACTTCCTTTTTGAACCTTATTCACACTAGATACGTGTTTGTGTATTGTAGCGGTAATTGGAAAGAATGTAGAAAAAGTTTTTAGGTGATCTAGTAGCAAAAGTGATTAAAGGTAAAAGTGCCTCACTACTCGATCATGTCTTGCTCCTTGAGAATGCGTGGCGGCTCGCGAAAGCTCGGACGTGTACAGTTTTTAGCAGTGTGAATATTTTAGCAGCAAACTTATTCTAGGGGAGACGAGACAAATTGGTGTGATATCCACAATGTACAAATACAGCAACTCAACTCCAAATGCGCATGCTATAATATTATCCGGATCGGTAATCACAAAGACAATGGACATTATCTTCTTTGGGTAATCATGCACAAAATGGAGGTGTAAAATACAATTGCTTCCATTGTTTGCTTCTTTTCACAAGCAGAAAGGCACGGATTCAGGATGCGATTGCATCCTGAACCCGTGCCTTTCTGTTTGTGAAAAGAAGCATACTTTAAGCCTCCATACGATCGATTTTTGAATATATTGCTGTACAATCTTGCATGCATGCCCAACAGTGATTCATGTGAGTCTGAAACGTGTAAAATGCAGTTTTCACAGGATGATATGTGGTGCGTGAGAAGAAAGCTGCCTCGTTACTTTGATGAGTCGCCAAAGATATCTGACCGAAAAATGTCTGAAAATTGTGCTGTGAAATACAACCTGCTGTATATTGCTCAGTCTGGCCGCCTCATATTGCCTGCATGATGTACAATCAGTCCGACGTAGCAAAAAGTTCGTCATTTGTGCTTGCAAATTGTACAATTCTCATCTGCGCTGCTGATTTTCTTTTTCTTGTCAACGTGAAAAATTTCTTACAGAATTGTTGAACTATCTTAATTACTTCTTACATATCTGAGCAAGGCCACGCAAAAGTTGCAGTGGATTTTTTTCAAATTCAAAAGAATGCTAATGTATATGTCTCTATACATTTTCTAGGTAGCTGATTCAATCAATGTTCAGATTATGATAAAATTAATTGAAGAATAACAATCTATAATGCAATTCTTCATTATTCAAATGATAAATTAGGCCTACTGAAGCTATAACAGTAAGTAAATCAATGCACTATAGTTTGTGATGGGTTTCTAGTAACAATTTGATTTGATTAATTCATGTTTTCTTTCTTTTCTGCAACAGATGTGCCTTGTCTCGGAAAGTAACACCGCTTTTATTAAAGCCGTTCATTACAGAAAATATTCTTGTGAAAGTTCTCAATAACGAGCGTTACGGTACCATGAAAACACTATACTTTTCAATATTGACACTATGTTATTCGATGATGCGCTTATTTGATATTCTGTTCATCTATTGATGGAAGTAACTTACACTTAAAACCATGCAAAAACTCAATTCACGTCGGACTCATCATCTCTAAAAAATCTGTACATTGATGTAACGAGCGTAATTACCATGCTATGAGTCGACGAACTTTGATACAAACGCCATTCATGAAGCAGCAGATAGCAAGCACAATTGATATCTATGCAAATGCTAATACCATCGATACAGAGGTTGGATGTTATTGACTATTTTCAAATTATAAATATCTACCTTAAGGATACACTCTTGCCCACATGGAAGGTTGATGACTTAGTACCTATTGTTCGACGCTGCGTTCATCAAGAGTCAATTGTCCATTCACTCAATATTTGTCAAACATGCCATTAACAGCTGCTGAGAAACAAAAGCGCTACCGTGAGCGCATGAAAAGTAAAGATTTACAAGGATTCAGAGAGAAAGAATAACGTCGTCATCGTCTGTATATAGTAAAGACGGGTCAAACAAATCATGTAAGAATGCCTACGCGTAACAGAGTTCGAAAATTTCGCGAGAGTAAAATGACGGAAAACAATTGTGATAACTCTTTGATGTCTAGTGCTTTCCTTGAAACCGAGTCTCAGCCGAAGTATGATGCGCACGACGACTGCCAACTTTACCTCGTAAAAAGAAGGAAGTTATCAATCGATTTTACGTGAAGATGCATGGTGTACAAAATACAATAATACGAAAACGTCATCGAAGCAGCGAACTTTCAAATTTGACAAAAGAAAAAGTTTATCAGTTTTTCTTATGTGATGGGATCTCTCGCAAGCACCTGGTATGAGAGAAAATCGTCTGTTTGCAATCAACGGCAAAAAAGTTCGTCTTCAGCTTCGTCATTCATACATGACCCTTAGAGAATCCCACGCACGCCAAACATTGCTTGGAATGTCTTCGCCTTCTATCACAGGAAAGGTGCGGTGGATGGAGTTGGAGGCACACTCAAAAAACTTGCTGCCATAGAAAACAGGAAGACATTCCGTGATGTTCTACAACCAAAACATCAATTGACATCAAATTTGTGCCACGCGACTTTTGGTGCTAGCCAGAAAAGAGGAAGTGGAGTCCTGTTTCACTTCAGCCATACAGTGTTGGAACACAGAAGATCCATTGGGTAAAATCAATCGGTAATGGAAATACCACAAGCAGCATTCCCAAGCGACGAAAATCAATATATCAAAAGTGTCATCAATGTACTGTAACTTTTCCTAACATGAGATAAACGAGCGTTGCCATATGCAACTTCTTGTAACGGGCGCTGCCGTATGTTTTTGCTATTAAAAACTTATCAAATTTGGTATGTTTTCTTAACGTAGGTTTGTATACATGCATTTAATAAACTTACATGATAAGAGTTAGCTTTTTCAAGCGATTAGTTTAGATAAAAATGATAAATGATAGTCAGATATTTAAATAAGTCAGATATAAATGTAGCGAGCGTCCGTGAATCTAAATGAAATTAATTGTTGGGTGTTAATTGATATATTTTTGCGTATAAACCAGTAGTTGAAAGACGTGTCTATGAAAGTTGAATAGCCAAAAATATTTTTCCAAAAGTACTTTAACATCGATGACTATGAATGTAAAATTTATCAAGCACCATTAACTGTAACGAGCTTTACCGTGGCCTTTGTCATCTATGTACCTGTGTCTGTGTATCTGTTGTCTTATCTGTGTATTATCCTTCAATTTTCTCATTCAAAATAGAAATAAACGCACATTACAATTTTTATTATAATTATCATCAGATTACAATCTTTGAATCACATTCCACATGAACGTGTCACTGCAAAAATAGGCATCCAGAACGGAAATTTGTACAAAAATCTGCATTGATTGCAGACCTGAAATACTATGACACACGGGAGAGTGATGTTGGACAGCATCATGGGTTGAATGCTTAAGGTGCAATTCTTAAACACGAGTATTTGTGGCACTGAAACACTTCCGAATAAAATATAAGAAAATTGGTTGAACCGAATCCAAAATTGCGATTCTGAAGATGATAAGTTCTAAGTTTTCAAACTTGTAATGCTTTCGGTATTGTCTCTATTCCAGGTCCATCGAAATGATATCTGGAAAGTAGCATAAAATAATAACAGATGTGAAGTAATTGCATGTGGGAGAAGCTTTAAAAAATATATATTGAAATTGTCAAGCCAAACAATCAGTCGGTTCTTAAATATAGTGTGAAATGTTCAAATGCTTCAAGAAAGCGAACCATGTGGGTTTATCAAATGGTGTAGCCAGCTAGCGTCATTCCGTCATTCCGATTTTGAGCTCCCGCAACAGGATACAGCGGTTGAAACGCTATTGTCCAGATCAATTTCCTGTTGAAAACTCATTAATTGAATTGATTTGTAACACCTACAGTACTATCAACAAACAATAAAAACAACAGTAACTGTAGCTATAATATTTGCTTTCTCTTTCTAGCTTAAGGAACTAGTGTCAATCCTCACACCTGATAAATTTGAATTAATGCAATCTCGTGTTAGATCTCATCTTTTAATTCGAGGCATACTTTTCCTCTTGTGATCTGAATGGACAGACTGTTAAATAGCGACTTCTCATAGGATCTCAAATATATTTCTGACAGAATAATTTACTTGCATTTTATCTTTATCACATTCCATTATTTTTTATTAATTTCACCTACAGAGGAGGCCACTTGTTTGTCCATGAAGCAACTAGAAATTACATTTCATTAAATAGATAATATTTTTGACAATACAATTTAGAAGTTTCTTGAAATAACGCCTAACTCCCTTAAATGGTCGACAGTCGGCACTACTTCATTTTTTGACTGCAATGAAATACCCAATTGCCATGAACAGTATTGCTTATTCCAACAGAGGTTGATGACCGGATGTTGCTAAATTGGGCACATACTGAAATTTATTTCATCACGTAATTGCTATGTATAGCGTTCAGACTACACCGATATCGATAACTACATGTATCAAATCGCAGCGATTTTTCGCGCCCAAAATTTAGACTGGCTCCAAAACTGAATTTGCTCCATTGCTGACTTGGTAGTAAGCACATTCTCATTAATATTTTCAAGACCAATAATGTGCCACAATGCAACTTAATTGAATATTGATGATGACGACAAATTAAGCCAACTGCTTTGAATAAGCTGTAGCTTCTTGACTGCTTATCAGCATTTAATCTTTCCACGTGAAGATACAGCAAAATACTTTCATGAGAATTCTTAGGCCTCTCGAAAATGACGAAATAGTGTGTTTTGAAATATTTATCAGGGATAAGAATGGGTAGATGAACAAGATCCGCAACCTCGAGGAGTCCTCAGGTGAAATTGGACATCACACTTAGAAAAAGACTTAGGAAAGGCCTAGCTACTTTCACATTTCTTTGATTTTACATAAATGGCATTCCAAAGCTCTCGATACAAAGAAAGGTACGGTATTTCTCACGGTGCGCACGTGGCTTTCCACGGTGATGTACATAGCATAGTGACGTACTTAAAAGCCACATTTTATTACATGCACACAATGTCATGTTCGGTTAAACAGAATTTCTAAACATGTGCTATCAAACATTTGACTTTTGATAAATTAAGACTGCTTTGAATAAAACATCTATTGTAACGATTGGCAGCTATTTTTCAACAAAAAAACGATCAACAGTAACCAAAGCTGCTCTTTTGAGTGCATCAGGATTACACTCATAAACTATTAAAATAACATAAGAAATCCAAAATGATAGACTGATGCTATGAACATATTAAGAAATATTATTGAAGTGGCGATAAACAATTGACTAAATGAAAAATTTGCGATATTTTTGCCATTTGCGAGGTCATTGCGTGTATATTACCGTTCTACAGGGTTCCTATTGAACATTTCATCTCATTCTCCAGGAGAAATTTAAGATTTTCCAGGAGGCTGTTCCATTACAATGAAACACATTATGTGATTTTGCCAAGTTTTTGCTTACATTTGTCATGTATGAATGGGCTTCGAATTATGCCTAAAAGTGTGACATAGATATCCACGATGAATCAGAACTCACCAATGAATTTACTAACGGCCCACGAATTATCACAATTACGGCCTTAGTTATTAATTCAACATTGTGGCATTGTGTTTGATTTCGTAACTAGTAATGTTACTATTTTTCGCAACATTTCTGTTTCTCTAGCGGCATAGGTATATTTACCTCCCAATATTCCCCTAATCAGTTCCCCTTCTGTATCATACTGTGCTTTCCGGAGAATGCGGATTTAATTGAAGACTTTCATGACACAGATGTTAGCTGAAATGTTTTTGACGTGGTCTATGAAAGGCAGTGTAACATCATTCGTCTTAGGGAGCATTTTCGGTCCCTCATGTTGAATTTTACACTCAAACGATATAACTTGGTTCGGAAAAAATGTAACATCAGAATTGAGAAAATTAGAGTGAACTAAATGTGTCGAAACGCTTTATTAACAGATGACCCAGTACGCACAGAACACTTTCAAAGATGTCAACACTTCAAAAGCCTAAAATATTTTTATCACTTTGTTTAAAAAAATCAATTAAATAAGACAAATACTCACTTAACAAATGAAGTATTCGGAGTGCTTTCAATATTAAACTCTGCCACTGTCACACCTCTATCCGCTACCGTCATTCCAAAACTGGCCGAGGGTTGAACCAGTGCACTGGTACCGATGATTAGGCATAAATCGCATTTCTCTAAATGCTCCGAAGCCGACTCGAGGACATTTGCATCTAAACATTCTCCGAACCAAACGACAGCCGGTCTGACCAGAGACGAACATTTTCCACAACGTGGCAACTGCTCTATGGGAATTGATGAAGCCAATGTCTCAGGATCAGGTGATCTAGAAAAAAGAACCGGAATTTGGTTTCAGGGATGTGATTTCATAATTAAAAAAAACTGAACATTTTACACAGGTGGTGCCTAAGCCAGAGTGGGGCGGCATATTTCTATTTCTCACAAGTTAAAAGAACCTTTAAAACTGTCTGTGCGGTAACTGTACTGCTGCCTCAACAAAGCTGACATGCATTAACACTTGCGAAATATATGCCCAATCTTAGCTAAGATTGGATAAGATTACCAGATTCAATTACATTATTCGTAAAATGAATTTTCATGTCTCACACTTAATCTAAAAGTGAGATCATATGGCTTGTTGCTTAATCAGTCTGCATTAAGAGGCCTCTCAACAAATTGAAATAAGTCAGATGAACAACTTTTATCGATTTTCCAGCAGTCAGACATTTACAGCAGTTGCCAACGGCTGTTTGCCCGCTATGATATAAATACTAGCATTTCGTGGATAAAACAAATACAGTAGAAGCCGCTTAATGGAATCACACTTGTCCCGCCATTGAATTTGAAAAAATTCCGAATTCAATTTAAGCGAAATAAAATACATGTATATCTTTTTATTTAATGAAATAAAAATGCCCCCAAAACCCCCATACACGATATATACAAATAACATTGTTAGTAAACAGTGATACGAAATAGTAAGATTTAGTATGAATTTGTGCAATTCTAGTTGTTGCAATTTTTATATTTCTATATTGTACGCCTACATTCACATACATGTATTAGTAGTATACTATTGCGCTGAATAAATGTGTAATTTGTAGAATGTCTAACTGTTGAATTGATACTCTACAAAATAGCAATTTGTATATTAATATAATAATTTAAAGTAAATTGTGGTTAAAGAATTATAAAGAATTATAGCATTTGGCTAAGGATAAAAAAACAAAAAAAAAAAAAAAAATTTCCATACTAGAACATGTTTATTGTTACACTCAATTGACTTTCGTGAATCTAATGTATGACTTGTTTTATACTGTAAATGTATCTCATAGAGAAAGTGTTCAATCTTAGTTAGATACGAAGAATTGGTCAATTGTTGTTTGCTTTAATTCCCGATCCACAATTTGGTTGACTGCTTGTTCAAAATTTCTGAGCAGTCGGAAGTCACAGAAATTTCGAGACAATAAACCTGCTCGAAGCGTAGCCATTGATTTCATCATCTCTTGCGTAGTTGACGGCGTTTCTTCTCAGGATCTTCCACCTCCTCCTCAATTCTGGTTCCAAAACATCATGACTTGCATCTTTGAAGGAAATCATTACATCTTCCACTATTTCGTCGTCAGTTTTTATACCGTGACTTGTAGATTGCCAGCCATCGGATAGCCATGTCCAAAAATTTCGATTGGCATTTCCTTCCTTCCATCCATGTGTGTGGGTGGCGAAACAAACCTAGTCGGCTTTTCGTGTGGTCCAACAAGCAATCGTGATTTGCACCAACAGTTGCGAATGGTGACTGGATCCACATCCTCCCAAGCATTATTCATCAGCATAATTGCGGTCAAACAGATTCATTTTCTTGGCAAGTTCAGGGGCCGACGAATCACTCATGTTGTCTATCTCTCTCAAGATTTTCCGGCACATTTCTCGACGATAAGTTGCTTTCACTGCTTGAATCACGCCCTGATCACACGGTTGCATAAGCGAAGTCGTGTTCGGCGGAAGGAACCACTATGTTTATGCTGCTCAAATTTAAGTCTTTCGGATGAGCAGAGCAGTTGTCACAAAGTAGAAGAACTCTTCGATTTTGTCTCATAAGTTTTGTGTTCCAGTGGTTAAACCACTCGGTGAAATATATGAGAAGTCATCCACCCCCCTTTGTTGGCTTTGTATTCAACAGGCAGGGAAGTTCCCTTAAATCAGCGAGGGTTTTTGAATTTGCCGATCACGAGAATATTTTTCTTTTCGCCGCTCATGGAACAGCAAAATAGGGCGGTAAATCTATCTTTGATTTTCTTGTTTCCTTTTCTTTGCGTCATGAATGAATGTCAAAGTGAATCTGGTAAGCCACGATAAAAAAATTCCGCTTTCTGCATCAAATGTCTTGTCCGGATATCCTTCACGGACCACGACCATTCAGTCTCCTAACCCTGTTTGCATGTTGGGAGATCTTCCGATTTGTCCCTCTCCCTCAAGCTTTTTTTTTTTGCTGTTTTTTCTCTCTTCTTCTCTCTCCTTCAACCATCTTGCCTGTTGCATTGATTGCCTTGAAACCCCAGCAATCCTCTTTTTTTTCTTTTTCCTTCTCCTTTACGAGGGTCGAGGGGTCCACTCAAAGGAGCTCATTCCTATTTTTCATTTGCTTTTTTTTTTTTACCGGCGGGTTTCTTCCGCACCGCTTCCGATTGCGCTTCCGTCTGGCTCTTCTGTGCCTGCGAATTCTTTCAAATTGCTTAATCCTTACTGAGTTATGTTGAGGAAATGTTGGCTTTGGGAGATGCTTTATTTGGTAATTGATTTCTATTTGATAGCGATGGTTAATTCAATGTAGAGTCAGTTGTTTTGTCTAGATCAGTTGTCTCAATGTTTTTCTGTTTTTATCAAAATTTCTTTTTAGTGCTGTTTATTTTGCAAAATCGTTTTTTCAACTTTCAACGCAGATCAGAAATCGCACTCAACAATCAATTTGTGGGAGATCCCGGTTGAACTAACTCAGCTAAAAATAGCATCTATGTCATAGCTCATTCCTTGTTGTAGCAAAATTTGATTCAATTAAGCGACTTATGTGATTCGATAAAGCGATGAATTTTCCATGTAGATGTATATAAAAAAATGGTTCTAGGCAAATCGATTCAATTAAGCGGCTGATTCTATTAAGCGAGATTCCATTAAGCGGCTTCCACTGTACTGCCAAAGTTTCAAAGTTCACGAAAAAATCAAGGTTTGGTAAATGGGCTTGTTTTAGTGTGGGATAGCATAGGGATAAATCCCAATGGGGTAGCGTGGGATAAAATTCAAGCACAGTGTCACATTTTTTCGGCTTAGAGCCTTGTAGCTAGCACAGTGACCAATTTACTTTCAAGCTTTTACATCGCAACTTGACTTGCTTGCAGGTTCTCGAAAAATCCTGAAACTTATGTGCTGAAATGAATTTTCATATCGATAGTGTCTTCAAACGCCACCACTCGTTGGAAGCTGCTGGTGCATTCAGATTAAAACAACAAGCGAAATAGGGGTGTGTTTTTAGTCATGGCTGCTTCAGAGAAGGGTACACACATGCACAGTGCACACGCAACACAATCAGTAGCAACGCAAACTGCGATGCGATGTCGGCAAAATTGTTTCATGCCTGTAATAATTCTCTCTATAAATTTTGTCAACTTCCAAAAAGGAGGAGGATGCTATCAAAAATAGTTTAACATACCTTAGCAGGGACTAGTTGCAGCCATGATGCAAGATATTTATGAGGCTTACCTTCAGGCGGAAAACAATAATATTCAACACACCTTTATTTGAATTTTGACATGGTTGAATGAATACAACAAAAATGCTTGAAGTGGAGATATTCTTGAAAATCAATTAGGGATATGTTATACATTGAAGACGTGAAGTACCCTGATTCGCGGTATGTTAAATTCAGAATGCCATTAGTTGATGGCATTCCAAAACTCTGTGAAATCTGAAATGAATGCAATAAAGTCTGTTCGGATACCAGCGCGAATTAAGCAGATCGTAGCAGGAATAATTGACATATCAATTCAGCGGAATGCTCGGATAACAATAAATGCCCGATGAAGCTTTTTATTTGACTTTTCCGTTGGCCTGTCTTGCCTCTTCTCTCTTGTGAAAGCTGCAATACTCCGGCTGCAGAGCAAGCTTCTACAGGGAATGAGGCCAGAAATGAAACTTTCAAAGAATGATGCACACCCTATGGCTAATGCGAATCTCCGCGTCTGCCGAGTTTTACCTGGTTCCTGCTCTTGCAGGACAGAACCAAAGAAAACACATGCAAATCTATATAACTATATATATATACAGAAATGTAGAGGATGTCCCAGAACTATGTGCGCAGCTAAATATACTTTTGGCCTATCTACATGCAACTGACAGTTCACTACTTCTGGGACACCATGTGGCCTATGTTATTAAGAAGACAGGAAAATATTCATCCAATCGTCTTTTTCGTCAACTAGGCCGATAGACCTACAAAAACTTTCCTAGAATAGTTAATTTTCGCAATTTACGTAAGACAAAATATTTTCATATCAGATTTTGTTAGTCGTCGGACTTCTAATGATCGCCGGCCTACAATAATCACTCTGTTAAAACTGAGTTTGAAATGATAATCGCCCCAAGGATTATTAGAAGAAATACGGTAAATGCTCTATCTTCACTGCATGTAAACCGCTTCGGTGTCGCTGGGTGTATTAATGCCAGAAATATGGCAGCTGACATGGTATTTTTTGCAGGTTTTCCGAATGTGACAAAAATATGCCATGTCACCGTACCCCGTGGACCATCCCCGGTATAGGCCCACATGTAGACTTAAGCTCATCTAAAAATCGAAATCTTGTCTTTCAATGAATAACTTATACTTCATCAAAAGTCCACTAATCGGCAAATGATTGGCCGATTAATCGGTAAACCGTGGGGCTATACATGTACACCTAAAAATTCGCTCATACACCTGAAAATTACGTGCCTAGGTGTATTTGCAACTTGAGTTAGGGAAATCCGATCTTGTAAAATGATCTGAATACACATCAGAAACGAGAAAAGGATTCGCCTGGCACTCTGGTAGTCTCAGCTACCACTGGCAAAGGTAGAAATTGAAATGAGCTTCATCGCAAAATTGATATAAAGAAAATTGAGTGAAAGTAAAGAAGTCTAAGTTCCGTACGCGTTTCAGAGTTTAATGAAATTATTGAAATCTCAGCTCATATTCATAGAGCGTTAGTAAATAAAAAGAGAACTAACGGTTATCGAAACATCTATCCTATAATGATTTCATTTAATAACAGAAAATAACTTGATTTCATCATTTACATGCACATGGATAAATCAGTTTTGTTGGCAAAATTGAAGGAAGATCGGCTTGCTTTACTCGATGTAAACTGCCTGCATATCTTTTATGTCTTAAGGTCAGTTACATCACTAGTGAATAAACCAAGGAGGCTCATTTTGCCATGATTTATCTACTAATCGACCATTAGATAAATGTTGTTGTGAATCAATGACCAATGCAAATATTTAATGACATGCAGTGGTATTTACGTGGCATTTGAAAACGCTAAGACAACATGAACTTTGAAAAATACTAATATCGAGACGTGTAATCTTTCAAATAATTGAAATAGATTTTGTACCTTTTAAGACAGCATAAAAAATAAATTAGGGAATGGTGAGGTTAGCAACACCAGGATGCGCGGTAACCATAAAGTAGCTACTCGACGATTCGTGGAAAGGTTCTGTAAGGCAATGTTCGTCGCCTATCGTATGTTAAACTCGTCAATTGTCAAACGAGCTCTAGCACTATCGAACTGGCTAATTGACGTTGTCAACTGTTGTGTCCGAAAATGTCTGGATAAACCATAGCTTCTCAGTCCATTGCCGTATCACTGTTTCGTTCTGTTCAAAAAGGGAATCTAAGGTATGTGAGAAAGATTAAATTCACATGCATTACACAGCAAGGATGACAATGACTTAAATGTCTCTATACACCTAGAATTTGCTACATTAGGTGTATGATACACCAATGGAAAATTCTAAAAAATCTCTAATTACACCCCTACATCATGATAGCAGTGATAGAAGAAACACAGTTGAGATGGCATGGACATAACCGGCGGATGGACAACACAAGAAACCCAAATGAAAGGTTCGACAGTCAACCAGCCTCCAGGAGACTTGTAGGACGCCCAAGGAAGAGATGGTTGAATAACATAGCAGAAGCGGTGGAGCGTCGAGGATCGTCCATGTCCGATATTGAATCTGTCCAACTGTTCCAAAGTAGGCAATCAGGGAGTCGTATACTTCACCAGTTCGCACATCCCATATACACTGCATCAGAAACATTCTCCACAACTCGCAGATAGACAGCACGAAAAACAGACGTGTCGTCGAGCGAACAAGCGAACCGTCAATTGAATCATAGTTCTCCATCCTCCAAAAGTCATTCTTTGTAATGATACTACTTATGGATGCCATATTATTATGGATACCATGCATATTTTTGTGGCAATTTTATGGATATTGTGCTCGACGGCTTGTCAATTTCTTTAGGTCGGTCGACTTTTCAATGTATGCGTACATAAAACCTTATGATGTTTCTTTACTATGATGCATAATTTGTTACATGATCCTCTGCAGATACACAGCTCAAGACATGTGCAATGTGCAATAGAAAATGGGAAACATGTGTGTATAGAAAATAATATACATTTATCATTATTTTCTAGAAAACAGAGGATTATGTATTGATTTTTTCAATAGATTCATCGAAACCTTGTCAAAGTGTTAGGAATTCAGCATGGTGGAAAGTTTGATACAAGATATTTGGAAGTCACAAAATTACCTTTCCTTGTAGATCTCCTTGTAAATGCTATCTTAGGTACATGACGTTGACAGGGCCACTGAAGTAAAATTGATGGTTCGTTGTTCGATGTTCAGCTTATCAGCTTGCTTGACTTTCACGATTTATATCTCAGCATCATTTTTAAAACTGTTCGTGCATTGAAGAAAGTATCATAAATATATTTTACGACTCGAATACAATTATGCTTTGAGTAAAAAATCATAAACCCATCAAAGTAGTAAAATGATTTGATTAATATCTGATGATAGCCAATTAAAAAAGTTGAAAATAACGAGTTTGTATTCTCTCGCCATGTGCGTACGCGCAAGTTTCCGAGAGTAAAATAATTTAGTGGAGAGTTAGTAACAAGCATTATTAGTTAAATAGAGATGTGGGTTAGCGTCCATGTGGACTTCATTTGTGTATTATCTGTGAATCAACACCGCTTTCATTTCAAATTAACAAATACATTTCCTCTGATTTTCCTCAAACTAATTGAGCCCTGTGTTACTGCTGCTTTGCCGTCATGGATAGCAGAGCTGCAAGCAGGCCTGAATAATTCTGTAAGCACACGGGCCCGGAATATCGAGTACCCGGGCCGATATTTATTATGTCCGAAATTACAAGTATCTTCCTCCTTTGATCATTTAAATGCTCTGAATCAATTCATATGATGGCTTATCAACAATGTTTCTGAAGCAATAAGATGAAACAAATACCGGCATGTCGCATGTGTTATTGTTAATTGTTAACATTTGAAATTTGCTTTGAACTCGACATATTAAGTCACCCCTACCCCATTGTCTGGGATCATAGGGTTGCTAAAATAATAATAGTAAATGCGACAGAATAGTCATAAATATGCTTTCTCGACCCGAAACAATAATCGATGGACATTTAGCAAGTGACACTTCTCTGGAATTTTGGTCAAATAGTTGATTGAATATTGATGTCAACTTTTGACTTAATGACTTCACTTTTCAAATAGGCTTCAAGTTTTTAGTGCCTTCGTTTTCCCCGTCTTAATAAACTTAAATAAATCTTAAAACAATGGCATACATGTACAGTATTTCATTTGAATACATCTGATCTCCGTGGCACAGTGGTTAAGTGCTAGGCCTAGCGATCTTTTGGTTCAGATGTCGAGCCCCGAAGGTGTCATTGGAAGTCGACAGGAAGGGCATCCGGGCCAAAAGTACTACAACGCTCCATAAGTCTGACTATGTCAGCACCGTCCAAGCCTCAAGTATGGGGAGTAGTGACGTAAAAGCTCCATTTTTCATTTACTGTATTCAAAACAAATGAAAATTTACTATGTACACAAATGTCTAAAAATTCTACTTACTGAACAATGATCAAACAAAAATCTTCAATTGCTGTGTAAAAGTGAATGTGAAAGTGATTACCAACACCACCGACTCTATTTTTAGTGTGAGCTTTTTGGCATATGTTAGACAGTAGCTCTTTAGGTTAGGTTTGATAACTAGGCATTGCTAAATGTCCGCAATGAGCTTACCCTTTGTCTTTAAGGGCAGGACAAATAGGACTATCACGATTGATCACTTCATCACCACACTTTGTGCATCTCGTTTTGAACAGATGTCCTGTAATAGTAAATTTTTCATTGAATGACAAGTTGCATTATAAGTGCTTAGTGCAGTCTGCATGTTGTGATGTATTTTCATGAATGAATAGAGAAATAAAAATATCCGAAATATCCAAGGGTGTAGATGTAACTTTCAATTTATTTTGATGTCACACAAAACATTTCATTCATATTGTCGTTAAATATAAAATTTTCACTGTTCAGCAGCCACTTACCATGCAGTTCTAGGATATTCTGGGAACCGGACTCAGCATGAAGACCATCAATATTCTGTGTAATTATTACAACTTCCTTGCCGTTTTCTTTGAACTTCTTTTCCAATTCTGCGAGAGCGAAATGGCTCTGTAAGAAGCATAATGTTCTATAATTATTGACAGTCAACATTTGACACAAACTTGGAACATCGTGACCAAAATGAACTAATGCCATCAATCATTTGTCATTTTCATGGAACGAGGAATAATAAAATAATAGATTAGGTTATAGAAAGTATCGGAGAGCTTTTATCAAATCTCAACAGATGCAACTACCACGAGACATGTTTCGGCCTCTTGTGCCTCATCAGTCGTGGGTGGGGTCGAACCAGCAACGTTCGAGGCAGAGGCAGGGTGACCACTTCGCAAAGCCAAAAATTCTGACCACCTCATATATCATCAAACCAACCAAGAATTTCTGTCGATTAAATAGGCCAAAAAAGGTCCAACTTGTAAATCAAGTACTACCAGGGTGACGGCCAAATTTCAAGCTTCAAATTCCCGGGGTATTTCATCGAAATTCCATGGTTTTCTTTTATCAGGAATGAGAACGCGGTGTCACAAAAAATCCATATATATTCTAGGGAGCCCATACGCTACTCTTCTGGGACCCATTTTCAGTTTTCATTAGATTACATGAAATCCAAGAGTCAATTCTAAATAGTTATGAATCCTTATGCGCCTACAAACAATCGGCTCTTTGCTGTGACAAAAAATGCATTGATCATTAATGAACTACAGTAAGACCATAGATAGCTTAATAACTAATTACAGCTCAACCGTATAGAGGCAAAGTTTTCTTTTTATGTTTTCTAAAGCGCCGAAGGTGAAACTTCCAGCCTTTTGCGAGCAGAACTAGCAACATTTTTGTGTTTTCTAAAGCGCCGCAAGTGAAACTTCCAGCCTTTAGCGAGTATGACTAGTAACATTTTTATGTTTTCTAAAGCGCCGCAGGTGAAACCTCCAGCCTTTTGCGAGTATAATTGGTAGAATTTTTGTGTTTTCTAAAGCGCCGCAAGCGAAACTTCCAGCCTTTTGCGAGTATAACTAGCAACATTTTTATGTTTTCTGAAGCGCCGCAGGCGAAAATTCCAGCCTTTAGGGAGTGCAACTAGTGGCATTTTTCACCAAAAATGAAGTAAATTGCGTGCAAGTGTCACACATATCAATGACACAGTCGTATGGCAACCAAAAAATTTATGAAGTCGTGAATATTTCGTCCAGATGTTGTGCAAGATTATTGTATATTTCAATCAAGATTCGAAGCAATTTAATAGAAATGATGGGCTTAATAAAGGTCACATTAAAGGCAGGTGAAATCAAGAAGTTCACTCATTTAACTTGATGGGAAAAAATCACAAAATGACATTCCTGGGCTATTTAATGGCTAATTGGCTATTTCGATAGAATTCCCGGGCGATTCCCGGTCCCCCTGGGCGCGGCCGCCACCCTGGTACTACCTTTGGAAAAAATTGAACATCCTTATTGCGAGTATTTATGAAAATATCTAATAGTCTTAAATACAGATATAAGATACCTATGTGCGTTGAAATTAAATCAATATTTAGACGTATCTTCCCACTTATAGAAACATACACATACATACGTACAGAAAAAATTAAAAACTACATTTGGCATCGATTTTAGAATTCATTATTCTAAAAAAATAATACAGATCCAGATGCAAAACCACATATAAAAATATTAGGATATGACTTTGCCTGCACTAATTACTTTCAGTCTTGAATGATACATTTGAAGCGGGCAACCGATTTATGAGAACAAATCTTTAAAACAATTATTATTATCTAAAAACAATTATTGAAACATTTGAAAAGAGGTACCGGTATCGAATATATATAGCATCCAATCATCTCCATCCAAAGTTCTTTACTGGTTTTCTTCTTGAATACACCAATTTCTCCTCTGAGAACCTCGGCCTCAGCAATTCGATCCAAACGAATTTCTTTATTTTCCTCACAGAATGTTTTATATTCTCTGCTAGCCAGCTTGATGTTATCCATCAAGGATGACGGAGGTTCAAAATCCTCGAAAGAGTCCCGGTCAAAAAAATCGGACACTAAACGAAATGCGTTGTACATTTCCAAACTAAAGTTCGATTGTTGATCAGTTTCGAAAAACTTCATCTTACTGAAGACGGATTCAACCACCATGTTGTGTGGGCATAAAACCATAACTTTTTCAACGAGTCTAGTCAAAAGAGGGCACGCAGACAGTTGACCGTTCTTGTGCAGATCAGTAAGGCTGCTATCCTCTCTGCCATACTTCAGAGCAGGGATGGAACCGTTACCGGTCGACCGGCGCCGGTCGCCGGTCGGGTCACCGGTCGGGTACCGGTCAAACTTTCTGACCGGCCGGTCATGTGACCGGTCAGGCAACCGGCCGGTTACTGACTGTCTCCTCTGATGAACTTACTTTAACTCTGAAGAGACCAAGTCCTACTCGTCCATGGCGGTCCTTCTACGATGTGTATCATTCTTTTAGTGTGTCATATGAAGATCTTCGACGTATTCTTCATACACGAGACATGGAATACCGTTTGTTACCCGTTTCTCCGGAACTTCTAAAAGAATTGGTTGACTTTTTTCGACATTTCAATTCTATATTTGATTATTTAGAAATGTCTGACAAACCATCGATTCAAAATGTCATACCAAGTTATTATTTGATGAAAGAATTCGGAGCCGCTACTCTCAATGTACATGAGTCACGTGGCGTGATATTACTAAAGGAATACTTTCTGAGCGGATTGGATGAAAAGTATTGGTCGTCTACGACTGAACTACATAAAGTTGCAACTGTCATGGATCCAACTTTTCGACAACTATCTTTTATTGAAGATCGCCAATTTCGTAATCAGTTTATAGAGAATGTCAAAATTCATATCACATCGACGTTGTCTTCATATATTAAAATCAAGCCTACAGCAAGTGAATCTACGGTATCTACCGAAGTACCACCAAAAATTACCAAAATTGATCCGTTTTCGAATTTCCGATGTTCGTGTTCAGCTGCTCCTGTTTCTTTGCATTCTTCAAACAAACTCGAATTGTTGCAAGAATTTGAAAACTACATGAACGAAAATTTTCATGGAATATATTCAACCAATCCATTAGATTTTTGGAAAAAGAAACAATCGACCTACCCTCTCTTGAGTGAAATATCCCGGAAGATATTTGTAATTCAGGCATCGTCAGGAGAGAGTGAAAGACACTTTAGCATTGGAGGTTCTGTATTGACCGCGAGTCGCAATAGACTTGACCCATCCACTGTCGACAGTCTTGTTGTATTAAAAGAAGGAGACATAAATGGATTGTGGCAGCTAGGATAAGTTTTTCATGTTAATCATATTTGTTTTAAACGATTTGAGAAATTTTCAGTTTTCATTCCATGATTCCGTAAAACGTTTCAAAATGAGATAGTAAGTAAAATTTTATTTAAAGATTAAATATACTTAGTAATAATAAAGACTCGTATAATGTACATGTAGTCATATATCATTTCCTACACGTCGTACATATGCCTCCTTGTAGTCAAAATTAGTTATGCTTATACTTATCTTAAATTCATGATTGTTCTGAAGGCTATATGTAATTTTACTGCTATATTTCTTCTTGATTTGCTAATTAGACCTACTAATCTAGTAGATATATTGGTACAGTCGAAGACAATAAATTAATTTGCTAATTACCTATCTAGCTAGTACACATAGGCTACTC
Organism: Prostheceraeus crozeri; assembly: GCA_907163375.1. Taxonomy (NCBI): domain Eukaryota; kingdom Metazoa; phylum Platyhelminthes; order Polycladida; family Euryleptidae; genus Prostheceraeus; species Prostheceraeus crozeri. The sequence continues at coordinate 454,681 of CAJQUW010016334.1, forward strand.
AGATATATAAGTATCGTCATTCTTTGGGTACTATATAGGCCTACATGTAGTTTGGCATAACCACATTTTGTATAATCAACCGGTCGACCGGCCGGTCGGGTCGGGTCGGGAAAATCACGACCGGTTCCATCCCTGCTTCAGAGTCAGTTGAGCGTATTCGTCTGCAAGATCAGATGAATAGAATAGAATAGAATAGAAATATATTTTCCACCAATACAAAATCTGTACAAGGATCGTTACATTTACATATACTCGTAGATAAATACAGATATATACATTTATTACTTTTACAAAATACTAAATATAATACAAATACAGATAAATGTAGAGGTGGGCGGGGCCAGAGCTGACGGCAACAACATTTCAAGAGCAAGATGTTTCAAACTTTGCAACGTTGCATCGTTGAAGTCCTTGACATGCTTGAATAGAACGTAGGATTTACGCACAATTTTTGATTTCAGAAAAGGATGAAATCGAACCAGCATGCTTCGAAGAATGTGTTCGTTCAATAATGCCCAGTTGTTTTGCGTCTGTTCCAAGTCCACTTCATCAGCTTTGCACAATTCCTTGTAAATCGATGGAACGTTCTTCGAATAATTGAAATCTCGCGATTTACACAAAAATGGAAGAGGATTTTTCCCGTCTTGGAACAACTTCTTGAAATAGCCTTTAGCTGAAAGAGGAATGTTATGTCCAAGACGGACAAGTAGTTTCGACACCAGTTCCAACAAAATCAAAAGCAAGTCATACACATTTCCGTTCAAAGATTGAATTTTACTCGTAAAATCGTGCAACGGTTTCAAATGGATGACAAATTGATCCATGTTGATGAGAAGACCCTTCATATTCAGGCACTCTTTCATGTGGCTATTTTCGCTGTCTAATCGTTCAAGTTTTTCGATGACGGGGAATTGATGGCATGCCGCTTCGACGACGAGGTATAAGTTCATAAACCTGGTTTCACAATAATCCGGTATTCTGTTAACTTGAAGAAGGTCACTGCTTTGTTTCAATATCGATCGAACTTTTGGTCGATTTTCAATAAAGTTCGAAAGGGCCTCGACAAATGCGACAACATCTTTCACAATCTGAAACTTCTTCGCCACTTCCTTTGTGATGAGGTTTCCTTTATGGCAGCAGCATCCATCAATGTCGATAATGTTTGGGCACACCCTTTTCATTTTGGCGACGAAACCGTCCCTCACACCCCGCATTGTTGAACAATTATCAGTCATTACATGAATCAGATCGAGTTGATTCAGCGAAAATTCTTCCAGCAATCCCATTGTACATGCATAAATAGCTTCAGCGGATACAAGTTTCAGATCTTTCAGACTTGTATTCTCGCTCATCTTGTCCTCGAGAAAAGATTCCACGTTCAAGTCAGTTTGCAACTCTTTCGTGGCTAAATAAGAGACCTTTCGATTATGCTCATGGAAATGTACAACCCAAAATTCCAGCCGAATTTTCCCGTGATAAGTTGACTCATCAACGTGAATAGCGAAAGGCGAATTGCCTGATAAAGAATCAACCAACATCTCCTTCACGTAAGGGGCAAGGGCATAACGGACAACGTAGCCTGCCTTTGTTCGACCGCAATCAATATCAGTTATTTTCGAATCGGGAAACATTTTTGTGTAGATCTTCCTCTTTCGAGTAGCACTATCGCTTGACCGTAAGGAGCACCCATCAACCACGATGCGAATACAGTGCAAAATCAATGCCTTTTTCTTCCTTTCTTCTGTCGAGGTCATGTTCATTATCACTTTTGCAACACTGGGCTGATTTTGTTGTGCTGATTCGCCTTTCTGATGGTTTTCTCCCATTTCATGTTTCCTCAGAGCCTCCTTTCCGCTTTTTACATCCAACACCTTTGATGTGCAGTAAATGCACTTTGCCTTGTGTGCATCTGGAGGATATGCAACCGCCCACGGAAACTCTTTCTTCCACGCAACTTGAAACTTGCACTTGCCCATCTGAAAAAATAGAAAAAGTTTCTAAATTTTTCATATCAAGTCATGGCATTGAAAGGCATCGCGGAAAAACATGAATCTAGGCCGATGTTTAAATGCCAGACTTGATGATGACAAAGTCTTCGTGATTCCTTAACGACGGAATAAAACCGATAATCAACATCGGTTTCAAAATCACAATTTTTCTGCAAAATTCTTATGATTATATGAAAAGTGAAAGCCTACGTTTCTCCCTAACATGCAGAGTTGAAGTTATGGATTGCTAGGTCGGATTGCGATTTAGGATGTGAAGGAAAAAATTAAGATGTTCGTTTATTCTTTATAGCCATTTCTATTCTCAGTTACATGGAGCTACAGTCTCACTTCTTTTCTCATTAATAGCTGTTTCTTTCATTTTTTGTCTCAGTTCACAAGTGTTCAAAAGTTGAAAAACAACAAACATAAATTTCTCATAATTTCTTGTACCTCGCATAGAAGTTGACATTTAGCATGCATTTGTTTGATACCTAGTGGCATACGGGCTTAGGTGAAGAGGAAGTGAAATAGATAAAACTGATTTTTGGACCATCCTAATGTACATGCATACAAAAAATACTCAAAATTATCTTAAGAATAAAATGCATTTCAGACTGATATATTTATGTACAGTATGCATAGTATAATCGTGCTGATACAAGTATACAACAACGAAGATTGCTCATGGGCATTATTCTTAAAACATTTCTTTAGTATTCCTAGTGATCTAAAAAAGTGCTAACCAAAGATGGATATATATGGATCTAAGTGTAAAACTTAAAAAAATCGGATTTTAATCAAATAAGCCAGATTTTTATTCTTTTGAAAAAATCATAATTTTTGTCAACCCTGATCACATAACTTTCTTATTTGTCTTCGCCTGACTGTATCGGTAGGCCTATTCTAGTCGGACTGACAATAGAACCCGATAGATTTACCCAAAGTTGATTTGAACTCACGGATAGTGTTCATCGTATTCCTTTGATAGTTTTAAACATACATGTAGTTTCCGGCCGCTAGAGAGGACCTCTACTTGATCTTATGGGTTATCGGTGTAAATAAAGACAACACATACATAGTCAGTTTTTATGTGTACATGAATATGAAGTGAAAATTCATTATGTATTTCACAAAGAACTGTATTCAAAATATCATAATTCAAACATATCAAAATGGCTACAAATACCATCGAAACCGAGTCCAGCTGAGATAATTTGTGGATTGTCACGATAAACGCTCATGCTGACGTCAGTGAAAATATTCGGTTAAGAATTTACGCATTGCAATATCCTTAAATTCGAAGGTTTGACAAAATAAGTGTGCTGAGTCCACAATTCCACATGCGAACATTTCAGTTATGAAGGAAACCAAGTCATCTGAAATGCAAGTGTATTTTACTGAAACAAGTTTATCAACTCCACAGATTTTGAGCCAGCGAAGTGGCCTTAAAAGAATTTCAGTTTTCAGGGAGAGAACGGGTCTGCGATCATCGAAGAACGATTGAGCGATGACTGGTCACCAGAGGTCAGGGCTGTGGAGCCGATGCGTTATCTCATCGGCTCCGGCTCCGGCTCCACGACACTGATGTGAAAGGCTCCGGCTCGGCTCCGGCTTCAAATTCAGGTTCTATCTATGCTGGTTATCCTGGATCCGTTGAACGGGTTTTTTGGATAACGGTGTGGCCTTCAGAGGCTTGCTACAATCATCAAATTAGTTTTCATTAACAAGCAACGACTTAAGTTAATAATAAAAATGATAATAGCCTAATATAATGACAAATAACATACTTGTCATATATTTTTGCATGAATTGACTATCTCTGAAAGATAAAATAAAGTTATAGCCAGGATTGGTTAAATTAGATAAAGATCTCCCGCACTGGCTAAATATAAATTGGCCTAGCGCAACCAGTCTACTACGAGGCTACATTAAATAAGACCACATGAGTGATGATGATATACCTAATTAGCCGTCACAGGGGCCGAATAGTAGTATAAGCTTTTTAACAAAGCTTGAATATGAAACTGGATAGCGTATGCCTCTAAATAGCTTATAGGGCCTGTATCTACTCGAACATGGAAAGGGTATCGGCTATATAGCCAAATATACCGTATCAATAAAGATATCAATTGCTTTATTGAATATTAAAGTGTATATAGGCTAGCTTAGGTTGTTATTGTTATTTGTTATTGCCTTTATTCAATAGTCTGTTGGTCCATGAATAATATGATCGGTGGGTAGCCCACGACTCATCATCTGTAGAAATTGTAATTTAGATAGCCTCATTGCAGTGTAGGCTAGAAATGTACAATTGAAAATTATACTTAAAAAAATTAAAAATATCTAATTTAGGACAAGTTTTGTAATTCTATGCAGCATACTTAATAAGTTAAGGCCTAACTTACATTATATTAATTTCGTATTTTTCATTATGGCGTAAAGTTGCACTAAATAATTCATCAATGATTCATGTATATTATTATATTCAATTTATGTATAACACATTACCACTATTCCTCTGATGATGGTTAGGCTGATGAAACTGAACTCGGAGTATCACACAGTATGTTGCAGGGTGCTACTATGCATAATAAAAATTTGACTGCGAGCACCGAGCAGAAATCCCATCTACTTTGCTAGCTTTCGAATGCGCGTGCGGTTTAATGTCACAGACAATAGAAAAGGGAGGTCAAAAGGCGCCTTTATTGAGAGCGTCTCAGTCTTTTTTTATTGTTTACATATAAGTCAGCATGATATCAGCATAAAGTGTTGACAGACGGAAAAAATAATAATGAAAATTCTTGAAATCCACAGGTCTATGACATTTGGGGAAATATCATTACACGATACGGCTCTTGTGCAGTCCTCCCCCCCCCATTTTTTCTCTGGTCAAAAGATGCAGCACCATTGGATGTCCGTTTCAGCATCACCGGTTTGAGTGAAGCATTCCGTGCTGTTGTAAAAATCTACGTGGGTAATTGCGATGTCATGGTCGCAAACTTCGTCAGCAAGTCAACATTGTAATTTGCCTTCGGGTTTTTCGCATTGAAATATACCCTTTGAATTTTGAAGTCAAAGGAAATTCATTGTGAATGAGATACCTTTGAAATAATAGGGCGCTACTAGAAGTGGCTGGGTCGCTTATTGCTATAGCCATGTGAGGACTTCTATAGGGACTGCTATAGCCAGTCAGGTCATTCGTGTGAGTGTGAAGAGTTATCCCTCCAATCAAAATTGATCAAATTGAATAATCGATTGTTTTGAAAAATGTAGGTGGGGGGACTGCACAAGAGCCTATAATACAATCTAAGGAAATTGGCATTGTCACAGATGCCAGTAGCTTCTGCCAGTAGCCATACCGATGGATGATAGCCTACATAGTAACCGTATTAGATTTAAGACATTGTGCAAGAAATGTAGCTATATTATCTTTGCTGACTGAACTGGAAATGTGTACATAAATGACTGGCGACTTGTCTCTAGGAATCTACAATCATCTAGTTAGCATGCATATAACAAGTCTTCAAATTAATGGATTTTGGAGAATACGTTGTCAATATGGAAATTAGTCTTACGAAACATATGCAATAAAAAAATATTACACATGTGTGTAAATATATAATAAATATAATACAAAAGAAGGCGGCAACTGCAAAGAAAGATATCGTGGAGAACAGATCATTGGTATACTTAAGAGACATGTCTTTAGATTTCAAATGATTTAATTTTTTTATGATGCCAATTAATAACTTTCAAAATTCTAGATTTATATCAAAGCTCAAACTATCGGAGCCGGAGCCGGAGCCTTTGTGATAAATCGGCTCCGGCTCCGACCAAAACCATCGGGTCCTTAAGGCTCCGGCTCCACAGCCCTGCCAGAGGTGGAGAGATTATTTCAAACAGCTGAATTTATCAGTACGGGATGGCATAAACAGGATGAAGTGCTCCTTTGTAAAGCTCCTTTTCAGAAATGCCTCATTGTACGAGTACATGTAGATAGTAACGAAAATTTCGGTCCTCCAGGGGCAAATTCGGATGAGTGAGCAAGCGAGCGGACTCAGACGAGAAACGATGTTCAGCGAGCGAGCGGGCGAGAAATTTTAAGGTAGATGAGTAGTTAACCTGGAGAGCGAGAAATATCGCAATGATAAAAAAACACTGATAAGCAGGAATTTATAAAATTCTGACTTTCTGACCAAGGGCCTTAATTTCTGACCATTTCTGACTGGTCAGAAAATTCTGACCAAGTGGTCACCCTGGGCAGAGGACGTGCAAGCCCACAAGCCAAAAAGTCGCCGGACCATCTGTTGAGAGTGTTGACAATCCGGACATCCGAGAATATTTCGGCACGAACCCAAACCGGACCTGTTAGTCGAGCTCCATTTCGACCAATTTTATTTAAAGTTAGTAACTACTCAATAACGGGAAATTTTAGCGAATCGATAAAAAGACAAATTTCACGACTTTTCAATTTCGCGTCCAACCGCTAGAAAAATGATACAGTCACTACGAAAGTGCAACATATCGAGGACATTAGTAAATGCCCGAGTAGTTAACCAATTTACAACAATTGCAAGAAACTCGATTATATTTAGTCAGACCATATCAGCTTGAAAATTCTGAAAATTTTCCAGTTGCAAATTATGTTTGAAAAATAAATTATCATGATTCAAGATTCACTAGATCTTCTGTCACTAGATCACTGTTTCCCTGTTAAGAATTAAGGCAAGTGGTGAATATTCATGAGCTCAACTACATAGCCACCAACCAAATGCAATTTTGATGAACACAGAAAGTGCAGGTATGTCCATTAGTAAAGATACGTCTCCATGATTTGGACTATGCAAATGCGTGCATACTTTTCCGACCTCAATTGGGACGTTGAAGAGGAATGAACGTTGGCTTTAATAATCTCTGCTCTGCAGTAGTAAGCAAAACTCCACTTCTGGATAGCGCAAGATGGCCGCCATCGCTGACGTCCCCCCCCTCTGGCACGGCAGAGTGTCGTGGTCGGCCGCCGTGGTGCTTCGGGTCTGAGTCCCCCCCCCTCTGGAACGACAGAGGTTGTGGTCTGTCGTGGTGTGCCGGCCAGGTGGGTTCACGTTCACAACATGTTCGCTGACTCCCCCCCCCTCTGCAACGACAGAGTGTGAGACTCGGGTGAGTTGGTCCGACCGCCTGGTTGACGTGGGCGACCGCCAGGATTAGTCTTGAGGCTATAGTGTGTGATGTTTTTCGTGCAATCTGCTGAATGTTGGGTTGTAAAATGGGTTGTTTCGAGTGGAAGGAGTGGTCGGATGAGAAAACGGAGGTCGGATTCGTATTCAGCGTGAAATTCTGCATCGGTAGGGTGAGTTTCAAGTCAATCGGTGAGAAAAAATTTTCAACATTTTTCGAAAAACGACAGAGTTAGAATTTGGGACGTTTTGGTGTGTAGCGTCAAAACGAAGCATCGGATGAGAAAACGGAGGTCAGATTCGGATTCAGCGTGAAATTCTGCATCGGTAGGGTGAGTTTCAAGTCAATCGGAGAGAAAAAATTTTCGGCTGACGTCCCCCCCCTGGACAGCTTGCTTCGATTTTGGCTTCCAGTGGACGGATTTTGTCGTGCGATAGCTCGTTTGAAAGCTAAGAGTGAGACAAATTCAGTGAAAGAATCGGCTTGTTCCTATCTGTCTTCGTTCAAAAGTTAGAGCGGTTACAAGATTTTAGGTCGGAGCTCGCTCACTTGAAAAAATCCTAAGTGTCAGAGTGACTTTGTATGGGTAAAATTTTGAAAATTTTCCAAAGTGTGGAATTTCGACCTGGGACCACCACCAAAACATTTTTCATCAAATTTCACTGACCCCCCCCCCCGACAGCAATCTTCTAACTTTGGTTCTAGTGGACGGATTTTGTCTTACAGCTACTCGTTTGAAAGAGGAGAAAAAACTGCTCGACAACATTTTTTGTTGCGAGTCAATCGGACCAGCCGTTCAAAAGTTAGAGCGGTTACAAGATTTTAGGTCGGAGCTCGCTCACCTGAAAAAATCCTAAGTGTCAGAGTGACTTTGTATGGGTAAAATTTTGAAAATTTTCCAAAGTGTGGAATTTCGACCTGGGACCGTCACCAAAACATTTTTCATCAAATTTCTCTGAATGAGGGGGGGGGTCAGTGAAATTTGATGAAAAATGTTTTGGTAAAGGTCCCAGGTCGAAATTCGGAAGTTTTAAATTTTTCAAAATTTTCACCACACTGGAGCTCTCACACTTAGGAATTTTTTCACTTGTGGCATGTTACATGCACATGTGCTGACGGACCAACTTCCCGTGGTCATATGAGAATGGTTCAGGTGTCATATTGTAAAGAATGATGAGACGAATCGTTTGCAACAAACCGCATGTCGCTACGATGAATACTTTCGGAGATAGAGCCATTTTAAGTTTTCTTCCGAGCATATATAAACCCCCGACAACGTAAGTCTGATCACTTCATCGAAAGACGAGGTAAGCGACGGTCGTCGCTCTGAGCTCCCGATATCGGGTGTTTCAAAGGACTCTATCTTTTGAAGTAGGCAAGCTATCTTCTTACTTCAAAGTTTGTATGATAGAGTTTGATAGTGTCTTTACTACTGATAAAATTTTTTAAAAGTAGTATGAGTAGTAAAATGCGGAATTTTTTAAAAATTCTTAATTTTCAGTTTTTTCAAAGTTTTAACATATAGACTAAGGTTTTCAAGTATCCTGAGTTCAAATCTGCTATCAGATTTGAAATTTAACTAAGTCTAAGGCAGCTTTGAGGGGTTAGATCCCAGCTACTGATCACTACCTTTGACTCGGCGTTCCTGTTACCACTTCGGGGCAGTGACAATGATGTCTTCAGCTGTAAAGAGCGGGTATCGGGGAAGATCTCTCACTTCCCTAGTGATCAGTACAAGGCCTTCGGGCTGTCGACGGGATCGAGTGCCACTCACTACACTCAAATCTATCATTCCTCACTAAGTGTTGATATTATGTTGAATGTTGAATGATGATATTATGTTCTAGGCCGTATGCTACATTCAAATCTGCTATCAGATTTGAAATTTAACTAAGTCTAAGGCAGCTTTGAGGGGTTAGATCCCAGCTACTGATCACTACCTTTGACTCGGCGTTCCTGTTACCACTTCGGGGCAGTGACAATGATGTCTTCAGCTGTAAAGAGCGGGTATCGGGGAAGATCTCTCACTTCCCTAGTGATCAGTACAAGGCCTTCGGGCTGTCGACGGGATCGAGTGCCACTCACTACACTCAAATCTATCATTCCTCACTAAGTGTTATGCTTTAGTCTGTATACTACATGATTCCAAACTTATACAATTTTCATTATCTTACAGTTAACGAGAAATCTCAGTAACGACAAAAATGGTCAATAACGACAAAAACAAAAAATTTCACATCAAAATGTGTGTATGCGGCCGAATTAACCGCCGAGACGGTCTCAAGGACCACATCAAGAAGGCAGGAGCCGACCACATGGTTATCCTGAGTAGGGTTGCCTGTGTGAAGTGCAGGGTGCTGTTGGTTGTTGGGCAGGAGGCCGAGTTTTATTTGAGGCATGGTGAGTGCACAGGAGGGTTGGTGACCGATTTGAGATTTGTGGAGTTGATGAATGCTGAGAAGGAGCGAATGTTGGGGAAAGAGGCCAAGAATGTTGTTGAGAATGCTAGTGGGAATGCTGTGGAGAATGAGGTAGAGAATGCTGTGGCCGGTTTGAAGGCTGACAAGTGGCGGAAGAGAGTGTTTGAGAGTGATGATGAGGATGATGTGGATTTGGATAGGGAGCGAGTGAGGAAGCGTGTGAGGAAGTTGAGCTCTTCATCGTCGGAGGTATCCAATATTGTTATTAGCGACCCCCCGAAGAGCTCATCTTCCCCAATAGTGAAGGGTGGTGGGGTACGGAAGCAGTCGGCGCGGTGGGATGAGGACATGGAAAAGAAGCATGTGTCGCAGCAAGCGGCACATGCTTTGTTGGTAGATCGCTACGAAAGTTTGAAGAAGGTGAATGAGAGAACGTTGAGTGAGTTGAGTGAGCTGAAAATGAAGGAGGTGAAATGTAAGGAGGTGGCAGATGAGAATATCCGTATGAGGCGTGTTGTGAAAGAGTTGAAGGAGAATGTGCGAGTGTTGGAAGACAAGAATGATGAGTGTGAGAAGAGGGCGAGTGCTGCGGAGAGGAGAATGGGAGAGGCAGAAGCGAAGTTTGAGGAGATGATGAAGGAGATGAGTGTGTTGAGAGCGAGGAATGTTGAGTTGGAGAGGACTGTGGCTCGGCGGGGTGATGAGAGGCAGGCGTGTGAGAAGTTGGAGCGCATGAGGGATGAGTGGGAACGTGTGAATGAGGATCGTTTGTTTGAGTTCCACATCCCTATTCGGGATAACCATCTGGCCGGCGAAGTCCTCGTCAATAAAAGTCTGGACGAAAGTATTGTATGCTATCATGGACATCCGAGTAAGAAATGCCTCCACGCCACACTAAGAATGCGCGGGCATCTGCACAAATTTTCAATCAGGAAGCCCGCGAGACTGCCTAAGGATGACTAACTTGGTAAGTGAAAAGCAAATAAGATAGTATATCCTATTCTAATACATATCATTTTCATTGCAGATCTTTGCCTGCCTTCACCACCCCATCAATTCACTCCCGAGAACGAACCATCGGCTCTCTTAAGGGCCACCTAGGGGCAAGACATGATAGAACCTCCTCGCGGTTTGCCCTGGGCAGTCTTCGGACTGGCGAATACTATCATTAAGTTGAATCTGCTATCAGTCAACTTGAACGTTGCGTCGCGTTAGAGGGGTATATAAACCACTGCCTCTCATTTCATTTCATTTCAATCATGCAGACGCCGAACAGTCAAGTCAGCTCTCCTCGCGGACTGCAGTTAAGGCCGCGAAATTTATTTGAGGAGTTTGTCAGGCTAGAGGAGCAAGACAGAGTTTTTAATAATCTTGCTCGGATTGGCAATCCGATGACAGCAACTGCTGTCAATCCAACGGAATGGCGCTACATTCCACTTTTTAGCCATGTGCCAGTTAGTGTGGAAGTCGACAGTGCTACCAAAGAGAGAGTCAAAGACTCTCTCAGCAGAATTGGTAGGGTGTAAGATGACGTTACTCCCGAGAATGAACCATCGGCTCTCTTAAGGGCCACCATGGGGCAAGACATGATAGAACCTCCTCGCGGTTTGCCCTGGGCAGTCTTCGGACTGGCGAATACTATCATTAAGTTGAATCTGCTATCAGTCAACTTGAACATTATGCAGTCGATTGCTATCCCTGAAGCATTCTGATTCGCTGTTGAGCAATTCATTGTTGAAAACCCTATATAAGCTAGAAGATTGTAGCGCTTCTCATTCAATTTGAAGTCACGATGGAAGCGACATCTGCCGACAACATTCCCGTCTTCACCGATGAAGACAACGGCATTCCCGAGTTCGTCATCCTCGACGAGTGGGATGAGGAGGATGAGAAGAAGGGGAAGATCAAGAGGATCGTTTGGACGGATGAGGTATGGACTCCAAATACCACTCGCATCCGAAAGGTGCCAGATGCACCAGTACGACCTCGGCGGTATAGGGTCTATGACAACCTAACCGTCATACCCATTGACTATTCCAGTCAATAGTCAAATTCACGTCCCCGAGAACGAACCATCGGCTCTCTTAAGGGCCACCATGGGGCAAGACATGATAGAACCTCCTCGCGGTTTGCCCTGGGCAGTCTTCGGACTGGCGAATACTATCATTAAGTTGAATCTGCTATCAGTCAACTTGAACGTTGCAAATGAAGTTCGGTGTAATACTTCCTTTCGACGGGCGTTCCTGTAAAGGGCGGCGGTGAAACCCGTAGCTATGTATACCGCAAGGGACATTCGGCAATGGTCAATCTTGTTAAACCTCTCTGCGTCATGTTTGCAAGTGATTGCCTCTGTCTCAACGTAGTATGCATTCGCGTCAGGGCGACATTTAGCCAACTGTCGAAGGTTGCCTAAAACTTTCCATTGCATACGTTATGAGAACCATGAGTTCTACCTGTCTCTATCAATGAGACGAATTGATGAATGGAATGAAATGGGAGGACACTCACGCGCCACACGCAACATAACACACTTCTCTCTTCCGTAGTCTAACAAGCTCTTTACACATGGATCGCAGTCGATTGCTATCCCTGTATCAGAAGTGTAAGCTATCTTAATTTTATCTAACACTATTTCATCTACCATCATCGTCCATATGAAATGTTTTAAGATTTACAAGTTAGACTAAGCGTGCTACTATTTCCAAATGAAAAAGTATACATGGTTAAATCATCCACTTAAGCCCATCCGTAGTCTAACAAGCTCTTTACACATGGATCGCAGTCGATTGCTATCCCTGTATCAGAAGTGTAAGCTATCTTAATTTATTTGACACTATTTCATCTACCATCATCGTCCATATGAAATGTTTTAAGATTTACAAGTTAGACTAAGCGTGCTACTATTTCCAAATGAAAAAGTATACATGGTTAAATTATTCACTAAAACCCCATTCAAGTAAGTCAGTATGAAAGCAAAGATAATACGAAATAAACATTTATTATGGCATGTATTTCAAAAGGTCTTCATCGTCAATATCGTCCCAGAGTCTGGCTTCACATAGATCACAAAAACAGTTGAGCTGCTTTAAACGTTCTTCTGCAGCGTCCCTCACTTTCTCAATGTACGCCCACTCCGCCACGGTTCGCGGTTGGGAGTTAGGGGTGTACCACTCCCATATTTGATGCAAGTGCGACTTGCTGGTCATCTCCATCACCCCTTCGGCATCATATTGTAAATATTTCCACCGTATGCCTGCTAGGTCGGGCAACTCCTCTTCATCCTCCTCCGATAATGATAACTTTCGTATATTGTCGAGATTGTATGTCTTCTCCACCTTCACCTTTCTTGGTGCATTTGGTGTAACGAGCACCTTTGCTGATGTACATGGAGAGGAGAACTCCAATGCGGTATTTGGTGTTGTTGGAGGACTTGTCATGTTGTCTTTGAAATGCTGACTTTGAATAATGATAACTTTAACATTTTTCTAATTCTTAAGTATACACAAGCAGCCAATCAGAATGAACATCCAATGAATGAAGAGAATGAAAGTATATAAGCAAAGTGACATTCAGGTCATTTCATTTAATCTGTGAATCATACAAGTGACGAACGCACGATCTCTCTCTTTGACTATTATTCTGTCTGATCATATTTCATTAAAATGGTAAGTTAAAGATTTCCTCTCTCATCTCCCTCAAACGTGTGACTAATAGCATCTTCCTCAATTTCAGGCATCAACTTCATCACCAACGCCCTCTCTTCTCGAGGAAAGTTTAGAGTTATTGAGTCAAGGTAGGTTGTAACACTACACTGAGGCTTGAACAGAGATGAAAGAATGATTTCTCTTTCAGGTGATGTGAGTTCCAGCTCAGGACTCTCGCGGCAAGGCAACGAGTGGGAATGTGCCGACTGCGGACATATGTTTACAAGGAAGCACAGTCTCCTTCGACACATCAAACAACGTGTGTGTCAACGCAAAGCGGCGTCAATCTCCGGAGGTGAAGTTGATTCTGACGATGACATCTCCTTTCCTTGCGATTTGTGCCCTCTTTCTTTTGATAGTCACTTTCAGCGATCTTCGCACAGACTTCAACACACGCATGCAAATGATCACTACACCAACGGTACCTCTACCATCTCCCTCATTAATGTTTCACACAATAATTTAGTACGCGACTACTGCATGGAGCCCAATACTCAAATAGTAGATTTTCCTGAGTGGCTCCTTCAAAATTCAAACATTATCGAAGCGCTCTTCAACAATTTAGATAATTTTAGAATGAAGGCGCTCATCTACCTTAAACTAAAATATATTAAGATAGATTTTCAAACGGGTCAAGTGACGGAGAGAATACAGTTTCATGTTCCTTCCTCTTCCGCAACCGAAGTTGTAGACTGCGAGTCTTGGCTAAATTTTCACATTCAATGTTTAAAATCAAATGTAGATAAATTCAATCAACGCGACAGCGCTCTCATTTTTGATGGTGTGGACTCAGCCATATTCAAAATTTCCCTATTAGAAAGTCATGCAGCTCGAGGCACATTTAAACTACCAAAAACGTTGTATAATAAGAAAGCTGTCATCAATGTCGATTGTAAATCACAGTGTTTCAAATATGCAGTCCTATCCATCCTTCACTATAATGATATCAACGCGAATCGAAATCATACCTATAGCTATAGACAGTGGGAGGATGAACTAGACTTTGAAGGTTGTGATAGTAACAACATGAAAATCAAAGATGTAGAAACGTTCGAAAAACATAATAAGATTAAAATTGTCGTTCACGTGTGGGAGAAGGGGTTGAAGGGTGCCCGCTATAATTCACGTTCAACTTGTTATGAACGTGTAGTCAACCTCTTATTAGTAAAACAAGATGATAGCGAGGAATGGCACTACTGTGGTATTCCCAAAATCTCTCGCTTGTATACTCACTTGGGGCACTCTAAAAGAGGTGAACATTTTGTATGCGACCGCTGCATCCGCTCCTTTTGGAGTAAAGATAAATTTGAAACTCACTATGAATGGTGCAAGCGAGGTAAATTACAAATGGAACGCATGCCCAAAGATAAAATATTTTCACATAGGGATAATGGTGACGAATTAAGTCCCCTGCGTGTCATTTACGCAGACATAGAATGCTACATTGATGATATCATCCACAAGCCAGCAGCCATATCCTGCTATGAAGTATGGCATGACCACTTTAGGAATAGACAAAACAAAATGCATACTTGGCAAGGTGAAGATTGCATTTCAAAATTTCTAGAATTTCTCGATAAAGCTGCTAAATTTCAACAATCATATGATTCCCAATTGCAGCGTAAGTCACTACATATGTCAGATGAAGACAAACAAAAATTTGAAAGTTGCACATCCTGTCCTAAATGTCATAAAACGTTTGATGACGATAAAATTAAGAAAGTGCGTGATCATGATCACATCACTGGTAAATTTAGAAACGCACTCTGCTCCAAATGTAACTTTTCACTTAGGTTGAGACGTCGTGTACTACCCGTCATTTTTCATAACTTTAAGGGCTATGACAGTCATATGCTCATAAAAGGAGGGTTGAGCCAGATGAAATCGTGGCAGTTTAATGTAATAGCACAAACGAGAGAAAAATTCATGGCAATGACAGCAAAAGTACCAGTAGATAAAACTAAAGAAAATAAGACAGTCTTCTTCGAAATAAAATTTTTAGATTCATTTCAATTCATGTCAGCGTCACTAGCTTCTCTCGTTCGTAATCTCAAGTTTCTTCCCCATAGTCAAACTTTGAAGAAACACTATCCAAACTTAACGGATGAAATAATCACTCGCAAAGGAGTCTTTCCTTATGCGTATTTTAGCTCAATGTCTAAACTAAATGAAACAACCCTTCCTTCCATTGACAAATTCAAAAACGATTTGTCGGGTGAAGATTGTCCAGTAGAGGACTACGACCATGCTCAAGAGGCATGGTTAAAATTTGATTGTAAAACGTTTGGCGATTATATGATCGCTTACTTAGAATTAGATGTCTTTTTGCTGGCTGATGTCTTTCAGGAATTTCGACGAGTGGCATTAGAAGAAGACAAATTAGATCCTGTCCACTTTGTCAGTCTACCAGCCATGTCCTTTAAATCAGCCTTTAAAATGACTGGTGAGACCATTCATCTCTTACAAGACCCGGAGATGTATAATATATTTGAGCGCGGAATACGCGGTGGTCTCACATTTGTAAATAAACATCATATAAAATCTGAAACAGTAGGTGATGATCATATCCACCTAAAGTACTATGACCAAAATAATTTATATGGCAGTTCACTGTCTAAACCACTACCTCATTCCGAGTTTAGTTGGTTAAATCAAGATGAGCTTGAGTATTACTCCAACCCTTCAAACATACTGAAGATTCCAGATGAAGGTGATTGGGGATATTATTTTGAAGTGGATTTGATTTATCCAAATAGCATTAAAAATAAAACTGCTGATTTCCCACTCGCACCTGAATCTGGTGAAGTGACTGAAGATATGTTTTCACCATTCATGTCACAATTTCATAATAACTTAACAGAGTGTGGACAGCCAAGGTACAAACCATGCCGCAAACTTTTACTCACCCAATATGATAAGAAAAATTATCTCGTACACTTCTGCATATTAAAATTCTATTTAGAAATGGGCATGCTTCTAAAGTCAGTTCACCGCATTATCAAATTTAGACAGAAAGCCTTCCTCAAACCCTACATAGATAGTAACAGTCAAAAACGTGCACTCGCCCAAAATAATTTTGAAAAGGATTTTTATAAATATAAGAATAACAGTCTATTCGGAAAGACCATGGAGGATGTTAGAAAACGTATGAATTACAAACTAGTCGTTGATGAACAAAAATATCACAAATTGACCTCATCACCTCTTTTCATTGATAGAGACATCATCGATGAGGATCTTGTAGGTGTTAAAATGATTAAATCAGAAGTTGAGTTGTGCAAACCCATCTATATTGGGCAAGCCGTTTTAGATTATTCCAAGCTTGAAATGTATCAACTCTTCTACAAAATATTAAAACCATGCCCTCTCGTAAAAGAGGTTCGCTTGCTGGGTGGTGATACAGATAGTTTCTTTTTAGGAATTACCACTCAAAAAGATTTAAATTTTAATGAAGTAGGCAAGTCATTAGAAAAATATTTCGACACATCTAACTACAATCCCACTCATCCACTCTATTCCATACAGAATAAAGCCAAACTTGGTTGTTTTAAGGATGAAACAGCAGGAAAGGAAATAGATGAAATGATTCTCCTCCGTCCTAAAATGTATTCCATGAAACTAAAAGAATGTGCAGATAGTATTAAGCGTGCTAAAGGTATATCAAAATCCATTGTTCATAAAATGAAACATCGGTCCTATAAGAAGGCCTATAAAAATAAAACTATAACGTTTGTCAATATGACAATCTTAAAATCTCAAGTTCATACTGTGAAAACGTACACGTTCAAGAAACGAGCACTTTCAGCATGGGAGGATAAGAGGTGTTGGATAGGACATAACACATCTCTTCCACATGGACATCCTGACACAAACATACCTCCACCCAAAAGAATAAAACTCACGCTACCACATTCAGGAGATGTATTGACATAATCAACTTTAACTCAGTATTTTGATGTTGCTTTTTGTAGATATACATGGTTGTTTTATGTATCGCATGAGATCGTTTCTTCCTTGTGAATATATGCCTACAGTCAGCCCATTCCCCCTATATCTGTGAAAAGACTTTTTCATATACATATTTTTATTTCAATAAACATATCACAATGACTTCACTTTGTTTTCCGAAACACTAAAGTTACGAGGGATTTAGTATCTTTCACATGGATACACTCTTGTAAACCATTGGTAATTTTGATAGCAATAGAGGGTATAGTTTGTTTGACGACGGGATGATAGAAAATAGATTCAAACATCTTCTCGACTATTCCATATGAAGCGTCTTTATCATGAATGAAATCGCGTAAAATGTATTCTTTTTTCTCGCCAACAGAAATAGGTAAAATCAAATCACTTTGAATGTAAAGGTGCTGTTCATGTTTATCAAGTGTCATTGGTGTTTCTATACCAATCGTATGCGCAGCAGCAAACACAGTTTGTAGCATTGAAAAGCCAAAGAGTTTTTTCAAATTTTTACTCAATTGACATTGAATGTCATCACCCAGTTTCAGAACAACGCGTTGATTTTCAATTGAAAACGAAATGTGGTGTGTCTTTGCATCATATTTACTTTTCATCACATGCTTCAACTTCTGTTGTATATAAGGATTTACTACATGAATGAAGCTTTCAACTGTATGATATAGACGCGGCATTATATTGATAGCAACTTTAGATTCTTCATAAGACTGGTAAATTTTCTTGATGCGATCGCCATAGATGTCCACCCACCATTCATCATTAACTGAATCAGCTTTAGTGTGATATTCATGAGAAGCATACACCACACCGCTTCCAATAATAGGTGTTGGATGTCTTACAAAATGACGCAAGGTTGGAGAGAAATAAACTGTAAGTTTGTCATTATATTTCTGAATAACCAACTTATTTTTGTCCGCCATAATTTTCTCTCCATACTTCTTACCCACAGTCTCATTCCATCGTTTTACTAACTCAATAAGTGATAAAGGTTGAACACCACGCTTTTTCAAAATGATGCGTTCTTCACATTCTACAACATCTTCATCAAATATTTTAAATCTATAATGAAATTTGTTGATTCGATTTGAATAAACTTTTCTAACATTTGCAGTAGCAATTGACATTAGATGTAGTCCATGACCAAAACCGAGATGCGGATAGAATTCATTATCCAACCTCAGTGTAAGACCTTTAGTAAAAGAATGAAAGCGAAGGAACTGTCTCCCACTCCAATGATAGATAGTAAACTCATAAGCTTTCTGATTTTTATTCTTCATGATGGAAGTATTACCACTGTTGAATGCCTTAATAATTTTCTCATTCCCAAATGGCTCATAAGAATCTGATTTTATCTGAATCCATTCATAGTTCCACTTTCCATCTGATGTTAAATTGTATGGGAACTGAAATGCATTATTCATCGTTGTTCCATCATGGGTGCGAGGAGTCAATATCATTTCTTCCAAATCATTCACATTCTGAATATTGCTATCATAGCAAATACTAGAAACGCCAACCTCCCATTCACCTTCTAAATGCAGTGGGCGATTTAATTCTACTCGATAGTCTGATGGTTTATTTTTGGGAAATTTATTCATAGAAGCATTACTGGGCAAGTAGATTAGAAACGAGTCCTTATTTTCACTTTCCATATTATTCACATTGGAAAAATATATTAGCATACGTTTGCATTAACTCTTCATTCGGAAATGGAGTGTGATACTTGTCACAGCATCTTTATGAAAAGGAATCAACGCACCAGCATCGTCATAAATGGCAATATCAATTTGTGGGATGTAGTTTGATTTCAGCTTTGTATAATGCACTTTCTTGAAAGTATGCTCAGATAAAATACTGCAGCTTTTTGGCTGGTATGGTATCATTGCTAGCAATGGAGCTTCAACATCTCCCACACGTACATCTTCACCAATATTGGAATATATCTGAAAATAGTTAATACGACGCGATAGCGACATGTCTGCGCTAGCTTTGGTTACAGTACCACTTTTAAAGATATTTTGGTCAAAACCCAAAATGTCCATTAGAGTTTTATCCATAATTAGTTCAATACCTTTTCCACTTATAGTGAGAGACAAAGTACCTTCTTTTTCAGAAAATGAAATATGTTGCTCATTAATCACTTCATTTAAATAATCTACAACCAATTTAACCGAAGTAATAATGCGAGGCATCAACACTCTTGTTTCATGTAAGATACCACCTAAAGGCTCTACACACTTTCTGTATAAAGATACGGTCCATTCTGTATCAAATTGATTTGACCTTTCACATGGTAAATGTTGCATATCAGATTTTCCATGAACAGCTGCAGAACGATGTCGTAAGAACTGATGAAAATCTTTTGAACAAACTAATACTAGATCATCATCATTTAATTTGCTTATTGCAATATGATTAGATGATTTAATATAAGTCAATGTTGCCACTTGTTTGCCATCAACTCGAAGGAGATAATTAAATTTCTTCAATAATGTTTCAGGAGTCATGTTTGTCTTTCTTGGCTTAATCACAATCTTCTTCACCAACGTCTTCTCATTTCTTGGAATAAGATCTACATAATAAGCTTCCTCTCGATATATTAACTGTTTATGACCACTTATGTGGTAATTAACGTTAAAATTATCATAGCTTGTTAAGGCGCTAGCGAGGTAGCCTAAATCATTTCTTAAACTTGGACTTAAACCAACAATCCAATCTTTCTCAACTACATGATGTACATAATTATAATCATCATTGTGCGGAGTAAATTGGACAATATGTTTACTCGCTTTATTCAAGAAATCATATATAAACTTTTTACATGATAAGAGATCTTTCTTTGGCCACTGTGGAATGTATACTCGGCACCCCTTTTCACATTGATAAGCAGCTGTACGCCTCATATTAATAGTCATCACCTCATGATCAAAAGTATAGACACAGTTGCTATAAACAAGTTGAGTGACACCCACTTCCCAATTTCCATTTAGCTGTTGTGCATGATCAATGGGAGTAGAAAAGAGTGCGGCTCGATTACTAGTAAATCTCTTTGTAGCCGCATTGCTAAGCAAAATATGATAAAACGACATTTTTATATTGCTGATCTGCAACTTTGCATAACATCATGAAGACTTGGATTTTGGACTCTCTACAATATATCAGAGTTGATCGTGATGGAAACGTACATTTCAAAAATTCTCATGGTCATACATCAAGAGGAATTACATTAACATGGCGACAATTTGTCAACCTCAATGATATCATGAGGGATTTGGAATATTTTGAAACATTAAGATTCATCTCCTTGGGTGATCAAGTTTGGCTTCAACATTACAGAAATGAAATTCAAATCTACCATTCTCATTCCGCAAACTGTTTCTCATTTCGCAAATACAATTGGGAGAAGTATAGAAGATATATACATCGCTCCATCATGACATTTATTCGTCGTGAGTTCATCGCCCTACTATGCAAATCTTAATCAGACATGACTACCACACATCATGAGTTGGAAATTAGATTCCCTACAACGTATTGAAACGGATCATGATCGAAACGTCTATTTCAAAGATTCAACTGGAAATGTGAGAAGAGAGTTTGCTTTATCTTATCGTCATTTTCAATCTCTACATCATATCATGAAGGACTCGAAATACTTCTATATGAAAAGACATTCACGTATTGGAAATCGCATCTGGCTGCGCGTCAACAATCGGCGAATTCAACTCTATCATTCCCAACTTCATACTAACTTCACATTTCATCAAGGTAGTTGGGAAAAGTATAAAAGGAAGGTACATCGCTCAATTTACTCATTCTTTCATCATGAAGCGCCATCACTACACCATCGTCAACATTCTCCGTCGCTTCAGACTCTACACCAAAATCGATCTCACAACATTACACCAACAGCTTCCAAACAGCAAGTATTACCCGGGCCGTCCTCAAATGTTAGTGGTGAAGATGAACAATTCACGGAATCTTCAACTCTTCCCAAATGGGACTGTACAGATTCTCGGCGCCCTTTCTCATTCATCGGCGCAGTCAATGCGCTTAGAGCTACAAAGACTACTACGTCGGATATGGAAGAGGGAGAGGTGTGTGATGTCGAATCTGACTGTGGACAATATGGTGATCTCTACTCAATTGAGTGACAGTGTATCATTTTTGAAGATTCGTACCAGCAGTTACAGTTTGTGTTATGAACCCGAACTTTTTCCTGCAGCTCTCATTAGTTGTTGGTTACCTGTGCATGTGGCAATCTTTCATAATAGTAAAGTGATCATTACTGGACTAAAATCTCATGTACAAGCAAATATGATCCTAGACTATCTCATTGAGTATGTACGTACCCAGCGGATTGTAAAATAAAAAACAATTTTTCCAACATGATGTTTTTATTTCAAATCATGATAGAACTTACAAATCATTTTTTCATTAGAGGATGGATTACATGAAAAGTTTTGAATAACAGATGCAAATCGAGATACATGTAAACGTCTTAAGATGAAGTACAGTACAAAAGCACCACACGTTGATGAAAGTGGATGTTGTAGTATGCGTTCATTTCGCTGATATTGACGCGTATGTTTTCTCAACCACTGCTGTGTTGGTATATTTGGAGGTTGAGCAAGAGAGTCAAATAGTTCACCACGTCGGTCTTCTCCAATAAAGATCGCTTTCCAATGCTCACCGCCTAAATTCTGCGAATGAGTGTTTAGCACAATAAAGATGGGATAGTGATTTACTGCAGGTGGTAAGGTATCGAGTGAATAGACATTATCGAAAGCTTTCAACGTCGCTTCGTCTGCATTACGCTGCACTTTAGTCTTAATATCGTCAGCAGTCAACCAACTCATTAACGATTATACTGAAGAATCACGTCACGATACTTTGTAATTTCAATATTTGAATCGAAGACTGCATAAATTAATACATTGATCGTCTCAGGTAGTGTTCTTTTGAACGTCAAATCCAAACGAATATTATGAGGTACGTTCGCTTGACGATAGGGTGCACTAATATCGCTGTCAGCAGTCAAATCAAATGCATAAATAGTATATCCACTCTTAAACTCTTTCATAGTCAGTCCGTTGGTGTCATCCGTATTGTAAAAGCCAAAGACATCCATAAAATCAACATAACTGCGCATAAATTGATCCGAAGCAAAATCTGGTTTGTAGGGTGGACCAGGATGACTCACACCATTTACACGTAAAGCAATTTCACTTAACTGATTGTGTTTAAAATTGAAAGGATTCTTCTTTATATTACCATTAAATGCATCATTTTCAACCATTGCCACCATGAGGAGCTTCGGTGCTTCCGATGGAAAGAGGCCATCTTTCATGAAACTCTTTTGATCTTTCGGAATTGTAAAGGTGAGAAGCTTTGTATGCTGAACGGGGTAAATGGCATTTTGGCGGTTAAGACCTTCAGCATGCCCTCTAATGACACTTGGATTCGGTACTACTCGACGAATGTAAAGTGCAATATCTTCCACATGAATTCTAAAATTGTCAACTTTAGCAAATGCATTCAGCGCAAATTCAGGCTTATTCAATGTCAGCTTGAGTCGCATGCTGGTATTACACAGTAAAAACTTTGACTGTCTAAAGAAGTCTAAATTCAGCGGACCATATAGCTGACATACTCTACTATCTTTAATCATAGCAGATCGCTTTACAAAGCCACTGTTTGTTTCAACATCAAATTTTCCTGCTTCATCTCTGTACCATCCCATGGCTTCCATATGACTTTTTTGTGCTGCTGGATGAAACTGTGATACATGATTGAAATATGATTTATAGGGATAATCGCTTTGACCACCTTCCACCTGCTGCTCTCCAATCGTTAGAGAAACATCGCGAAGTAATGTAGTCAATGGTAAATTGTTCAGTCCAACTTTATGTGCATCGTCAATAGCAGTTCCATCTGCTTGCTGAATTCTAAACCTCAAATCAAGCATCGCATAACTCAAATCTATGTAGTCATCACTACCACCAGGAATAACAAATTCAATGGGGCCAGCATTCTCAGCTGTTCGAGGATGATAATCTACAATACTTGAACTAAGAATATCTGTCTGTATGGCTTGTTGATCAAACAAACAAAAACCGGAAGTTTTACACTCCATGATTAGAAGTTATAGCAGCGTCGTCGTTTAGCGCCTGATGAATGATTAGAGCCTCTACGACGTTTGCGTGAATGCCTTTTGACTGAAGATCGCACCTTACCAGCTCCGCGATGTTTCCTCCTTCCTTTATTCATTCGTTTAGGTGATTTCTTTCCTTGAGTAACACCAGCAATGGTCTGCTTCAATGTTTTTAAACCGCGTTCCTTCCCACGATTCAACAAACTGCTCTTAAAACTTCTACCTCTGGAAAGATCACTAGCAACATCACCAGCAAAGCCAACGGCATTACTTAAAACATTTCGTTTTAAAGATCTACCGACATTGGATATGAGAGGTGCTACAACAGATTTCAGTGCACCAAGTATGCTACCTCCACGTTGGCGGCGAGCGCCGATGTAAATTTGTCCTCCACCACTTACGTAGGAGGGTCGTGAATAAAATGAGGCAGTTGGATTCATAGCTCAAACCCTAAACATTGTTAGTTACAACTTTGCATGAATCACTGTCGATCACTTAGATGAAAGATGTCGGCACGACGCATCCAAGAGTTCATACTTGAAGGATAACCAGTCCATTTAACAAGACACCATTCTTCACCTTGCCGTTTTTTACATCGAATGATTTTCTCTACCAAATATGTTTCACTTTCAGTGACTACCTCAATCTCATCGCGGTAAAAGCTACCCTCAATTTCTTCATTATCGTAATCTTTCAACTTGTAGGTGGTCGGAGAGTCTTTTTGATTAATCCTTGATACTGTAAATACCTCCTCTGTCCAATTCGGGAGGTACCCTTTAGCAAAAACACTTTTCACTTTTGAGATACGAACTTTATCGCCAATTTTCACATCACTTTTCACATGAGTACGTTTACGTTGGAATGATTCGCGCACTTTATCTACATTGTCAGCATTTACATCTACTGGTCTGAGTCCAATAGAACGATGGATAGAGTGATTGTAGGCATGGAGTGTATCTTGTAGAACCTTTGTCCAATTTTGTGTCAAGTTGGCAGTAAAATGTCGCCACAAGCGATTTTTTAATGTGCGATTAAAACGTTCAACGAGTGCAGCTTTATAAGCGCTCTTTACACTAAACAACTCAATGTCATGCCTCTCAAATAATCTTGTCACATGCTGATTTTCAAACTCTTTTCCTTGATCACTCTGAATTCTTTTTGGAATGCGACCTTCTCGAAAAATTGTTTGGAATGCTTTTGCTACTCCTTTCCCTTCTTTAGTTTTTAAAGGTTGAGCCCACGCATAACGCGAGAAAATATCAATGACGGTTAAAATAAAATTATTGCCCGAGTTATGTTTTGAAATGGAGGCAACATCACACAAATCTGCTTGCCACTGTTCATCGATGTCATGAACAATATAATGGCGGGTGCGGTACTTCTTTTTCGCTTGTTTGTGGAGTGCATAGGTAGCCTGACCCTTTAACCATCGTTTCACTTGTGATTGTGGAAGACCACTCGCTTTTGATAATTTCTTGATAGATGCAAATCCTGCCGGATGTTTTACATCATAATAGATTGACTTCAAACGTTCAGTCGATGACGGCTGACTCTTTTTCCTCCTTCTCATCTTTTTGTTTTCTTGCCTTTCTACATTTACAACAACTGCAGCATTTAGCTTTAGCGGTTTTGCGATCGTGTTCACATTGCTTAGGGGTTTCATTATGAGAGCTGGCGCAGCAAGTGCAAGTGACAACGACATTCACCTCTGGCGGCTCATTACATGGCAAGCAACACATCTGCTTCATATTAATAGTCTGAGAACATGTATTTCCTAGGAGCAGCTGTTTTACGTTTTCCTTTTACCAGTTTTAGTGGCGATGTAGATCTACGTCGAGTTCTTCCTCTTGTTTGCTTAGTGAGTGTGGGAGGGGATGTAGCAGGTGACGTCTTAAACCAATTTGTTGGCATTTTCATCGTCTGAGGCATTGGAGTAGTAGCCACTGTTGAATCAAGTTCTTTCAATGTCTCATTATTTAAAGCAAATTTTGGCACATTATGCTTTTTCAATAGTTTAAGAAAGTATGACCAACCAGGTGGAACATAGCCCTGACGGCGCTTTCTACGTGTCGCATACTGAATCAAGTCTTCATAACGTGAAGCATCAATCACTTTATTTTCATCTGTAATGATTTCTCCTCTATCATTTACATTGAGATGGGGCTCAATACTATTGAAAAGAGATATGGCATGTGCGCGAGATGCTAAAGGTGTAGCAGTCGATACAGAGTCACGCATCTTATTCTTCAAGTTTTTCAATTGCTCAACAGTTTCCGATTGTAATAATACAGCACGATGTGGATCTTTGATGTGAACATTTTGCTGATAATCTATTTCTTTCCTATACATTTGATTTGCAAGAGGTTGCTTTACTTGCTGCATGGCAGTCAATTGTACATATTCATCCTGAGGAATAACAATCATGCGAGAATAAGAACTCATAGTTTGTAGATAATCATGGGAGTTTTCAAAATATCACTTCGAAATCTAAATTCTTCCGGACACTCTTGCGTAAAGTCAATGAATAAGTAACCGTATGGTTTTTCAGTAGCTGCTTGAAAAATTTCAATTAAGGCTTTTGATCCTCTGGGTGCAACTTGTCGCGCTAAAATTTCAAATTGACTTTTATCTCGCGGATTCTTGAAAATAGCATAATAGTGTGTATTCAGGTTTCGTGTACGAGCTTCTTTTCCATCAGGAAACAAATTTTGTGTGATATAGATGATAAAACACCTTTTATGGTGTGCTGCGCGAGTGAACATATCTGTAACATCTTTTGAATTCTTACTTTCTTTTAATAAATCATCCAATACAACAACATCATTAGACTGAAGTTTATCCACTGGAATAATTCCTTCATGTCGAATAAAGTTGCGACTTTGCAATTCCTGAAACAGCGACGGTTGATAAATACCATAACACCAAATCACTCGATTGATAGGTTCCTTAAACAACTCCCTTCTTTTATCCAATAAATTCAGCGTGAAAACAGTTTTACCTGCATGAGATGGACCTGATACAGTCAGAACTTTATCACATTGAAGTCTGAAATCCATTTTATTACTTTGAGATTCAACATTTGCATAATTAACGCTTAGAGCCAAAGATATTACCCAATAGGTTGCCCACGGCAGGAGCTATCATTGGAAGTATTGCTGAAAGGAAACCGCCCTTTTGTGTTAGAGTTTTCCTCTTTCTTTGAAGGGTGACTTTAGGATTGGAGATGAAACGCAATTTCGTAGCATATCGCTTAAGTAACTTTCGTTGTTTTGGCGCTAATTTCTTCGTCCTCAACTTCCTCACATGAGAAATAATTTCACAAATGAATTTATCGTTAGCATGTCGTATAGCATTGTATCGCTGATTTGCTTTCATTCGTCGGAGAGCTTGAATGGCTGAAGAAAACTTTTGACTTTTACGTTTCGCCATTTTCCGTGTTAGTCTTTGCTAAAACCTATCTTTACCACATTTGCATAGGTACTAACTATTGCGACATAAGTGACACTCGAAATGAGCAATATCACAGTGGTTACATTGGCAAAGTTGAATGCAATTACGTATGAAACAGCGTTGACAAAAAGCATGCTTACATCTCTTGAAGATGCGCTTTTCATTTCCATCCTTTCGCTTACATACATCGCAACACATAGTTTCACCGTTACTGATGTCTATAGCAAGTCTTTTTGAAGATATGAATTTGCTAGCCTTTTCTAAATAATAGACGCATGTACAGAAGGAATATACTTCGAGAGTGAGCAGACATAGCTCGAAAACCAGTTGTGCTACAATCAAGTACCACTGCATTTTCAATTTTTCTTTATGGAAAGTTGAATGTGAATATCTGAAATCGCTTCAATCACTAGACTGCTACCATGATGGTTAAATGCGTTAAGACGTTCAGCAATTTTTATCATATGCCTTTTAAAAAATTCTTGGGGGTGATCTACCACTTCCATTGAGTAAGAAGCAAAATGGAAAGAGCGACTTTCCACCTCTTGCTTTCCAAAATGACTAAACTTAATTTTCGCAACTAATCGCGCCATGATAATGCTATCAGAGAATGTATTCATTAATTCTAGAAAAAGAGTGCTAGCATCATCGACCACTGCTTCGATGTCGGTCTCATCTTTATGAAATTTTATCACATAATCTTGAACAGCTCCTTTTAAACTTTGCCTATGAAAACGTAATGTTCCGCAGTCGTTTGAGAAAGACATGATCGCCCTTTATCTAACCCATCCATTGCATGAAAACAACAACTCTTCTCATAGTAACATTTATTGAATAACGGTAACAAGCATGCATTATAAATCAATGGTTTGAAAGAGATAAAATAGATACAGCTGATAACTATCATACAGCGAGCAATGATAACCATACAGGACTTTGACAGTGTTGAGGTAAGGAGGAAAGAAGCATTGGTTATGAACGTAGCTACTACAACGAACAGACAAAATAGGAACACACAAATCCTTAAAACGTTTCGTGACTTCATGATAATGTTGATTCACTCTACTATCCCAAGGCGGGAGCAAAATATCATCAATGATTAGATTGGGAAATACTTTCCTCTCCTTACCAGGATTATTACAAAAGATGCGTATAACATTGAAAGCAGCTAACCATCGTTTAAAGTCAATAAGAAGAGCACTTTCACAAGAAAAGCCATAGTCTTGCAAATATTTCAGATTAAGTCCATGAATGTGTTTTCTCGCCCATTGATCAACATTGGGATCGCAGTTGGCATGTTGATGATAGACACTAACAATCTGATATGTCCAATTGTTCATAGCAATAGCACTGAGCTCCTGTACAGGTTCACCCTCACAATCCATAAAAATGATGATAGAAGCCTAAAACGGAAATTTACACATCTAAGGAAACGTTCTATAACATATTACAAAATGAAGAATTACATCGATGCTTTTCACGACAAAATACACAAATGATATGATGGCAACGAAGAAGTAAAATGTATCTAATAAGACCACGTCTACGACACTCAAAGCACATAAGCGAATTGTCATAGGGTAGAGTTAGGAAAGGACTAGCAATTCTCCTTCTTTGATTTGCGTTTTGATGTAGCATTCTTCTCCGACTTGCGCTTCGTACCACTGCTGTTAAGGATTTGATCAATTATGTCGTCCACGTTGGGTGGTTTCGGAATATATAGGATGGATTCCATATGCATGGAGAGAGAGGCTATTTTATTATCCTTGTGTCGACCATAATATAGCCCATTCACTTTGAAAAGGATATCCCAAGTACCTTCTCCGAGCTCATCACATCTGATGGGTATTGAATGATCTCCATCCTTCTTATAGTAAGTACACCAATGTGATACCGGTAGGCAAATGTGATTACCATCCCAAATCTTTCTATAGGGAGTATCCTTGTCATCTCTAGCCTTCCACTCTTGAGCAAGAGGAGTAGGAATGTCCATATTTAATGTCACGTACTCCTCAATAACATCAAGTTGGTGGCGAATGTACGGACTCACGGGGATCAGTATGTAGTCCCCATACTGATTGTGCATTATCTTGACATCCGTGGAAGGGAGCATTCCCGTTTGGAGTACTACGCTATGATCATCATAACGCAAGGCTTGTTTAAATTTACGCTGTAGCGGTGTAGGATTATGTACCTTGGTTGTTTCTTCCACTGGCCTCAGTTGTAGATGATCTGACCGTAGCGAACCTTGTAACGTTTGACCGCCATTTTGTCCTACTAGTGCAGCAGATGGAGTAGATGCCTGAAAATGAAAAAAGATTGTATTAAGTTTACGTTCAAGGAAGGAGAGGGAGGGAAGTAGCGACTTACCATTTTAGTTGGATAATAGAACAGGGAACTAGGGAGAGAGAAAATGTGCGTCCGTCACTCGTGTGATTCAACGATGGAATGATTCTCACTGTGGAAGGCTCGCTATTTATAAAGAAATGCTTGATTCTCATTGGATGATGATCCTCATTGGACAATAACATCAAGCTGATTCCAAATCTGGCCTCCGTTTTCCAATCCGATGCTTCGTTTTGAAGCTACAGCCCAAAACGTCCCAAATTCTAACTCTGTCGTTTTTCGCCAATGTCACAAAATCTTAAATGGCGTCTCACATCTAAACGAAGGCAGATACGAACAAGCCGATTCTTTCACTGAATTTGTCTCACTCTTAGCTTTCAAACGAGCTATCGCACGACAAAATCCGTCCACTGGAACCAAAGTTAGAAGATTGCTGTCGGGGGGGTGGGGTCAGTGAAATTTGATGAAAAATGTTTTGGTGGTGGTCCCAGGTCGAAATTCCACACTTTGGAAAATTTTCAAAATTTTACCCATACAAAGTCACTCTGACACTTAGGATTTTTTCAGGTGAGCGAGCTCCGACCTAAAATCTTGTAACCGCTCTAACTTTTGAACGGCTGGTCCGATTGACTCGCAACAAAAAATGTTGTCGAGCAGTTTTTTCTCCTCTTTCAAGCGAGTAGCTGTAAGACAAAATCCGTCCACTAGAACCAAAGTTAGAAGATTGCTGTCGGGGGGGGGGGGGTCAGTGAAATTTGATGAAAAATGTTTTGGTGGTGGTCCCAGGTCGAAATTCCACACTTTGGAAAATTTTCAAAATTTTACCCATACAAAGTCACTCTGACACTTAGGATTTTTTCAAGTGAGCGAGCTCCGACCTAAAATCTTGTAACCGCTCTAACTTTTGAACGAAGACAGATAGGAACAAGCCGATTCTTTCACTGAATTTGTCTCACTCTTAGCTTTCAAACGAGCTATCGCACGACAAAATCCGTCCACTGGAAGCCAAAATCGAAGCAAGCTGTCCAGGGGGGGGGACGTCAGCCGAAAATTTTTTCTCTCCGATTGACTTGAAACTCACCCTACCGATGCAGAATTTCACGCAAAATTTTTTCTCACCGATTGACTTGAAACTCACCCTACCGATGCAGAATTTCACGCTGAATACGAATCCGACCTCCGTTTTCTCATCCGACCACTCCTTCCACTCGAAACAACCCATTTTACAACCCAACATTCAGCAGATTGCACGAAAAACATCACACACTATAGCCTCAAGACTAATCCTGGCGGTCGCCCACGTCAACCAGGCGGTCGGACCAACTCACCCGAGTCTCACACTCTGTCGTTGCAGAGGGGGGGGGAGTCAGCGAACATGTTGTGAACGTGAACCCACCTGGCCGGCACACCACGACAGACCACAACCTCTGTCGTTCCAGAGGGGGGGGACTCAGACCCGAAGCACCACGGCGGCCGACCACGACACTCTGCCGTGCCAGAGGGGGGGGGACGTCAGCGATGGCGGCCATCTTGCGCTATCCAGAAGTGGAGTTTTGCTTACTACTCTCTGCATCACCGCTCAACTGCTCCTATTCAACAAATTCTTGTTTTATCTTGACAGAAGTATTATTGACATATCCCAGGATTCCGCACTAGTAGCTTACATGATGGACTAACTTACATGATTTTAAACCTTTTTCAGAGGTGACCCCGTGATCTGAATAGCACAATTTTTGAATGAAAGCTTCAAACGACCACAAAAATATGAAACAGCACTTTACTGGCACAAAAGCAATACAAAAGGGTGGTAGGAACAAAAATTTAGTAGGGCAATTACAGTTCATCGCACTCCGACTTTGTAGCATGTGCTTGCAATTTAATGAGAAGCTTGACACTGTAATTTTTCAATGAATTCATCGATTCGGAGAAGGGGTTTTTCAATTAATGCCAACTGCAAATCACTTTCCATCTGAAGGAGATTCCTAGTCTTAAACTAAACTGCGAAGAGAGTGCTGAATGCAGTCTCACAAGATCAGGTCGCAGCGAACGGAAGCTGCAATGTCACCGAAGAAGTAGCTGGATGTTTCGGTACCTTCGAGAAAAGAGCCGTCGAAGCGATATCGTTGGATAGGTCAATTAGTTCCTCCGTCACTCCGCTGGGTTCCTCCGCAGTCACAGTGAAAGGAGACACGCTCCATTGGAGGAGGTCACATTTTGGATCAAAATAAAGGAACAATCTTTCTTAAATTGATGAAACTGATGAGATGGGTTTGATGAGTCGAATAACTTCAATGTGCAGATTGAATCCGCCTTTCGTGTAATGGATGAGATGGAGTATCGATTCAATAAGGATAAGCCGGGAATTGCCATATTTACGAAGACCTGGCTGGATGACACTACGCCAGACTTCAGTATTTCTCTTCCTGGTTATAATGTCGTGAGGAAAGATCGCAATCACTAAGGAGGAGGAATAATTTACTACTTGGTTGACAAATTTGATTTTGTAATTCTGAATGAAAGTGCTGTGTCATCTCTATCCACATGCGAAACTGAAATTCTACCAATTATTATTTCCTTCCCTTAATTTACTGATGGTGGCTTTATATCATCCATTCTGGAGAGATTTGCAGAGGCACAGAAGTGCAGTTTCGTGTGTGATTGATATCCTTGAATATGTGTTCTCTTTGCCTGGTTATGATCCAACTTCGACTACTCGTATGGTAGTTGTTTGTGGCGACTTCAACGACTTACTCGATCATATGGACGAGGTGACAGGAGCCTTTGATCTCAAGGCAATTGTAGAGCAGATTACTCGAGGTACTTGCATACTGGATCAAATATTTACGAATGTGAAATCAAACGCTGTCCCTGTAGTCTCTGCACCTTTCGGAAAGTCTGATCATGCAGTGGTGTTTTGGAATTCGAAAGCGAAGTTATCACACAAAACCTACAAAAAGAAAGTGAGAAATTTCAGCAAGCAAAACATGATCTCCTTTCAAAAAACACTTACCCTCATTAATTGGTATCTTCTCTACGGTTTTCACGATCTCGATCTTATGGTTATGGCTTTGCACAATGTTTTGTGGTTCGTATTCAATGACTGTTTTCCATGGATTACGGTGCGTTTCAGATCAACTGACCCATTGTGGATGAACGCTCAACTAAAATTGTTGATGGACCAACGGGACAGAGCTTATGTGCAGCGGAATTTAATCAAATATGAACGTTTGAAATCTGAGGTTATTGACCTCTCTGTTTCTCTAAAGCGAAGTTATGTCAGGAAGTTTGATAATCTTTCGCAAAGCACAAAAAGCAGTTGGAGAAGCCTTCGCATTATCTCTCGGAATAATCCTAATTCTCGAATTCCCCCAGATGTTTCAGTGCAAGATTTAAATTCATACTTCACTTCTGTGTTTGAGCCTGATGTCTCTTATGATAATCTTGATCTGCCTGATACACTCCCTAATCATTCACTATGTGTGACGGAATTCCAAGTTGATGCTTATCTTCGTCAACTTAAGAGAGGAAATGGTGGGCCTTCTCAAATCCCTTATTGGATTTTTAAAGATAACTCTGTGTTGTTCGCTGGTGTGGTTTCCTACATATTCAATGAAAGCTTCTCTTGTGGTCGTATTCCAATTCTGTTTAAATTTGCGGATATAGTCCCGATTCCTAAATGCTCAAGGCCATCCCTGACGTCAGATTTTCGATCTATATCCATGCTACCGGTGCTAACCAAGGTCATGGAAAGAATTGTGCTTTCTGAATGGATTCTGCCTTATGTAACTTCGAAACTGGATCCCATGCAGTTTGCATACGTACCAGGCTGTGGTAAAGGCACTTCGACGGCACTTACCTTACTAAATCATGAAATCTTGCACTACCTGGATGGTATAATCTGTCTTCACAAGCGGTGAGTTTTGTTATAAATTTTCTGCATTCACGAAAACAGCGTGTGCGAGTTGAGAATGATGTGTCAGAGTGGTCAGTTATTAGGAGTGGTGTCCCGCAAGGAAGTGTTATCGGGCCCATTCTCTTTACTATTGTCATCGATTCCTTACGTCCATTGCACCACAATTCAAAAATAGTCAAATACGCTGATGATGTGACGATTCTGCATTTTCTTCGAGATAATAATGATGACCATCTCCAGGAAGAATGGTGTCATCGTGAGAGTTGGTCTAAGGATGTTGGACTTACATTGAACTATCAAAAATGTTTTGTGATGAATTATGTGACTAAAAAGTGTTTAGTTCTTAATGATATCATGTCTGTTAATGGTGATGATATTGCTACAGTGCACTCAGTGAAGCTCCTTGGTGTTACTTTTTCGGACGACTTTTCGTGGAGCGTACATATCAGAGATGTTGTCTCAAGGTGTCGTAAAAGACTTTCATCCTCCGTAATTTACGAAGAGCTGGTTGTTCGTCCGAAGTGATTTTTAAATGTTATGTTGCTTTCATCCGTTCGATTATCACTTATGCTCTTCCCTGTTTTTGTAATTTATCTAACTATATTTTCCATGAGTTATTACGTGTAGAACGTCACGCCGCCAAATTTTTCAAAGAAATTAATTTTGAATCATTGCCTGTCACAACAGTAGCACTTTGTAGAAGACTGTTTAATGTGATTGAGTCAAATCCCAACCATTCACTGAGAGCCATTTTTTGTGAGAGAACCCCTACGTTGAGGAATTGTGCAACACTGAAGCCACCTTTTTCCAAGACCTTTTAGCACGTTTTAGTAAATCTTTTATAAGCTATGGCAGATTTTAGTTGTACTTGTAATTATTGTGTAGTTGTCTTTATTTATTTATGTATCTATTTATCTTGACTTTTACCATGTATTTGTGATGCGTTCACCGCTCATTGTGAGGCAAATATACAAATATAACATAACATAACATATGACGCGCATTCTCCACCAATGATCAGCTTATGTCAGTTTTGTTTTCGCATGAAGCCAGTTGGAAGCTCTAGCGTGTTAGCCACCACACGTATTAAGTCACCTTACGACTCCTCAAAAATCTTGCAAAACCCCAAAAAAAGGTCGCTGGTTGATGACCACAGGGCTAGCGGATGGTGCGAGAGATCAGCTGGATGAATGATTCTTACTGCTGTTGGCATCAGGATCACTGTCATCAAAATTTTTATATCACTTCCGATAGAAATTTAAAACAATACACGGTATCTATTAGAGTTTTACTGTTATCTTGATTTTTATTACCTCAAATTGAAGTGTCATTAAGATGTGTTTTTCCCTAACTGACCTGAGGTGTTTCTTTAGATAACACAGCATCCAGCTGCATTATCGATAAGACGTAAATTAAACGGCTAGCTCTTAAATTTCTGGTAGAATTTCAAACTCCTTCAAAGGTTCGTTATTCTTTCAAGAGACAGTCAACATTTTTCCATTGAAATCAATGTCGAGTATTGCCTTTAAAAATTCATATAAGGCAACATTATAAATTTCATTTGACTAATAAACTAAGTATTCGACATCAGGCATTAGAAAAACAAAACAAAATCTAGATTGTAAAGGAAATACGTTCAAGAAGTGTTATGAAAACAGAATAGAAAATGAAACTTAGTAACCAATTTAACTAACACCCTCACAAAATGATTTTATCGAAGGGGTCTAAGTTCGTGCTTATTTAAAGAAATCATTGATAAAACTAGACTTGATGTGAAAGCATCTTCGTGTTGATTAACATGCGATGAGGCGTCATAATGCATCACACTGAAAAACTAATGCTTCAAAAAATTTCGAATAGCACATACATCATACTGAAGAAAATGTATCTTAACTTCAGAGAAAATTTCCGACATTTTCAAAAACATCTCTAACACAAGCAACTTAATTGAGATGGGACTTTAATCTCTATAATTGTAGCCTCCTATATAGTTGTAACCTCCAGCTCGTCACGAGATATATGGCATGCTATGAACACTCTTTTGTTGCGAAATCCTGACCCAGTGTATCCATCTACTGATTGTCCATCAGAATGCGCAGAAAAGTTCTTGTCATTTTTTGAGACAAAAGTTAAACTGAATCGTGAGAAATTGCCTTCATCTTGTATGTGAGAGTCCAAAGTTCAGAATCATAGTAATATTTTTGACTCTTTTGATCTTGTTACATCTGATGAATTGTGCGATCTTTTCAAAAAGCTGAAACCTAAGTCATGTTTACTTAATCCCATCCCAACTGCAAAACTGATTGAACTCAAAGATGTTTTTGTACCACTCTTGCGTAAAATTGCTAATCAATCTCTCAGTACTGGCATTTTTCCTCAATCATTAAAGAAAGCGATTGTCACACCCATTTAAAAGAGAGGTTGCTCTGATGAGAATGTGTACTCGAATTACAGGCCAGTAGTATATAGTGTGACATCCGGCGCGACGCTTCGCTTCGCTTTGCTTCGCTTCGCTTGCGCCGGATGTCACACTTTTGCGGGTTTTTTCAAAAAATCAAAATTTCAAAAATTTCAAAAATTTAGGTAGACTTCAAATTTCACGTGGCCGAAGGGCGAAAATTTAAGCGTTTTTAAAAATACCCAATTTTCAAATTTTTCAAAATCTCAAAATTTGTGAATTACAATTTTCACCCTTAAAATCATGACCGTTCCAGGACACCGAAAATCATAAAAGTTAAGAATCTCAAAATTTGAGAATTACAATTTTCTCGCTTAAATCATGACCGTTCCAGGACACCAAAAATCATAAAAGTTGAGAATTTCAAATTCATGAATTTTATCCATCTTTCAGGTTTTTAAAATATAACATGTGACTAAAAATATTTCTTTAAAAATGGAAGAAACAAAAGTGGATGAAACCGCAAGAATATATCCTTCGTTATCATATGAACGTAGTTCTACTTTAATGGACATTGAAAAAATGAATAAAGAAAAACACAAAGATAGAGTACGTTATATGAAAGATAAGGAATCTCAATTATTATTAAGATTAGAGCATTATAAAAAGTTAAGAAAGAGATGGTCTAAAGTTAAGAATGTAACACAAGGAATTGGCATATTCTTAACAATAAGTTTAGGTGCTTTAACAATTGTTATATCTTCAGGTGTTTTAGTAATTCCAGTAGTTGCTACAGCTTTAACAGGTACGGGTGTTTTTGCAACTTCACTTGTTACAATGTTAGATAAATCTTTAATAACTAAGAAACGAAAATCATTAAAAACTAAGCATTTACATATTAAAGAAGTCTATGATAAACTACACTACTACTTTCAAAGAGTATGTGATGATAATGTTATTACGTTAGATGAGATTGAAAAATTTGATCAAATAGCTAATGAAGTAAATCAAACCTTTCAATTACAGTCCGAAAAAGTTGATGATAAGAATAGACAGGATGGCAAAATTTCTAGTGATGGTAAAATTTCTAATGCAGAAAATGACAAAATTTTTTTAGAAGAGCTAAAAACTTTAAGCGAAAATTTAAGCAAAACTTTATTAAACAAAACTTTATTAAACAAAACTTAAAACAAGAAAACTTTAAACGAAAAGATGTCAGACAACAAAGCAATAAAAAAATAATTTGTATAGTAAAATGTTTTTGCTGTATTCCAATGTTGCCACAAAATTCAAATATTATATTTTAAAAATGGATAAAATTAGAGCTGATAATTTTAAAAGAATAAAACAATTAGAAGAGTTAATAAAACAAAGAAATATTATGAAAGAAAATCATCTTCAACATAGAATGATAAAAGCTGGTATTCAATCTGATATGTTTGAAAAAATGCAGCAAACCGAGCAAGTAAAAACTGATTTTGAAAAAACTATGAAACCATTTAAAACTCTTGAAAAGGAACTTACAAATAATGATAAACAAATTGATATAACAGATCCAGAGCACAAAACTATATTAGATGACTATGGATTACTAGAATCAAACATTAATAAGAAATTACCAAAATCTATGCAATTTGAACATTCTATTTCATTTATAGATGGAAAAACAATACCTAGATTTTATCTCGGACAAAAAGAAATATTTCCACAACCTTTTCGAGGTTTAATTTTTTCACCAGATAAATCTCCTTTTAATTTAGATAGAAATTTTGTTAATCTTTTAAGAGGAGCAGATTTAAATAATTATGCATTAGAAGATCTCATAAAATATAAAGCTATGTTAGATAGAGTTGGTGCAGTAAAATCTCTTAGACGTTATAAACAATTAGAAAATTTATTATCAACGGGAGTTAAAGTAGGAAAAGGTTTATCTGAAAAACAGAAAACAGAAACAACCATATTTTTACCAGATGATCCACAAGAATTACTAAATAGATTAAATATTTTAATATCTGCAATAAAAGAAGGACATAATTCTAGTTTCAATGAAATTCATGCTATATTGAAAAGACTGTTAGAAAAGAAGATTCTAAATGAAGAGGATTATAAAAGTGTAGCTGAAATATGTTGTTTCTAATTTTTATCTATGATTTTTATTTATGATTTTTATCTATGATTTTTATCTACGATTTTTATCTATAATATTTATTCAAAATTTTAACTAAAAAATGTGTTCAGCAGATTTAGACAAAATTAATAATCATTTAGAAAATTTGACAGAGATTTTGGGTTCATCAAAATTTAGTACGACGTTAAAAATTATAACAACTACTTCATCACACACTTGTAATTTAGAACCCATTCTACATTTAGAACAAAATAAAAATTATCAAATTGCATTGACTAGTTTCTCTACATTTAACACTATTCAAAATGTTATAAAAGATGTGAATGATCAATTTAGATATTCTACTGATAAAGGCAAAACGTGGAAAGTACTAACTTTTCTTCCTGGTTCTTACGAAGTTGAATCAATATCAAATGAAATTAAGAGACATTTAGGTATACCATTTAAAGATAAGAAACAATTACATTTTGCAGTTGAACCGGCAGTTAATAAATTTTCTCTTACTTTAGACGAAAATCATCAAGTTGATTTTAATCATGATAGATCATTGTCAAAGCTATTAGGATTTAATAAACAAACCTATAGTCAAGGTTATCATTTAGGTGAGAAGATTCCAAAAATAACTGAAATAAATTCAATTGTTGTACATTGTGACATTATTGAAGGAGGATGTATAAATGGTAAATTATCAAATTTAATATTCAGTTTTCCAGCTTTTACTGTACCCATTGGTTATAGATTAAATGTAATTCCACAAACATTAATATATTTTCCTATTACAAGAAAAACTATTAACAACATTAACATGAGAATCACTGATGAAAAAGGACAAGAAATAAATTTTGGAGGTGAAGAGATTATGATAGATCTTTTGGTTCGGGAGGTATAAACTCCTACGCGAAGCTAGAGAAGTCTAATTTTCTTCTTCTTCTTTAGAAACAAAAAAAATAAAAATTAAATTTTTTTATTAAAAAATGAGTGAACTACCTCCATTTAATAAAAAAAAAACTTAAATTTAATCATCATCCAAATTTATCTAATAAAGTTTTGTCAGTTATTTGTGGAAGATCAGGATGTGGAAAAAAATTTCTATTATTTAAAATTTTAACGACTCCAAACTTTTTGGATTATAACAATCTTATACTTTATACAACAACGGCAGAACAACCCGTCTATCAATTTTTAAAATATGGATTTGAAAATAATCTTAAAAAAACAGCAATTGCTTCATTATTCAAAGAATATGAAAAATCTGAAGATGAAGAAGAAATAAGTTCGTGGTGTGAAGAAGCAGCAAAAAATAATCAGTTAGTAGAATCTAATAAAAATAAGCATATAAAAATACAATTAATAGATGATAGTGGTAATATGCAAGATCCTAGTAAACTAGATAAAACAATGAAACATTGTGTAATTTTTGATGATTGTGTTAATGATAGAAATCAGTCAGCTCAGAGAAATTATTTCACAAGAGGTAGACATAATAACTGTAGTGTATTTTATTTAACACAAAGTATGTATTCATTAGACGGAAGTGTTATTAGAAAAAATGCAAATATATTTATAATATTTGAAATTAATGCAAGAAACTTAAGTGATTTGTTAAGAGATTTATGTGTAAGAAATAAAGATGAATTTAAACAATCGTGTAACAATGCTTGGTCAAAAGATTATGGATTTATCACAATTAATATTGATAAAAAAATTCATGATAGAGTTATAGAAAATATTTTCGCGGAGTGATCGAATAATTTTTTCTTATAAATTTTTTGTTAATAAAAATAAAAAAAAATATGTTGAATGCTTACAAGATAGAGCATGTACCAGTTTTAAAAGATTATCGTCATCCTACAAATCCTGTAAATTCGAAGAAAGAAGTTAGATTTTATTATCATCATAAATACGTAGCGCTCGTTACAGATTATAAAACAAAACATGGTATTAAACCGTGTGTTAAAACAAAAGACTTTCCACTTTGTTTAAGAAGTTTCCGAGTATTTTTGGCGTATAATAATTTATGGTGGTTGGTTAAGAAAGAA
Organism: Prostheceraeus crozeri; assembly: GCA_907163375.1. Taxonomy (NCBI): domain Eukaryota; kingdom Metazoa; phylum Platyhelminthes; order Polycladida; family Euryleptidae; genus Prostheceraeus; species Prostheceraeus crozeri. The sequence continues at coordinate 494,380 of CAJQUW010016334.1, forward strand.
CATTTAACAACACATGAATTAGAAACATTACATCAATTACATATTCCTGTGTATATGTAAAAACGGAACCGAGGTTCTATGTAAAAATTCATTTTTTCTTTTAAAAAATATGAATCGTGAAATGTCTCTCGGACAAACGTCTAGGATTGATGAATTAATCAAGAAACAAACTGCTGAGTTTGATGCGCAAATTAAACATAGTAAACGTAGTAAACGTATTAAAAAACAGAAACGTACTAGGCGTAGTATTAGACGTAATACTAAAAAACAGAAAAGTGGAACAAAAGAAATATTAGAAACTCCTATTAGTGATATCTTTTTTGATGATAGAATTAAGGATGAACTTGGTGATGATTTATGTAATTTATTTAATCCAAATGAAATTAAATATGAAAATGTATCTTTTATTAATGTAGTAAATGATATGCGGAAACTTTTAGCAAATGGTAAAATTATTAATTTACTTGGAAAAGTTGTTAAAGATCAGGAAAATATAATTCAAAATTTTTACGTAACCTTCTATAATAAAAAATCATTTGAAACATGGTTTTCGAATCTGGATGAGAAATCCGATGCTAACGAATGGATTTTTACAGGTAATATTAAATATGAAGATTTTGGAATGAAGTTAGTACAAAGATCGCATAGAGGGGCAGGGATTAATATGAAATATAGAATCAAAGAATATTTCGGTGAATATTGTTATATTCCTTCTGAAGATTTTTGTTTTATTAAATGTTATAATGTTTTACGAGGTTTTAATGAAGAACAAGGAGAAATGATGAAAGAAATGTTTAATAATTTTTTATATAAAGAGAAAGCCACATCTAGAACAGGAGTAATGTCAAACTGCAAATTTTCTCAATTCAATAAATATTTTGGAGAATGCGTTCAATATTATAGTCCTGCCAATCGTCATTTAAATCCTAGAGGAATTGAAACGTTTCATAATTATGTTTATTACAATTATTTTCACGCAGGTTCAACAATTGGTCACTATTGTTTAATTGATAAATTTCATAAATTAAAAGCTATTAGAGAAATTGAAAATAATTTCAAACCCATATATAAAACAGTTACTGATGAAAATCTAACAACGCGTCCATATAAAATCATAACAAAGAAAAAAATTGACTATGGTTCAACATATATTTGGGATCTCGAAACTTTTCCCGATCCTAACTGTTCAACAGCTCATCCTATTCCTTACGCTGTAGGAGCTATTAATTTTAATAAATTTATATGTTGCTTACCGAAACAAAGATTGAAAGAATTAGAAACACGTTTGTTAAGTGATATGATTAAAATTAAACGATCAAAAGATGAAGATGAAATTAAAAAACTTAAAAAACAGATTAATGAGTATAATAATTTAACTGAATTAGAATTTAATAAACTTCAAAATTGTGTGAAAATATTTACGAGAACTGAGGATGATGAATGTCCGATCGGGGGAAACCCAGAGGACGTATGTCCGATCCATCAATTTTTTAAAACTCTTGGAAAATTTAATTATTCTAGAGTAACTTTAATAGCTCACAATTCATCAGGTTTTGATTCCTATTTTCCGATAAAAGCTAATTTTAAATTATCTAAACCGCCTCTTAAAACTTCAAGAGGAATATTGACTGCTTCATTACAAAATCCTTATACAACTGAATGTGTTAGTAGATATATTCAAAAATCTCTTAGATTTAAAAACAATATGAAAAAAGATTCACCGTCAGGTAAATTAGCACTTCAAACTATTATAATGAAATGTAGTTATCAACATGTAAAAACAAGTCTTTCTAAATGGTGTGAGAATTTTAAAATTCCTACGAATGTGTGTAAATTAAATTATGAAATTGGAGACATAACACATGAAAATTATAAAGAAAAAGAAAATGAATGGAGACCATATTTAGTTAACGATATTCTTTCTTTAGCTTTTTGTATCTACAAATATAATAATGTTATGCGAGATTTAGTTGGTGAAGATATAACTACTAATTTAACATCCTCTGCTTTAACATTTAACGGTTGGATGAAAAGCGTACAAAATGACAATATAAATATTCATTCTCATATAGATTTATGGGCTAGAAATTATATTAGAAAATCTGTTAAAGGTGGAAGAGTTTCAGCAAATATAAGAAAATACATATCGCCATTTTGTAACATCTTGTTACCAATATTAAAACAGTATTTACCTGGTCGCTACGCTGGTGGGGCTTTGTCCCCTGGAAGTAATTTAATAGATTTAATGAAACAGTATCGAGATTTAGGAGATAAAACTGAAATTTGTAAGAAAATTTCAAATCAACTACTTGAACAAAAAAATGAATTTCTAATGGCTTTTGATGCAACATCTTTATATCCATCAGCTATGTATGATGAAAATTCAGAATACCCTAAAGCTGAATCAGCTAGAAAATTTCGTCAAGAAGAAGAGCGGGAAATAGTATATAAATTTAATACACAAACATTTAGACCTAAAACTGGAATATTTACAGTTGTGTTTCAATATCCGAATGATATGTTTTTCCAACCAGTTCCTATAAAAGATAAAGATCAAAATAATAATTCTCATGTAAAAGTAATCAGGTTTAGAAATGGTATATGTTATGATGTATTAACTTCTATAGACATACAAGAAATTGTTAGATGTGGGGGAAAAATCTTACATATTACTGATGGTATAATTTATGAAAAAAATTATCAAGTTTCACCATTTCGAAATTATATTGAAAACTTTTTAATTTGAGAAAAAGATATAAAACAGAAGGAAATACTGTAGGTGATGAGTTAATTAAATTATTGATGAATTCGCTATATGGCAAAACTGTGCAAAAAGATATAACCACTAAATATCATTTATGGAATGAGAATACATTGAGAAAAAATTTCACTCAAGAAGTAAAAGATTATGAAAAATTAAAAGATGAACAATATTTAGCGAAAGTAGAAATGGAAGATGATGAATTTCTCAAAACTAATATTGTAAAAGATGGGAAGACGTCATTCATGCCATCACACTTAGGTTCTTTCATTCTTTCTCACTCTAGAAGAATCATGAATAACTTTATTTTAGAAATTAATGGTTTCAACGAAAAATACATTCATTATACAGATACTGATTCAATATATATTTCTAATGAGCTCTTCAATAAATTAGATGCTGCTGGATATGTTGGTGGGGAATTGTGTCAAGGAAAAAATGATTATGGAAATGGTGGAATTATTTTTGCAATGTTTATTGCTCCTAAAATAAAATATTTTATTACTGTAGATGAACAAGGGAGACTTAGTGAAAAGAAAACATTCAAAGGATATTCACAAGATAAAGTAAAAGTAGAAGATTTTCTAAAATTATATTCGGGGAAAACATTATCGACTACAGTTAATAAACCATGGAAAAGATCTTTAGAAACTGGAATTAGTATTCCTGATAAAAATAATAATACTGAAGAAAAAAAATTTTCTGGTCAAATAAATATTCTTAAACGTCAAGCACCTGATGAAAATGAAATTATGTTACCTTATAACGGAGAAGATATTCAAGCTGAAATATTTCAAACAATCATCTGTGAGAGTAATTTAAGTGATGATGACACGTGGGAATAATAATTTTTTAGATGTTATAAATTTTTTAGATGTAATAAAAAAATTATTATTCCCACGTGTCATCATCACTTAAATTACTCTCACAGATGATTGTTTGAAATATTTCAGCTTGAATATCTTCTCCGTTATAAGGTAACATAATTTCATTTTCATCAGGTGCTTGACGTTTAAGAATATTTATTTGACCAGAAAATTTTTTTTCTTCAGTATTATTATTTTTATCAGGAATACTAATTCCAGTTTCTAAAGATCTTTTCCATGGTTTATTAACTGTAGTCGATAATGTTTTCCCCGAATATAATTTTAGAAAATCTTCTACTTTTACTTTATCTTGTGAATATCCTTTGAATGTTTTCTTTTCACTAAGTCTCCCTTGTTCATCTACAGTAATACAATATTTTATTTTATGAGCAATAAACATTGCAAAAATAATTCCACCATTTCCATAATCATTTTTTCCTTGACACAATTCCCCACCAACATATCCAGCAGCATCTAATTTATTGAAGAGCTCATTAGAAATATATATTGAATCAGTATCTGTATAATGAATGTATTTTTCGTTGAAACCATTAATTTCTAAAATAAAGTTATTCATGATTCTTCTAGAGTGAGAAAGAATGAAAGAACCTAAGTGTGATGGCATGAATGACGTCTTCCCATCTTTTACAATATTAGTTTTGAGAAATTCATCATCTTCCATTTCTACTTTCGCTAAATATTGTTCATCATTTAATTTTTCATAATCTTTTACTTCTTGAGTGAAATTTTTTCTCAATGTATTCTCATTCCATAAATGATATTTAGTGGTTATATCTTTTTGCACAGTTTTGCCATATAGCGAATTCATCAATAATTTAATTAACTCATCACCTACAGTATTTCCTTCTGTTTTATATCTTTTTCTCAAATTAAAAAGTTTTTCAATATAATTTCGAAATGGTGAAACTTGATAATTTTTTTCATAAATTATACCATCAGTAATATGTAAGATTTTTCCCCCACATCTAACAATTTCTTGTATGTCTATAGAAGTTAATACATCATAACATATACCATTTCTAAACCTGATTACTTTTACATGAGAATTATTATTTTGATCTTTATCTTTTATAGGAACTGGTTGGAAAAACATATCATTCGGATATTGAAACACAACTGTAAATATTCCAGTTTTAGGTCTAAATGTTTGTGTATTAAATTTATATACTATTTCCCGCTCTTCTTCTTGACGAAATTTTCTAGCTGATTCAGCTTTAGGGTATTCTGAATTTTCATCATACATAGCTGATGGATATAAAGATGTTGCATCAAAAGCCATTAGAAATTCATTTTTTTGTTCAAGTAGTTGATTTGAAATTTTCTTACAAATTTCAGTTTTATCTCCTAAATCTCGATACTGTTTCATTAAATCTATTAAATTACTTCCAGGGGACAAAGCCCCACCAGCGTAGCGACCAGGTAAATACTGTTTTAATATTGGTAACAAGATGTTACAAAATGGCGATATGTATTTTCTTATATTTGCTGAAACTCTTCCACCTTTAACAGATTTTCTAATATAATTTCTAGCCCATAAATCTATATGAGAATGAATATTTATATTGTCATTTTGTACGCTTTTCATCCAACCGTTAAATGTTAAAGCAGAGGATGTTAAATTAGTAGTTATATCTTCACCAACTAAATCTCGCATAACATTATTATATTTGTAGATACAAAAAGCTAAAGAAAGAATATCGTTAACTAAATATGGTCTCCATTCATTTTCTTTTTCTTTATAATTTTCATGTGTTATGTCTCCAATTTCATAATTTAATTTACACACATTCGTAGGAATTTTAAAATTCTCACACCATTTAGAAAGACTTGTTTTTACATGTTGATAACTACATTTCATTATAATAGTTTGAAGTGCTAATTTACCTGACGGTGAATCTTTTTTCATATTGTTTTTAAATCTAAGAGATTTTTGAATATATCTACTAACACATTCAGTTGTACAAGGATTTTGTAATGAAGCAGTCAATATTCCTCTTGAAGTTTTAAGAGGCGGTTTAGATAATTTAAAATTAGCTTTTATCGGAAAATAGGAATCAAAACCTGATGAATTGTGAGCTATTAAAGTTACTCTAGAATAATTAAATTTTCCAAGAGTTTTAAAAAATTGATGGATCGGACATACGTCCTCTGGGTTTCCCCCGATCGGACATTCATCATCCTCAGTTCTCGTAAATATTTTCACACAATTTTGAAGTTTATTAAATTCTAATTCAGTTAAATTATTATACTCATTAATCTGTTTTTTAAGTTTTTTAATTTCATCTTCATCTTTTGATCGTTTAATTTTAATCATATCACTTAACAAACGTGTTTCTAATTCTTTCAATCTTTGTTTCGGTAAGCAACATATAAATTTATTAAAATTAATAGCTCCTACAGCGTAAGGAATAGGATGAGCTGTTGAACAGTTAGGATCGGGAAAAGTTTCGAGATCCCAAATATATGTTGAACCATAGTCAATTTTTTTCTTTGTTATGATTTTATATGGACGCGTTGTTAGATTTTCATCAGTAACTGTTTTATATATGGGTTTGAAATGATTTTCAATTTCTCTAATAGCTTTTAATTTATGAAATTTATCAATTAAACAATAGTGACCAATTGTTGAACCTGCGTGAAAATAATTGTAATAAACATAATTATGAAACGTTTCAATTCCTCTAGGATTTAAATGACGATTGGCAGGACTATAATATTGAACGCATTCTCCAAAATATTTATTGAATTGAGAAAATTTGCAGTTTGACATTACTCCTGTTCTAGATGTGGCTTTCTCTTTATATAAAAAATTATTAAACATTTCTTTCATCATTTCTCCTTGTTCTTCATTAAAACCTCGTAAAACATTATAACATTTAATAAAACAAAAATCTTCAGAAGGAATATAACAATATTCACCGAAATATTCTTTGATTCTATATTTCATATTAATCCCTGCCCCTCTATGCGATCTTTGTACTAACTTCATTCCAAAATCTTCATATTTAATATTACCTGTAAAAATCCATTCATTAGCATCGGATTTCTCATCCAGATTCGAAAACCATGTTTCAAATGATTTTTTATTATAGAAGGTTACGTAAAAATTTTGAATTATATTTTCCTGATCTTTAACAACTTTTCCAAGTAAATTAATAATTTTACCATTTGCTAAAAGTTTCCGCATATCATTTACTACATTAATAAAAGATACATTTTCATATTTAATTTCATTTGGATTAAATAAATTACATAAATCATCACCAAGTTCATCCTTAATTCTATCATCAAAAAAGATATCACTAATAGGAGTTTCTAATATTTCTTTTGTTCCACTTTTCTGTTTTTTAGTATTACGTCTAATACTACGCCTAGTACGTTTCTGTTTTTTAATACGTTTACTACGTTTACTATGTTTAATTTGCGCATCAAACTCAGCAGTTTGTTTCTTGATTAATTCATCAATCCTAGACGTTTGTCCGAGAGACATTTCACGATTCATATTTTTTAAAAGAAAAAATGAATTTTTACATAGAACCTCGGTTCCGTTTTTACATATACACAGGAATATGTAATTGATGTAATGTTTCTAATTCATGTGTTGTTAAATGTTCTTTCTTAACCAACCACCATAAATTATTATACGCCAAAAATACTCGGAAACTTCTTAAACAAAGTGGAAAGTCTTTTGTTTTAACACACGGTTTAATACCATGTTTTGTTTTATAATCTGTAACGAGCGCTACGTATTTATGATGATAATAAAATCTAACTTCTTTCTTCGAATTTACAGGATTTGTAGGATGACGATAATCTTTTAAAACTGGTACATGCTCTATCTTGTAAGCGTTCAACATATTTTTTTTTATTTTTATTAACAAAAAATTTATAAGAAAAAATTATTCGATCACTCCGCGAAAATATTTTCTATAACTCTATCATGAATTTTTTTATCAATATTAATTGTGATAAATCCATAATCTTTTGACCAAGCATTGTTACACGATTGTTTAAATTCATCTTTATTTCTTACACATAAATCTCTTAACAAATCACTTAAGTTTCTTGCATTTATTTCAAATAGTATAAATATATTTGCATTCTTTCTAATAACACTTCCGTCTAATGAATACATACTTTGTGTTAAATAAAATACACTACAGTTATTATGTCTACCTCTTGTGAAATAATTTCTCTGAGCTGACTGATTTCTATCATTAACACAATCATCAAAAATTACACAATGTTTCATTGTTTTATCTAGTTTACTAGGATCTTGCATATTACCACTATCATCTATTAATTGTATTTTTATATGCTTATTTTTATTAGATTCTACTAACTGATTATTTTTTGCTGCTTCTTCACACCACGAACTTATTTCTTCTTCATCTTCAGATTTTTCATATTCTTTGAATAATGAAGCAATTGCTGTTTTTTTAAGATTATTTTCAAATCCATATTTTAAAAATTGATAGACGGGTTGTTCTGCCGTTGTTGTATAAATTATAAGATTGTTATAATCCAAAAAGTTTGGAGTCGTTAAAATTTTAAATAATAGATATGTTTTTCCACATCCTGATCTTCCACAAATAACTGACAAAACTTTATTAGATAAATTTGGATGATGATTAAATTTAAGTTTTTTTTTATTAAATGGAGGTAGTTCACTCATTTTTTAATAAAAAAATTTATTTTTATTTTTTTTATTTTTGTTTCTAAAGAAGAAGAAGAAAATTAGACTTCTCTAGCTTCGCGTAGGAGTTTATACCTCCCGAACCAAAAGATCTATCATAATCTCTTCACCTCCAAAATTTATTTCTTGTCCTTTTTCATCAGTGATTCTCATGTTAATGTTGTTAATAGTTTTTCTTGTAATAGGAAAATATATTAATGTTTGTGGAATTACATTTAATCTATAACCAATGGGTACAGTAAAAGCTGGAAAACTGAATATTAAATTTGATAATTTACCATTTATACATCCTCCTTCAATAATGTCACAATGTACAACAATTGAATTTATTTCAGTTATTTTTGGAATCTTCTCACCTAAATGATAACCTTGACTATAGGTTTGTTTATTAAATCCTAATAGCTTTGACAATGATCTATCATGATTAAAATCAACTTGATGATTTTCGTCTAAAGTAAGAGAAAATTTATTAACTGCCGGTTCAACTGCAAAATGTAATTGTTTCTTATCTTTAAATGGTATACCTAAATGTCTCTTAATTTCATTTGATATTGATTCAACTTCGTAAGAACCAGGAAGAAAAGTTAGTACTTTCCACGTTTTGCCTTTATCAGTAGAATATCTAAATTGATCATTCACATCTTTTATAACATTTTGAATAGTGTTAAATGTAGAGAAACTAGTCAATGCAATTTGATAATTTTTATTTTGTTCTAAATGTAGAATGGGTTCTAAATTACAAGTGTGTGATGAAGTAGTTGTTATAATTTTTAACGTCGTACTAAATTTTGATGAACCCAAAATCTCTGTCAAATTTTCTAAATGATTATTAATTTTGTCTAAATCTGCTGAACACATTTTTTAGTTAAAATTTTGAATAAATATTATAGATAAAAATCGTAGATAAAAATCATAGATAAAAATCATAAATAAAAATCATAGATAAAAATTAGAAACAACATATTTCAGCTACACTTTTATAATCCTCTTCATTTAGAATCTTCTTTTCTAACAGTCTTTTCAATATAGCATGAATTTCATTGAAACTAGAATTATGTCCTTCTTTTATTGCAGATATTAAAATATTTAATCTATTTAGTAATTCTTGTGGATCATCTGGTAAAAATATGGTTGTTTCTGTTTTCTGTTTTTCAGATAAACCTTTTCCTACTTTAACTCCCGTTGATAATAAATTTTCTAATTGTTTATAACGTCTAAGAGATTTTACTGCACCAACTCTATCTAACATAGCTTTATATTTTATGAGATCTTCTAATGCATAATTATTTAAATCTGCTCCTCTTAAAAGATTAACAAAATTTCTATCTAAATTAAAAGGAGATTTATCTGGTGAAAAAATTAAACCTCGAAAAGGTTGTGGAAATATTTCTTTTTGTCCGAGATAAAATCTAGGTATTGTTTTTCCATCTATAAATGAAATAGAATGTTCAAATTGCATAGATTTTGGTAATTTCTTATTAATGTTTGATTCTAGTAATCCATAGTCATCTAATATAGTTTTGTGCTCTGGATCTGTTATATCAATTTGTTTATCATTATTTGTAAGTTCCTTTTCAAGAGTTTTAAATGGTTTCATAGTTTTTTCAAAATCAGTTTTTACTTGCTCGGTTTGCTGCATTTTTTCAAACATATCAGATTGAATACCAGCTTTTATCATTCTATGTTGAAGATGATTTTCTTTCATAATATTTCTTTGTTTTATTAACTCTTCTAATTGTTTTATTCTTTTAAAATTATCAGCTCTAATTTTATCCATTTTTAAAATATAATATTTGAATTTTGTGGCAACATTGGAATACAGCAAAAACATTTTACTATACAAATTATTTTTTTATTGCTTTGTTGTCTGACATCTTTTCGTTTAAAGTTTTCTCGTTTTAAGTTTTGTTTAATAAAGTTTTGCTTAAATTTTCGCTTAAAGTTTTTAGCTCTTCTAAAAAAATTTTGTCATTTTCTTCATTAGAAATTTTACCATCACTAGAAATTTTGCCATCCTGTCTATTCTTATCATCAACTTTTTCGGACTGTAATTGAAAGGTTTGATTTACTTCATTAGCTATTTGATCAAATTTTTCAATCTCATCTAACGTAATAACATTATCATCACATACTCTTTGAAAGTAGTAGTGTAGTTTATCATAGACTTCTTTAATATGTAAATGCTTAGTTTTTAATGATTTTCGTTTCTTAGTTATTAAAGATTTATCTAACATTGTAACAAGTGAAGTTGCAAAAACACCCGTACCTGTTAAAGCTGTAGCAACTACTGGAATTACTAAAACACCTGAAGATATAACAATTGTTAAAGCACCTAAACTTATTGTTAAGAATATGCCAATTCCTTGTGTTACATTCTTAACTTTAGACCATCTCTTTCTTAACTTTTTATAATGCTCTAATCTTAATAATAATTGAGATTCCTTATCTTTCATATAACGTACTCTATCTTTGTGTTTTTCTTTATTCATTTTTTCAATGTCCATTAAAGTAGAACTACGTTCATATGATAACGAAGGATATATTCTTGCGGTTTCATCCACTTTTGTTTCTTCCATTTTTAAAGAAATATTTTTAGTCACATGTTATATTTTAAAAACCTGAAAGATGGATAAAATTCATGAATTTGAAATTCTCAACTTTTATGATTTTTGGTGTCCTGGAACGGTCATGATTTAAGCGAGAAAATTGTAATTCTCAAATTTTGAGATTCTTAACTTTTATGATTTTCGGTGTCCTGGAACGGTCATGATTTTAAGGGTGAAAATTGTAATTCACAAATTTTGAGATTTTGAAAAATTTGAAAATTGGGTATTTTTAAAAACGCTTAAATTTTCGCCCTTCGGCCACGTGAAATTTGAAGTCTACCTAAATTTTTGAAATTTTTGAAATTTTGATTTTTTGAAAAAACCCGCAAAAGTGTGACATCCGGCGCAAGCGAAGCGAAGCAAAGCGAAGCGAAGCGTCGCGCCGGATGTCACACTATATACTACTCAGGCCTGTATCTCAGTTGCCTTTTGTATCAAAAGTTATTGAACGCTTTGTATCACATCGTGTTAGCAGCTATTTGTCATCGAAGTCTTTACTTTCGACATCTCAATCTGCATATAAGGCTGGTCACTCCACTGAAACAACCTTATGCAAATTTTACAATATACATGTATATTGTGTCATCTTGTTGATTGGTTTCAAACTAACAAACTTTGTATCAACCCTGAGAAGTCTCAGATGTTTGTATGTGGTGCTAGGAAAAGAGTTAGTGACATTACACCATGTACTATCAACCTCTCAGGACATGAACTTAATCAAGCCGATTATGTGAAATCGCTGGGTGTTAAATTTGATAAATTTTTGTCGTTTGATGCCCAAGTCAATCAGATTCGGAAAAAATCTTTTCTTATTCTGCGAAATCTTTATAGAATCCGAAGATACATAAGTGACCATCACGCCAACACTTTAATTTGTTCCTTTGTATTCACGTTGTTGGACTAATGCAATGTCATCTATGCAGGTTGTAAGACTTCGAACATACTTCGACTCCAAACAGTTCAAAATGCCTGTGCCAGATTTGTGCGTCGACTTCCGAAACGTGCTCACATTTCTGAAACTCTCCGAAGCCATCATTGGTTACCTGTGCGACTCCGCGTACAATTCAAAGTGCGCTGCCTAGTGCACAATTGTATTTACGGCAATTCACCTACTTACCTTAAAGATCTGTTGACTCCTGCTGCATCCTCTGCATCGTTCATGTCACTGAGGTCGAAGAACGCCCCCTTACTCCATCAACCATTATCAAGAACAGCTGGTGCCAGGGGCGCCTTTCAATTCGTTGGACCCTCATTATGGAATTCGCTCCCTCTACATTTGAGGAATGAAACAAACCCTCGCAGCTTCAAGAAAGCATTGAAAATCTTCTTTTTCACTCTTTTATAACTCCTGTAACCTCTTATCTGTACCGCAACTCTGATTACAGATTGTGTAGATTTTGTGGCAAAATATATTATTATTATTATAATCTCATAAGGAAAACCCATTTGCCTTCCGTCCAGGCCACATAGGAACAGATTAGTGCGTGATCCAAAAAAGACTCATGATAAAATTTTAAAAAAACATCTTAGCAAGACTTAAAATTATGACAAGACAAGAAGGAATATTTCGACGAGAACGATGGTGAATCAGCAGACTCACAGGATTCGGCTTTGCTTTCAAAACGACTTCTCTTCGGTAATGATAAAACTCCCATACCAATGACGGATCCTTCGCGAAAGCTTCTGGAGAGGCCAATCGCTGAAATGCAAAATTAAATCAAGTCAATTATGCTTAGTTCATCAGAGTGAAGTGTTTCACTAAAATATTTACATTTTTATCGGCCAGGGGAGGCTTTCTTCCTAAAACACTAGTGAACTTCGTCTCTGAAAGTAGCCAGAATATACTAGCACATGTATATCATAATAATAGGATACTAGGGTAGATTGGGCTTTCGCATCGACAGTCAGCCAATAATGCCTGCTCGAGATGCTGATACTGGCAATTTATCTAAAATTGCGCAAAATGTGTGTATGTGTAAAGTTGGGCGACGTCGTTTTTCTCGACAGGACAAACTTTATTTATATTACACTTACATTTTAAGTATAAATGAAAGTGACGAAAACTGGGAAAAGTGTGAGATAGTGGCAATATTCGGCTACACATGAAACTTGCTTTGTCATCTACATAATATATCCATTGTTAGCCGGCATATTCACATGGCACGGGTCATTATCTCCATGTTGGATGTTGCATCATCCAACTGAGACATCGCATCCTAACTTATCCTGCTTTTGGCTACGGTTGTCAGGGATTGAACGTAAATACATATGATTTCATCACCTTTATGTGACTGATATGAGCAAGGTATGTGATCATGCATTATTTTAATGAAACTAATCATTTTTTGATAGTCATTTTGTTGTCTTCGGTGGACTACACCTGATCATTTTACAACGGATGCTTTGCAAGAATAAAAGTCAGCTTTGAATGAATTATGATAAAAGGAGAAATAGGTCATGAATGATAAACTATACAGAAATATTCACTGTTTGAAGATGCTTCTACATAAGAATAGACGAAATAATGATTTAATATGACTATTTTAATAATAGTGTTATAAACAACATTATTCCTAGGAATGCATGATTGCACAGTTGCATGCGTATAATTGTATAAACGTGTAGGTGTCAATGCAGTTTAATGCATATCACAAGGTGTCGATTTCCTAATCAGAATGCTCTGTACCTTAATACACGCAAAAAATACGCACATGAGCAAAGAAAGCATATGTCTACGTACAATATACAGAGTTTACATCGTACTTTACGTAATGTTACATAAACAATTGATTATTTAAACAAATTTTATTCTTATACCTAAATATGCTTTATCATGTGTTTTGTTTCGTAATGGGTGAACCAAGTAAATATGAATTTCAAAACGACGCCTTCATGTATCTCAGATGCGAGAAGAAAACCAGAGGTTGTAGATTTGCATATAATAGTAGTAATCCCGATATTGAGCACGTTTTACAAATACACCGTATATAAACGCAGTTATATTCATATATCTGCTGATTTCCATTCAAGTTGCCATAAAAGCATTTTTAGCAATTTTTGCCAGTTTTGACCAGCTTTTCCGATTTTTGTAGTTTTTACCAGGACGGTTATTGCCACTGGTATTTACCACTCCTGAGTAAACCCATCAAACTCTGCTTCCAAAAGACTATGTTCAATTTGCACTTGCGACTCTGCTAAGAATCAAATTGAAGTGAAGATGCGATACTAAAATTTCAAATTTAGACTTTTTGAAGACAAGTCAATTTGCACTTACAAATCGGCCATGATTTAACCGGAGCACATCATCGAATGCGCTTGCAGACTATACAGAACATGTAACTGCATCCATCTTCAGGGAGATCATAAAATTACACCAAATGTCTATATGCAGTGATGAGTTAACTTATATTCAATTTTAAAGACTTGCTTACAGTCCAATTCCTAAATCGTTGCACAGCACAAAAAAATTCATGCTGATAATCGATCAGTAAACTTATTTACTTGGTCAGCTGAGACGCTTGTTTCAAAAAACATAATGGTGTGGCTTGCCAAATTAAATGAAGTAATTATTGATTATCTGCTTTATTATCTTTCACGATGCTATTTCAGATATCAATATCATGTTGGCCCATGTGTCACTCATTCTCTATTTTCATCATTGATGAGCTGCTCCATTTATTGGACGCAACGCAAGTGTTAGCATTCCTACGGCGTGAAAGAAATGCTATTGTTTGCTGTGAACAGGTGCAGAGACCAGACAAGCCCTTGCCTGATCCGAGATTCAAATTTCTTATGACCTCAAGAGGGAAATGATGACTCACGCAATGGCTGACTATGGGAATAATACAAATTTGAAGTTTGTTAGTGAACGGATGGGCCGATTTTGATAAAAATCACATATTCTTGGAGCTCATAGCACTAGCGTTATTTTAAACCCAAACTCGATAGCACCAGCGTTAATACAACAGAAGTTGCTAAGTTGTGTGCAGTTGACCGTTAAGCCTAGTTCACAATAGCGTGTCTTATGACAAAATTGTCTTATGACTAATGTGCCATAAGACAAAGTCGGTTCACAATAAAATGTCTCACAAGAGAATTTCTTGTCATATGACAGAAATCAGAAGCTGAAATTAGTTTATCTTCATCGGACAAGTCAGATGAGATATCCAATCATAGTGCTTGTCGCACATCACATGATCAGTGTGTGCATGTGCGTTGTGTGTGCAGTGTGTGTGTGTGTGTATTTGAAACGAGAATGGAGACAGCAGTGCAGCGACTGATTGAATGTGTTAGAAGCAGACCTCTTCGTAATGGTTAGAGGATAATTTGGTAAAACTATCATCGATAGAAAGGTATCATTAACAAAGATATGCCCGAGGGCTTTAGCCCTCGGGCATATCTATGTTAATGATACCGAGATATCCAGGGCTGTGGAGCCGGAGCCTTAAGGAGCCGATGGTTTTGGTCGGAGCCGGAGCCGGAGCCGATTTATCACAAAGGCTCCGGCTCCGATAGTTTGAGCTTTGATATAAATCTAGAATTTTGAAAGTTATTAATTGGCATCATAAAAAAATTAAATCATTTGAAATCTAAAAATATGTCTTTTAAGTATACCAATGATCTGTCCTCCACGATATCTTTCTTTGCAGTTGCCGCCTTCTTTTGTATTATATTTATTATATATTTACACACATGTGTAATATTTTTTTATTGCCTATGTTTCGTAAGACTAATTTCCATATTGACAACGTATTCTCCAAAATCCATTAATTTGAAGACTTGTTATATGCATGCTAACTAGATGATTGTAGATTCCTAGAGACAAGTCGCCAGTCATTTATGTACACATTTCCAGTTCAGTCAGCAAAGATAATACAGCTACATTTCTTGCGCAATGTCTTAAATCTAATACGGTTACTATGTAGGCTATCATCCATCGGTATGGCTACTGGCATCTGTGACAATGCCAATTTCCTTAGATTGTATTATAGGCTCTTGTGCAGTCCCCCCACCTACATTTTTCAAAACAATCGATTATTCAATTTGATCAATTTTGATTGGAGGGATAACTCTTCACACTCACACGAATGACCTGACTGGCTATAGCAGTCCCTATAGAAGTCCTCACATGGCTATAGCAATAAGCGACCCAGCCACTTCTAGTAGCGCCCTATTATTTTAAAGGTATCTCATTCACAATGAATTTCCTTTGACTTCAAAATTCAAAGGGTATATTTCAATGCGAAAAACCCGAAGGCAAATTACAATGTTGACTTGCTGACGAAGTTTGCGACCATGACATCGCAATTACCCACGTAGATTTTTACAACAGCACGGAATGCTTCACTCAAACCGGTGATGCTGAAACGGACATCCAATGGTGCTGCATCTTTTGACCAGAGAAAAAATGGGGGGGAGGACTGCACAAGAGCCGTATCGTGTAATGATATTTCCCCAAATGTCATAGACCTGTGGATTTCAAGAATTTTCATTATTATTTTTTCCGTCTGTCAACACTTTATGCTGATATCATGCTGACTTATATGTAAACAATAAAAAAAGACTGAGACGCTCTCAATAAAGGCGCCTTTTGACCTCCCTTTTCTATTGTCTGTGACATTAAACCGCACGCGCATTCGAAAGCTAGCAAAGTAGATGGGATTTCTGCTCGGTGCTCGCAGTCAAATTTTTATTATGCATAGTAGCACCCTGCAACATACTGTGTGATACTCCGAGTTCAGTTTCATCAGCCTAACCATCATCAGAGGAATAGTAGTAATGTGTTATACATAAATTGAATATAATAATATACATGAATCATTGATGAATTATTTAGTGCAACTTTACGCCATAATGAAAAATACGAAATTAATATAATCTAAGTTAGGCCTTAACTTATTAAGTATGCTGCATAGAATTACAAAACTTGTCCTAAATTAGATATTTTTAATTTTTTTAAGTATAATTTTCAATTGTACATTTCTAGCCTACACTGCAATGAGGCTATCTAAATTACAATTTCTACAGATGATGAGTCGTGGGCTACCCACCGATCATATTATTCATGGACCAACAGACTATTGAATAAAGGCAATAACAAATAACAATAACAACCTAAGCTAGCCTATATACACTTTAATATTCAATAAAGCAATTGATATCTTTATTGATACGGTATATTTGGCTATATAGCCGATACCCTTTCCATGTTCGAGTAGATACAGGCCCTATAAGCTATTTAGAGGCATACGCTATCCAGTTTCATATTCAAGCTTTGTTAAAAAGCTTATACTACTATTCGGCCCCTGTGACGGCTAATTAGGTATATCATCATCACTCATGTGGTCTTATTTAATGTAGCCTCGTAGTAGACTGGTTGCGCTAGGCCAATTTATATTTAGCCAGTGCGGGAGATCTTTATCTAATTTAAACAATCCTGGCTATAACTTTATTTTATCTTTCAGAGATAGTCAATTCATGCAAAAATATATGACAAGTATGTTATTTGTCATTATATTAGGCTATTATCATTTTTATTATTAACTTAAGTCGTTGCTTGTTAATGAAAACTAATTTGATGATTGTAGCAAGCCTCTAAAGGCCACACCGTTATCCAAAAAACCCGTTCAGCGGATCCAGGATAACCAGCATAGATAGAACCTGAATTTGAAGTCGGAGCCGGAGCCGGAGCCGAGTCGGAGCCTTTCACATCAGTGTCGTGGAGCCGGAGCCGGAGCCGATGAGATAACGCATCGGCTCCACAGCCCTGGAGATATCAATGATAGATTTGCCAAATTATCCTCTAAGCAATTTAGAGAATGTCTATCTTATTTATATGCATTTGTAAGAATTACCTAGGGATTTCTTACAATCTAATAACTGACCCTAGAAATTTTGTTTATGGTATTCAAACTTCGTTTGCAATGATTCTATTTGAGATCATATCATTCATATTGAAACATGTCTCTATCTAACGAATTGTTCGATGATGAAGATTTTCACACACTTGACGAATTTTTGGCGAATTACGATTTTTCAACGAATACAACTTCAACAACTCTAAATCTGAACACCATAGTCCAACAGCAGCAATCATCCTCAATATTTACACCGCTCAACTTAGAAAATGAACAATCAAGGACGTCACGAAATGAATTACCATCCTCCATCTCTGATATTGATTTAAGAATAGAAAAACAAACTCCACAAAAAAACATTAAGCAATGCTAAATGGGCATGTGGAACCTTCAACCAGTTGGTCCGAGAACGAAACGAACACATTTTGGCAAGTAATTCAGAAGCCTTGATATTTCTATCTGAGAATGGACATTCGTCTCTCAAAGATATAACAAAAGCCAATCTTAATTTGGCATTGAAGTTTTTTGTGTTTGAGCTGCGAAAAAGAAATGGTTTGAAGTATCCGAGCGAGTCTTTAAGACAACTTATTAACGGCATAAATTATTGGCTTCGCAAAAAAGAAAAGAAAAGCTGTAATATATTTACGGACTCCGACTTTGAAGATGCTCGAAACACGCTAGACGGCGCCATGAAGGAGACCGCTAAGGAAGGAAACGATGAGCAGCCGAAAAAAGCGGTATCTATAACAGAAGAACAGGAGGAAGATCTATGGAACAGATTTTATCTTGGGGACGATAATCCGAAGAAGCTGAATCGCACTTCGCTTTATTTGCTTTCAAAGCATTGCAGATTAAGAGGAGGAGCTGAATTACGACAATTATCATACGGAGAAAATGGCAATCTAAATCTTGTTCAGTACAAAACAAACATTGAAATCTTGGAGTATTATGAAAACACATCAAAAGCCAACAATCATGGCCTAAAGCATCATCACATCGAACCAAAATCTGTGAGAATCTGGCCGTCAGAAAATGCCAATCGTTCTGTGATAAGACTTTATAAGAAAATGATAAATCTCAGACCAGCTATGTGCAATACACAAGCCTTATTTCTGCAACCACATCCGCACCACACAGCTACCAAATGGTATAATCCCATACCCATGGGTCACAATACATTGTCTTTCACTATTCGATCACTCATGGAAGCGGCTGGATTTGACGGAAATTACACCAACCAAGGTGGAAGACGAACAGCAGTTACAAGAATTATTGAGAAAACAGGAGACAAGAAACTAGCTAAGAAAATATCCGGCCATTGTAGTGAATGTATTGATGTATACGATGAGGTATCGGATAAAAGAATGCGATTAGCTTCGAATGTGTTATCTAATCAAGTGAATAACTCAAACATAGAATGCAACAGCACAATAACAACAATTACGGATACTGTAACAACGAATACTATTGAACAATCTGTCGGCGGACCCACCACTTTGAATGATCTAAAAGATTTCTGCAAAGAATTGAAAATTGCTCCAAAAAGAATAAGTGTACATAACTCTGATGGCTCATCTCTTGAGATGAACTTTTGATTTATGATATTAAAGATGATTTGTTTTCTGCATGGACTTCTAAATAAAAGGCTAAAAATGAACAGGTAGACTAAGTTGAATTAAATCATACGATCACAGTCAAATTATTTAGAAGTCCATCGTTTGTGTTATTTCATCTTATTAAGATGAATTGTTCATCTTATAATTGTAGCCTACTCCTGGATATCGTTGCACTGCACATGTCAAAAAATCTAGGAATCGGTGAGTAACGATGTAAATTCATGTAAAAATAGCGATGATATTATTATAGTATTATAATTATATAGATTATTAAATATAGATCATATAAAATTATATACTATTATAACATTATAGATATAATATTATTATCGCTATTTTTACATGCATTTAATAGGCCTGTATCGTTACTCATTGATTCCTAGATTTCTTAACATGTGCAGTGCAATGATATCTAGGAGTACAATTACTGCTATTTTGCGTGCATATTCATGTCTTTGGTAAACATATTTCTTAAAGTAAAGGTATTCTTACAAATAAAGAAAACATATTTAATAGGATATTTACATGGGAAATAAGACAGACATTCTCTAATTTATGATAAGACTTCGAAGGACTATAGAAATAGAGACAAAATAGAAAGAGCATGGAAAGAGATTGCAACGAAGTGTAATTTGACGGAGCATGAATGTTTAAGCAAGTGGAGAAATCTTCGCGGACAATACAACCGTGAGCAGCAAAAGCTCCAACAAGTGGCTCTTCTGGACGGAAGCAGAGCAAATGGGTGTATACTGAACAAATGTCTTTCTTACGACCGCACTTGGTGAAGCGAAAATCAGAGTCAAATATTGATCAAAGTGAATTTGATGAGTTGACGAGTTTGCTTGATAGCGACAGTGAGACGAAAGAAAATTTTCCAGACGATTCTACCACCAAGGTCAATGAAAGACAGTCAAAGAAGAAACGTAGTTTTGATGACGAAGTTCTGACCGTTCTTAAAGAGAAACCGGATCATATTGAAGCGTTTGGTCAGTACATTACTGCAGAGCTTCGAACACTGACGAAGGTTCAGCAGGATCTGTTCAAACTTCGATGCCAAGAACTAATATACAAAATGAAGCATGGAGAGAATGTCGAAGCGATGAACAGCCAATCATTCGTAAGCCATTCAAATGATCTACTGAATGACTATCATATAGCGCATCTCTCATAGATGCTAATTGGGATTGACTGTTCCAAAAGAGTATATTTTTTATGAAACATAAAGAAGAATTTTCACACACATCGTTTTCATTGCACGATTTTTCTATTCAAACGATTACAGGAAAATAGTGGCAACAGATTTCTAATTCATTCTATAATCTTTAGCTATGGGCCTACGGAAATGTGAACAGAATTCGCAATACATGTAGTCCATTATTTCAGCATGTTAGATAATAAACACATCCACCTAGGTCTACTGAAATGGCAAGCTTGTATATGCATTCAAGATCTTTTTAGAAATACCTATAATTAGCTTCTTCATGACTAGAATATTACAAATAGGCCTACATGAATGAAATGGCATCATATAAAAACAAGTTAGCTAGATAAAAAATATGCATATTCACTGCCCTGCTTGATACCACTTGCGACAGCAAAAGATCACAAAATCAGTGATAATAAGTGTTGGGGATGATTCACAACACGTTCTGTGACGCAAGTGTTCTATTTGAAGATCAAGCGTAATCTGCTTGCCAAGGGACTGATCCATCGGCAGAATTAAATAGGTTGCAGAATTGTTGACAAGTTTGTATTGCGGACTTCTTGGCATTATTGGCTCCAGTCCTTTTAAGAGACACCATTTGACCATCACTTCCGTGGGCCATTTCAGTCCATTGCCCTGGAGACCCATCCACTTCATATCCTTGGAAAGCTGTCAAACAGTATTGCTTGTCGTCATCTTTCAAGTAATTGTGCAAGCAACAACATGCTTTGATGATTTTTGTAACAAGATCAGGCATGGCATTAATTGGGCCTCTAAATATCTGCCAACGTGCACGTAGAATACCAAACGAGTTTTCTATGGTCCGTCGTGCCCGTGACAATCTATAATAGAAAATTCGTTTTTGAGAGTCTAGCTGATTACGAGAAAATGGTCTCATAATGAACTCATTTAATGGAAAGGCCTCGTCTGCCACGAAAACACTTGGTAGACCATTTTTTGGAGGAATTTTTGATGCAATTTTTTGCATGGCATTTTGAATAATTGATCGACGAAATATTCCACCATCACCCTCAGATCCTGCTGCTCCGACGTCTATCATGGTGAATTTACAGTCACTGTCACACACAGCCATCAAGACGATTGAGAAATTCTTTTTATAATTGAAGAACTGTGACCCGGAATTTGGTGGTGCTTTTATGTAAACATGTTTCCCATCCAAAGCACCCAAGCAGTTATCAAATTGCCACCTCGTTTCGAAGGCTCTTTGAATACTCCTCCAATCTAGATGCTCGGACCTAGATGCTCTTCCAATCAGCTGCTGACCACAGCTGACCAGACATAAGCTAAACGCTTTGCCAAATTAAAGTGCTTGACATAACCTTTCACATGGTAAAAAGGTTATTGAAATTGAACATCTTCATCAATGAGAAAATCTTGTGAGATTTTTTTAGCCACATTTTTTCGGTAAAACTTGTTAGTATTGTATCTTTTTGTACATTCAGCCAATCCTAAAAACCGTGTGTCATGATGAAGCTGACTGATAGTTCATGCTATCTGCCAACTTTCATAAAAAAATTCTGTCGCCATCATGTTAAATCCTGCGTCAAAGAAAACGCTCAATTTTTTTCATAAGGCCTACTGACCACACATGAAAGTGAAATATATGCCAAAATAATCCATGAAACATAAGGTTTCATATGGTATATCGTTTATCAAAATTTATTCAGGACTTCAACACGAAAATTTAATTTGAAAATGGCCTAGCTTTTTTGTGTAATTACTTTTGAAGCGGTCTGTATATCGCATTGTAGGGAATGACAGAAATATCAATGTTAAAGTATCACCTAAAATGATGGACACCTGAGATATCTAAGTAATGGATGTTAACTTTATAAAAGATTAACATCCATTATTATCCATCATATCCATTATTATCTATTATCCAAGATTATAGAAGAAAATGTCGAATAGCAAAAAGTGGAAAGACAAAACTAAGGAATCACGACAGAATCGAGACAATCTTTGATCTTCCACATTTAGCCTTGATTCCTTCATCCTGATCAATACTGGCTCAGCTATTTCAAAATCGCGTTTCCGCTCATCGGCTGCAGAAGTGAAGTGAAAACGCATCGTCTGAGTACGATGTTTTCTAACGATATAAGCTTACTCCTCGTCGTCTGTACTTGCTTTTATTTGCTTCCCACTGTCTAAGTCTAGTCGCATTCGTTTTACAACCCTCTGGCTCTGACGGCAAGTTTGATGGTTCGCACATCATTCAACATAGGAATCGATTAAGAATCACAATAATAGTAATAGCACATAATAGTAATATCACATTCTCTCTGGGGTTGAAGAACTTACTAATGGCAGTCTTGAAGAACGCATGAAATGTGAACATATTTTGACGTTTCTTGGGTCCTCTATCTCAGAAGTTGATGAAACTCGACGTATCGGACGCTTGGGTTCACATAACAAACATTCAGATAAAATTCAAATCGGCAAATCAAAAATATTCAATACTACGAAACGTGAAGCAACTGCGAAATAGTCCTCAGTTTCGCCATTTGTACATCAACAACGACAAGACGAAACTTCAACAGCAGCAAAATAAGCAATTGAGACAAGAGCTTCAACAAAGAAAGGTGAACGAAGATGTCGTAATTTTCCGAGGGAAAATAATGGAACTCAAAAATGTTCAAAATTTTCGCGACGGTTTTTAGCAGCTACAGGCTACTTGCGCATCCATTATCCCACATTTATGCTATTGAATGCACAATCAGTTTTTCCCAAAATCGACGAACTCAGACTCACAGCATCTCTCAGACAGCCTGATGTTATCTGCGTCACTGAAACATGGTTAAATGATGCAATCTCGAATAATTATGTTTCTGTTAACCATTTCGATACCCTGAGATGCGACCGCAGTAGTAGAAGAGGTGGCGGAACTATGATTTATACGCGTTGTAACTTGAACTACAAAGCTTTATCCCTTCCGTATCCAGCCCCGTCAGCAATTGAAGTATGTGGTGTAACACTGTTTGATAGTAAATTGTTCGTGATAAATGCCTACGTTCCTCCCAACATCGACTCAAATACTTCGAATGATATATTATCCTATTTCATTGCTATGGTAGACCAACTCCTACTGCTTTCCCCGAAATTTCAAATTGTTATTCTCGGTGACTTTAACCAACTAAACACAAGGCAGTTATGTGAGGAGTTACAACTTACAAATATCGTTTGCAAACCTACAAGGGGAAATAATATATTGGATGTTATTCTATTATCAAACAGCTTGGTTGATACTTATGACTGTGATAGTGTAGTCTACGATTCTCCTCTTGGCAATGCAGATCATCGGATACTGACCGTGCCTCCGAAAGCTCATGAATCTTCCCGTCCTAACTCAGTTCGCCATGTCTCCGTCTACGACCTCCGTCCTTCGAATATCTCAAAACTACGACTTGCTTTTGAATCCTTTGTCACCTATCACAACAATGTACTTCTGCTTTCTAACGACGTGAACTATCAATGTGACTTCTTCCTCAAATCCATGCGAGAATTAGTTGATTCAAATGTACCAGCATATGATGTAATAATGACCGATCGAGACCAAAGGTGGATGACGCCAATAACTAAGCATGTAATCAACGAAAAATGGACGGCATATCGTAATAAAGACTGGCCAAACTTCATCAGACTCAAAGAAAAGGCAAAGAAAGAAATACAGTCAGCGAAAGAGATTTGGGCTTCAAAACTCAAGAGATCAAGTGGGGGAATATGGAAGATGGCAAAAGAGGTAACTGGTTCAAGCTCTCGGGACAAGAGCCTTTTCGATGGTCTGTCTCTTGCTGGAGACTGCAATCGCGTGCTACACGACGTACGAGAATCACTGTTTGCCTCCCAGCTTCCCAGCATCGATAATTCTCAACTCAATCTTCCTGTTGACGATTCTTGGGACATTAGCGTGACACCACAAGCTGTAGAGAGTAGTAATGGGAATAAGACCGTTCCAGGACACCATAAAATCAAAAAAATTAGTATCTTTAAAAACGACATAAATTCATAAATTTAGACCCTTTTTTCAGGTTTTTAAGACCTAAATTCATGAATTTGGTTCATTCAAAAAGTACCATTTTTTTCAAAAATGGTACTTTTAAAAACGACATAAATTCATGAATTTAGGTCTTAAAAACCCGAAAAAGGGTCTAAATTTATGAATTTATGTCGTTTTTAAAAGTACCCAATTTTCAAATTTTTCAAAATCTCAAATTTGTGAATTACAATTTTCACCCTCAAAATCATGACCGTTCTAGGACACTAAAAATCAGAAAAGTTAAGAATCTCAAATTTGTGAATTACAATTTTTACCTTGAAAATCATGACCGTTCTAGGACACCGAAAACCCGGTCACCGAAAAAATCATAAAAGTTAAGAATTTCAAATTTATGAATTTTATCCATTTTTCAGGTTTTTAAAATATATCATGTGATTTGCGGGACATCTGAGATGTCTTCCAGGGCTTCGCCGTTAAAAATATTTCTTTAAAAATGGAAGAAACAAAAGTGGAAGGAACTTCAGAAATGGATGAAACCGCAAGAATATATCCTTCATTATCATATGAAATGGATATTGCAAAACACAAAGATAGAGTACGCTATATGAAAGATAAGGAATATCAATTATTATTAAGATTAGAGCATTATAAAAAATTAAGAAAGAGATGGACTAATGCTTTAATAATTGTCATTTCATCTGGCGTTCTTACAATTCCAGTAGTTGCTACTACTTTAACTCGATACAAAATGAAAACACATTTCCATCTTTGAAATATTTTATTCACATCACAGACAAGTACTATGTACAAGTAGCATCGTTTACAACGAATAAAATATGTTGACTAGAAAATGTGTTATGACATGATACAATTGTTTCTGTATGAGTAAAATAAAGTAAGGCTCATAGAACTATAAAACCAATGAGGACAAGTAGCATCGTTTACAACGAATAAAATATGTTGACTAGAAAATGTGTTATGACATGATACAATTGTTTCTCGTAAATTGAAATAAGGGAAGGGCCATAGTACTATAAAACCAATGAGGACAAGTAGCATCGTTTACAACGAATAAAATATGTTGACTAGAAAATGTGTTATGACATGATACATTTGTTTCTCGTAAATAGAAATAAGGTAATACTCATAGTACTATTATCCATTGCGAGTAGCTTACCGTTTCAATTGATTGAGTTTAAAATTTGATCAAGGGTTGGGCGGTGTCTCCCATGGCGAAGATACGAGTCAATAATAGCGAAGTTTCTTTTGAAAAATGATATAGATTCCGTCGAGTTCTTAATAAACGGAAATCGTAAATATAGTTTATAAAATTTTCTTAAAAAGATGCTATAGCCTCTCGAATAACCTAATTGTTTACAAACATGGCCACTTCCCCGGATTGCAGTCAAAGCTCTTCCTTTTATACGCGATAACTTCACAGTATTGTTCACCGAAATGTCTTCTTCTCTTCTTAAATGTGCTAAATAATTAGTTAGCTCTGATGCCAAGATGTCTCTTTGAATTTCTTCTTCAAAATTATAGTTTGAACTGATATTGATGGCGTTATCTTGCAATGTGTCTTCAAATCGATTTATCACTAAAAATTCTCTGAATGTTTTTGATGCGTGGATGTCTTCTTCCTCCCTTGGTTTAAGATATTTCTCCTGAAATTCTGTTAGCATCTCAATACACTTCTTCCGTTGATCTTCGTTCACAATAGTGTCTGAAATTTTTCTTTTCAAATCGGCAAAGGCGATGCTTGAACGTGCCATTTTCGTTAAAACGTAGTGAATTAATTATGATAAAAAATAAAATTGTTGAAAGTCGCTGATGAAATTGACCAAAATAGATAAAGGTCACAGATGATTCGTAAGCAGTCACAGTCTCGTAGAATGCTCGCAGAATGAATGAATACACGCAGTAATACGTGGAATAATGGCAGCAGCTGTTCAAGTGAAAAGTTGAGTTATGCGGGTCACAAAGAATTCTCTCATACTGAATAGCTTAAACTGCTAGCAGCTGTTCATGTTGAGAAATTTGGTAACAGATGTTACTAATGTCTTAATACAGATAAAACAATCAATATTCTCTTAACAAGAGTTCATAAGAATAAAATGCAACAATGTAACGTTTAAATTTAGATTAAATTAAATAATTTCAAAATCGAATAAGTAGTAAGGAAAGACATCATTAGAGACCAGTTTTAAATCAATACCCCCTCCCTTCTGACTAAGTAGCAAGGAAAGTCATCATTGTGGAACAGTTTTAAATCAATACCCCCTCCCTTCTGACTAAGTAGTAAGGAAAGACATCATTAGAGACCAGTTTTAAATCAATACCCCCCCCCAAGTAGTAAGGAAAGTCATCATTATAAAAATGTTTTAAATCAATACCCCTTCTGACTAAGTAGTAAAGAAAGACATCATTAGAGACCAGTTTTAAATCAATACCCCCCCCTTCTGACTTCTAGGGGTCTCTTAAGAAATTTTTTTATTATAAAATGAGCAACATAAATGAGTTTTTTAAATTATATGGAACGCAAACTACGACAAATTTCGACCTAAAGAAAATCGCAAATGAATTAGGAATAAAGAATTTTCATGTTCTAATGAGAAACGAATTACAATTCCTAAAAAATAGGCCATCAGGAACCTTCAGTTCCCGGAACAAAGTTCCATCAATAACTGTAAATTTCATAACGAATCTTCACACTTCAGACCAAAACGGCGTACATTGGTCAGCAGGTATCTTTAGTAAAAACGGAGATAATTATTATTTTGACTCATACGGGCTTCCACCTACAAATGAAGTAAAAGAATTACTTGGAACGGGAACATACAATACGTTTCAAATTCAAACACCAGGCACTACTTATTGTGGACAATTATGTCTTTATGTTTTATTTAAATTACAAAAAGGAGTACCATTTCTAGATATTATGTTAGAGTTAAACAATCTATAACTCAAGCGAAGCTAGCTAAAGCGCCACCTAAAGGTTAAAGCTCTGTTTTCTGTAATTCATTTTGATAAAAACGACCTCTGATATCCTCATTATCTAAATCTTTAATTTCATAAGTAATCGGATAAGTTTTATTTATTTTGCAAACTTCAAATATTTCTTTAGTCCAATAGCCAACAAAGCCTTTTTCAAATTTGTTCTTATATTTAAATATTCTAACTCTATCTCCAATTTTAAATTTCGGCTTAAGTTTCTGCAAATTCGGATTACTCTCATTCAAATTATTATTCTCGAATATTTTCTTTCGTATCAAATCAGGGTCGTCAGAAGCATTCTTTGGAGTTTCTTCAATACCAGAATGAACTTTATTATTGTACTCTTCCACAATTCCTGGTAATATTTTTAACCATTTCTGATTTCCTTGCTGAGTAAATTTCTTGAAAATTTTATTTTTTAACGTCCGATTGAATCTTTCTATCACTACGGCCTTCCCAGCGTTTTCAGTTGAATAAACAGTTTCAAATAGTGGCTGAACGTTTCGGTTATAAAATTCCGACCCTTTATCAACAAACAATTTTTTTGGCTTTCTATTACTTTCTTTAAAGATTTCTTCAAACGCATATTTAACTGATAGACCACTTTTATTTTTTAAAGGTTTTACCCAAGCGTATCGTGTATATAAATCTATAACTGTCAATGCAGATTTGTAGTCCCTTTCATTCGGCATATGAATAAGATCAGCACTCCAAATATCATCTTTATTAAATACTTTTACTTTTAATAAATATTTAGGCTTTCTATATTCTTTATGAATTTCAGATGCATAAACGTCTGAATTATGATTTCGAGCGTTGCTCTCAGACAGCTTTGCTGTCGTTTCATTTAAACCCTGACCGAATAATATTTTAGCTTGTAAAGCTTTCTTAACAAACATTCTTTCAATCTTTTCTCTAAATGTAGGATTTTGAATACTATCTAATTCTTGAATCATCTTCTTATCAGCTGCATGACGAGAACTTAGATCATGATTTCGATAAGCTAAATCATGCCTGTAAGCGGCGGCATCTACTCTATTTATTGGTTCTTCACCTGGTTTCGGATTATTATTCTCATCTAGTCTTATATCTAATCGAGTTCCTGGCCCAGTATATGAATGACCAGGAAGATGTTTTTCTTTCGAATATTTACTCCAAATAAATCCAGGAAAGTTTTCTAATGTTTTTTGTATATCACCACCGTAGGTAGTAACCAAACTTTGTTTATCGTCGTTACCTTCATAAATTTTACAGTTTGAGTTTTTATTTTTGTTTAATAGATAATTCAATAAATCTAAATTAGAAATTTTTAATTTAATTAAATTTTCGGAATTTTTAGTATTCATTTTAAAAGATAAAAAAAAATTAAGAAGATAAAAAAAATTAAGAAGATAAAAAAAATTAAGAAGATAAAAAAAAATTAAGAAGATAAAAAAAAATTGTTTTACCGAAAAAGAAACAAAGGTCCTGAGGTTATTACCGAATCATACTAGGACTTAGATATATTCCAGAACCATCTTTAGTTTCTTTAATTTCAATTAAATCATCAACATTGTGGAGAATATTTTTAAGAACTCGTTTTCCTTCATCAACTAATTTTAATTTACTAATAAAATTATCTACTACTCCTTTTCCTTCGGGCGAAGCCCTAGAAGACATCTCCGATGTTCCATGAACCGATGTCCCTTCACCCCTAGCAACTTTCTCTAACTCCCTATTATGACGTTTTTGTTCTTCTAATGCTGCCTTCTCTGATTTATTTTTATTTACTGCTTGGACAATACCAGCTGTTCCACCTGCAACACTTCCTGCTGCAGCTATGCCTCCTATTATTAGTGGAATTAATGGGAGAATCCCACCATTCTTTTCTTCTTGTAATTTAATATTCTCTATCATTGGTTTACTTATGTAATACTTTTTTTTATTAATCGTAATAGTTTTAGGGGTATTTTTGTCAACAATATTACGTAATTTTAATTCAACAGTTTTATTATTAATATTACTTTTCGCTTGCGACATTTTTAATAAAAAATTTTAAGTTAAGAATTTAAAGTTATCAAAAAATTTAAATCTATTCTAGTTATGAAAAATTTTTAGTTAAGAAATTTTAAGTTATCAAAAAATTTAAATCTATTCTAGTTATGAAAAAATTTTAATTAACCTATCGGAGCGAAGCTCCTCTGGCTTTAGCGCTTTAGCCGATCCTAACCATCTTTCCATTAAGAATTTCAATAGAATATTTTGCATCTTCTAGCAATAAACCATAAGCCATCAATGAAGTTGTGGAATCTTTCTTTTCAATATTAATTGTTACATCACAACCATTTTTAATAATATCTTCAGATTGTGCACTTAAATCGAAGCAGAAAATTGGATATAAATGTCTCCAATCTCCAGGAGTTAATTGTGGTTCAACTCCAAATTCTATACAAAGATTTCTATAAGAATCATATCCTTCCATAAATTGATTATTGGTATCATCGAATCTTAATGGATCAATTGGATATCGAGTTTGATTTAATGAAACTTGTAAACTTCGAATTGTATTAATATGGAAGATATTATTGTTCTTATCAAAACTTGGAGAATTATTTCTTTGAAATGTTAGTAATAAATATCTTGGGGTATTCGCAGTTCTAGTAAAATGCCAGTTAAATCTTTGTTCGGAAAAAGTTACTGAACTAGCAGTACGCTTTAGAAAATTAACTGGAATTGGTTTGTTAGTATTTAATCTTTTTGCAATAGCTGTTTCAACCTCTAAACTAGGAGTAATATGCTTAATCCACCATTCAAGTCTATCAATTTTTAAATATGCTTTTTTCCCAGTCTTACCAAAAAAGATTAATTCATTATTTACTGTACGATGAATTATTAATTTAAATTTTAATTGATATGATATTTTATCATAATCTAAATATCCGAATAATGGAGACAATGGCCAATTAACTGTCTGTTTACTTTTTTTGTTAAATTCACGTCTTTCTTTATATGCATCATTATTTGTTTTATTTAAATGTTTTGCAATATTTTCTACATCTTTCGCAATTCCTGCGGCATCTGTTCCAGCGTGAGTTAAATCATCAACAATTATACCATCATTAGTATCAGGAAACCAACCTTCGATTTCATGCTTTTTATTATTTTCACCAATTGTTATAAATCTAAGCATTGTATCAATTACACCTGGAGAATCACTTATTGTTTCTATATTTTGAGTTGCAACATCTAAACGCATTTGTGTAAATAAACTTGGGAAAAAATTATTCTCTAGTGTAATATTATCGGTATCTGGTAATGGTGTTGTAAAATTAGCATCACTATATAAAGAATATTCACAGTGTAAAAATGAATCAGGTAAATATAAATAACTCTGCTGATTATCAACTTCAAAAATTAAATCACCTCCAGTATTTACTCTACTGGAAGATCCGGGATTCATAGCAACTCTTATATAGTCATTCTTTTTTTGATTGTAACTGACGAACGGAGGATCGTCTAATCTAAATTTATTTTCGATAAGCGAAGACATTTTTATAAAAAATAATTTGACTTTTTGTTTTTTCTCACAGATAGAAAAAAATTTTTACTAAAATATAATTTTAGAATTTTGCTAGACCAGCTCCGCTATGAATGCCATTACCTCTTATTTCTTCAATTGTTTTTTCATTTTGTTTACTATCACCCTCTACAGCTATGTTAGCAATTTTGTTTTTTGTTTCATCTGAAAGTTTTTTTAATTTTTTTAGTTCTTCAGAATCATTCTTGAGTTTACGAATAGCTTCTAGTTGTTTTAATTCGTTTTGAGACTTGACAGCATTTGATATTGCACTAGCTGTACTACCTATAGCAGCTGCTCCTTTTGCAGCAGATGTAATCAAATCTTTATTATTTTTAATTAAGTTAACGATACTACCAATACCAGAAAAGATGCCATCCCCTTCTTTTTGAACGGTTTCTCTATTATCATAATGGTAAACCGGATTCATACGTGGTTCATGAGCAATTTTTTGATTTGAAGCAAATTGTTTAAGATTGTGTTTATAAATTATAGGCATTTTTTAGTAATAAATTTGACTTTTGGGAAAAATATAAATACGGGCGAAGCCCTGGAAGACATCTCCGTTGACCCATGAACCGATGTCCATTATAAAAAAAATGTTTATTTTTTGTTCTTAACTTTTACAGATTGGGTTTTTGGTTTAACTTTATCAGGAACCAAACCTGCATCAATCATTCTTTTTATTCTATGATTTTCTTTCATAATATTTCTTTGTTTTATTAACTCTTCTAATTGTTTTATTCTTTTAAAATTATTAGCTCTAATTTTATCCATTTTTAAAATTATATACTTTTATATTTTTAAATTTTTTTTTAAAAATTATATTTATACTTTTATATTTTTAAAATTATATTTATATTTTTTAAATTATATTTATACTTTTTATGATTTTTATTTTTTATGATTTTTATTTTTTATGATTTTTATTTTTTGTAGGTAAAAAATATTTAAGTTAA
Organism: Prostheceraeus crozeri; assembly: GCA_907163375.1. Lineage (NCBI taxonomy): Eukaryota > Metazoa > Platyhelminthes > Polycladida > Euryleptidae > Prostheceraeus > Prostheceraeus crozeri. Next base: position 526,534 of record CAJQUW010016334.1, read on the forward strand.
TATTTACAATACTCGTTTAAGATTTACGTTTATGAATATCTAACAACTTCGAGATAACTTTATTAATTGCTTGTTGCACTTTATCTATTGCATCAAGAAGCGTGTGATGTACTTTAATTTCTTTTTCAGTCATTTCTAATTTTTTCTCACTTTTCTTTAATTCTGTTTTTAAAGCATTTAATTGAACTTTAAGACCATCTACTTTTCTTTTAACGGAATCTAACTGTTCTTTATTTTCTTTAGAGTTTTCTTGTAAATTTTTCTTTAATTCATTTTCTAAATTGATTTTCAGAGTTTTCATTTTATCAACTTTTTCATTAAGTGATTTTACTTCAATTTTTAATTGATTTATTTTTTTAATTTGTTGAGCAATTTTAGAACTTAATTCATTCACACTTTTTTGGAATGTAGTTTGTAACTGTTTTAAATTTTTTTTAATTCTTTCAGGTAGTTTTTCTATTTCATCTTCTAATTGTTCTTTTAACATTTTTATCTGATGTTTATTTTTAATGACTGCAGATTTTAAATTTATAGAAAGTAATATTAAAATTTTTGATTGTTCAGAAATCTTTTTAAAAAGTTTTGCTATATCTGCTTCTAGCTCTCTATCCTTTTTATCAAGTTTTAATAATTTTTCGTTTAATGATTTGTCATTAAGTTTAAGCAACTTTAATTCGTTCATCAGCGGAACCATAACATCGTTTATATATTTTTCCTTTAAGTCATTGATTTGTGTATCAACATATTGTTTATTTGTTAACTCTGTATTTTGTTGTGGAAGAATAGAAAGATGTAATGGACCAGATAAAACGTCTCCAGTTTTCATTATATAATTTTCTAGTTCTATTTCTGATTCACGATTATTCGGTATATATGCACCTCCACCAACATTTGGTAACATCATTTTTAAACAATAAAAATAAAATTTTTTCTGATTATAAAAATACATAAATTATAAAAATACATAAATTATAAAAATAAAATTTTTCCTCATAAAAATAAAAAAATGGAAATGACTCAAATTTGTCAAGTTTGCAATATGCGTTTTTTAAATCAAACACTATTATATTCTCATATGAAAAACACACCATGTGGTATGCATATGAATCAATTACAACCTAATAATAGTATGCAACCTAATAATAGTATTCAGTATAATAATATTCAACCTAATAATAGTATTCAGTATAATAATATTCAATCAGAGCAACCATTACAAAGATTAAAGCATTTATTTATTTCAGATAAAGAACAAAATCTTTATACTGCTAGAATAAATACACCTAGGCAAAATACACCTAAGCAAAATAATAATAATTATTTAGCACAAAATAATCCTTTTGTTCAAAATAATAATGTAGCTCAAAATAATTATGTTGATAAAAATAATAATGTAGCTCAAAATAATAATGTAGCTCAAAATAATTATATTGATAAAAATCAATTTGTTGAAAGTAATAACAAAAAAATATGTTCCGGATGTAATAAAAATATAACATCAAAAAATTTTGCACGTCATTTAAAATTATGCGAACAACCAGAAGAGGTTAAAAAAAATAAAAAAGATAAATTAAAAGATCAGTTATGTCGTAATTGTAATAAATATTTTACAATTCAAGGAATTACTAATCATTATAATTCTTGTATAAGTTCTACAAGACAATGTACAAGTTGTCAAATTACTAAACCTAAGACAGAGTTTTATGATAGTAAATATCAGTGTAAGGATTGTTTAAAAGAAAAAGTTAAATGTAGAGGTTGTCAAAAAATTATATTAAAGAAAAATTTTCAGCGACATGTAACACTATGTCCAAAACTTAATCAACATAATAATCAACATAATAATAATTTATATCAAAATAATAATTTATATCAAAATAATAATTTATATTAGTATTTCTATTAAAATAGACTTATATATTTAAATAGTTGTATTTCAACTAAAATAGTTGTATTTTAACTAAAATAGTTGTATTTCAACTAAAATAGTTGTATTTCAACTAAAATAGTTGTATTTCAACTAAAATAATCTTATATATATTAAAATATTATTTTTTTATAAAGAATAAAATATTATTTTATTAAAATATTCTTAAGCATTCCGGAAGAGAGGAGAGGTTCGGAACATACTTCTTTTGAGTATAGGAACAAAAAGTCCGACACATTCCGGAGGTTCTACAGAGGTTAAAAACACTCATAAGAGTGTAAGAATGCGAGTCCGGAATTAAAAAATAATAATTCCTAAATTTTTATTTTAAAAATATTAAATGAATAAAAACGAAAATTTGGAAGATTTATATTCACCGGTTATAATTAAAAGTAATAAAAGTAATAAAAGTAATCTAAGTCGTCATAAATCTCTTAATGCAATAAACGAAATAATAAATAATTATATGAATAACACTGAGTTTCAAGATACACTAACCCCTCAAGATCCGAATCTCAAAGATATTAATAATATTGTAGAAAATCCTATATATAATACTAAATATAATAATAATATAGATAAAAATATATATAATAATATAGATAAAAATATATATAATAATATAGATAAAAAATATTTAGAGACACTACCCCCTAATTCATCTCTTAATAAAAAAATACCACAATCAGATCTTACACGTCTTTGGAATTTTTTAAAATTTCATTGTATAAAAATATTGTTAGCATGTATTTTAATATTTTTTATTTATCATCTTGTTATATGTATTGGAAATCAATGGGGTTACTTTCTAACAGAGGAACAAAAGAGAATAAATTTTTATAAACAAGAAATAAAAACTTTTAAAGGATGGAAGACTGAGGAGGATAAGATTAAGGATAAAACTAATAATAAAAATATTAAACAAGGTAAAATGTATCAAGAAAATTTACATTTCATTGTTTACGGTAAAACTGGAAGTGGTAAGACTACGTTTATTAAAAAATATATAAACCAATATTATAAGGACGAAACAAAAGTACATATTTTTTGTATGCATACTTCTGAATGGCCAACTTTTACAAACGTCTATAATGATAAACAATTAGATGAGTTACAAGATATGGAAAGTTTTGCTGGTACACCTGAAAATAAATCTTTATTAATTTTAGATGATGTTGCAAGTTTATCAAAACAAAAAAATATGTCAGAAATATTTACAAAAGGAAGACATCAAAATATTCAAATAGTTGTATTAGCTCATAAAGCTTGTGATGTAGATAATAAGATTAGAGAAAACATTCAAACATTTTTTACAACTACACAAAATAATGCAGCATTCTTTAATGATATTAATAAAAATTATAAAATGAATATGCCTTTATCATATTATACACATCATAAATATGGAATAATACGTGTTGACACCATAAGTGAACATATGCAAGTATATGATAAAGATTTAAATATATTAGTAGATACCGAACATGAAATCTATAATAACTCTCAAGATTTTGATATTAGAATATATGCAAATGCAAAACATTTATCAAATCAAGTTATAGAACAAATAATTATCTTTTTAGAGTCTGAAGCAAAAGTACCACTAAAAATTATTCCTGATACATTTTATTTTTATTTTGATCATTATTTAAATGCAAAATTTGGTATACCAATACCAAAAAGATTACAAGATAATGAAACATTAAACTATTTGAAAATTGCAATCAATGATGTTAGAAACGGTTTAAGAAAAGCAACACCAATAATAACTGATGTTAAATCTACATTTTCTGATGCTAAATCTACATTTGATGAAGCCAAAAAAACATATAATGATATAAAACCATTAATAAATGGTGTAAGTGAAATACTTAATAATTAAACAAATTATACTATATTTTTTGTAATTATACAATTTGTTTTGTAATTATACAATTTGTTTTTTTTTAATTATACAAATATTTTAAATATATGGAGGAATGTTTAATTTTTGTAATGTTTTTAAATCATATACTGTTAAGTTATCTTTATTGATTAACCACCATAAATTATTAAAAGCCAAGAATACTCTAAAACTTCGAAGACATAATGGAAAATCATTTGTTTTAGCGTATTTAGGTATACCATGTTTTATTTTATAGTCTTTCACAAATTGCATATATTTATGATGATAATAGAATTTTACTTCTTGTTTAGGTGTAAGTGGATTTGTAGGATGTCTATAGTTTTTTAAAACTGGTACATGTTCTATTTTATACTCTTCAAACATTTTTATTTTTTATGTAAAAAAAGATATTAAATATAATTATTTTTATAAATAAATATAATTTTATTTATAATCTTCAAACATTTTGTTTTGTAATTAAATATAATTTTTTTTAAAATTTTCTCTAAAAAAATAAAAAAATGGATAAATTTTATTGCAACTTATGTAAAAAAAAGTTGCAAACAAAAAGAAGTTATCAATCTCATCTACAAAGTAAAATGCATTTACAAAATGTAGAACGAGTTGATGATGGAAATATATTAAAATTAAATAGTTATAAAAATTATCTAGAAACATTGCCTACTGATATAAAAGTTAAAAAAATGTTTGATGATTATTCACATTCGGAATATAAAAAATTTTTTAATAGTGAAGATGAAGCCGTAACAGATATAAAATATTTATTTAACGATACTGATGAATTTAACGAAATAGATGAATTTGATGAAGCCGTACGAACTGAAGGTTCTAGGGCTTCACCCGAAACAGATATAAAATATTTATTTAATCAGTCTTTTGAATATAATGAAACTGATAAAACTTTTTCTGATATTCTAACCAACTTTTATAATATATTTAAGAAATCTTTCAAATGTTATATGAATGTAGAAGTACTTTATACAAAAAATGGACCTGATGGAATTCCTGAAGAAATAATACAAGGACATTTTACAAATTCGCAAGAAATTCATAATGTAAATGATATACAACCCATATTTGAATCGATGATACTTAAATTAGAAAATTGTATAATTGAAGCCCAGTTACGTGAATCTGGTTGGAGATTTGTTAAAATACTATCTAAGAAAATAGTAATTGATAAATATAAAAATAATACTGGTGGTAGTTATGTTCCTTTACCTTTCAGTTCACCACAATTAATCAACATAAAAAATGAAGATGAACGTTGTTTTCTGTGGAGTATTATAGCACATTTACATCCTGCAGAATATCATAAAGAAAGACTAAGTCATTACAATAAAGAAGAATACATAAATGAATTTGATCTTTCTGATGGCTTAGATGAATTTCCATATGATTATAATAAGTTAAAAAAGTTTCATAAAAAGAATAAAAATTTAATAGAAGTAAATGTTTTTGAATTAAATGTGAATTATGTTTCTATTGGTAAAATTATTCCACTTTACTCAGATTCAAAAGAATTTTATTTGAATAATAAAAATTTATGTCAATCAGAAATAGTATATAATGATAGAGGAAATTACATGCATCATAATATTTTTTACCAAGGAAATATAATATGTACTGAAAAATTTGAACTTGTTAAAACACTAACGCCAATAATGATTAATCACAATAATTATAAAGGACGTACTGATGATTATAATTACAAATATTCATCTTTATCTTCAGAATACCAACAAAAATTAGAAAATTTAAATGAAAGTTTACAAAAATGTAAAATAGATTATCAACAACAAATAAAAATGTTACTACAAGAATATCACTATAAATATCAAAATAAGATAGAAACAATTCAAAAATTAAATGAAGAAAATAATAAAAAATTAAATAATAAAGAATTAAATAATGAAGAAAATGAAACCAAACAAAAAATAAATGAATGTTTAAAAAAATGTCCAGAACAATATAAAGAACAATATGATAAAGAATATATTTATCAGCTACAAATATTAAATCAAAATTATTATCAAAATACATTTAATATTACAAAAGAAATTAATGAAACACATGAAATATATAAAGATGAATTTGTAAAATTAGAACAGTCAAAACAACCAGCACAAGCGAATATATTATATTATCAGGGACATTTTATATTGTGTAAAGATGTTTCTATATTTACAAAAACTTCAGATAATAAAAATTTTCCTTGTCTTCAATGTATGACAAGTTTTAGAACTTTAGAAGAAATGAATAGACATTTGGAGAATTGTCAACAAAATGAAGCAGTCAGAAACACATTTCCAAAAGATGATTATTTAGAATATAATAAATGGTATTTTAAAAATAAAGTACCCTTTACTATTTATTGTGATTTTGAAGCATATAATGTTAATATGACACAAAATCAAACGGAAAGTTCCAGGGCTTCACCCGATTCTGAAAAAAATAATTCTGAAAATTATAATTCTGAAAAAAATAATTCTGAAAATTATAATTCTGAAAAAAGTAAAGAAAAAAATTTATTTGAACAAAAACCATTATGTTGGGGAATGTACATTCATTCGAATTATCCTGAATTATTTAAATCAGAATATTTACAATACTATGGTGAAGATAGTTCAGAAATGTTTACAAAGAAAGTAGAAGAATTACAAGGACGTTTTTCACAATTGCTTGAAACAAATAAACCAATGATACCATTAACGGATGAAGAAAGAAAAGAATTTTATTATGAAATAAATTGTTATTACTGTGGAAAAGGTTTTACAAATAAATATAAAACTGGTAGAGGTAGATATATTGATAAAGTAAAAGATCATGATCATCTAAATGGATTATATAGAGGTGCAGCACATAATTCTTGTAATCTTAATGCTAACAAATTTAAATATAACTTTGTTCCTCTATATTTCTACAATGGTTCTAAATATGATTTTCATCTAGTAATGAAAGATTTATTTTCATCAGAAAAATTACATCAACAAAAAATAAATGTACTATGTAAACAAGAAGAAGAATATTTTTCAATGCAATTAGGTTGTATTAGAATTTTAGATGCATTTAGATTTTTTACTCCTTATTCATTAGATGTTATGGGAAAAACTTTGAAACCTGAACAATGTAAAATATTAAATAAATATAATTTAAAACCTTTAAAAGGAATATTTCCGTATGAGTATATAACTGGAGATTTTAATTCTGTGAATAAAATTATGAAAGAAGAACAACTTCCTCCAATAAATAAATTTAAATCAACATTAAAACAATCACAATTATCTGAAGAAGATTATGCAGAAGCTGAAAAAAATTGGAGAGAGTTAAATTGTAAAACAATGTATGATTATACAATGAAATATCTACAGATAGATGTATTAATACTAGCTGATCTTTTTGAAAACTTTCGTGATATGTGTTTAGAATATTACGGAATAGATCCATGTTATTGTTATTCTACACCAGGTTTAACATGGTTAGCAGGATTAAAACATACAAATGTTAAACTTAAACATTATAAAGAAAATACATATGATAAATTATTATTTTTTGAATCTGGAATTAGAGGTGGAGTTTCATCCGTTTTAGGTAATAGATATGTTAAATGTTATAATAAGAAAGTAAATCCACAAGAATATGGAATAATGAAACCTTTATCTCCAGAAGAAAAAGAAAAAATATTAGAAATTTTTCGAACGAAACGAGAAGGAGTAGAACGTGAAAAAGCAATTGATGAATTCATGCGAGAAAACTATTTGTTATATTATGATTTTAATAGCTTATATTCTTCTTGCATGATACAAGAATTACCAACAGGTGAGATGACATGGTGTAATAATCTTGATTATCAAAAAACATATGATGGAAATCGTAATTCTGGTTATATATATGAAGTTGATTTAGTATACCCTGATTATATAAAAGATGCAACAAAATATTATCCTTTCTGTCCAGAAAACAAAATTCCCAATATAGAAGATTTTTCAGATTATCAAAAATCTTTAATTCCTAAGAAATATAGGCCAACAAAAAAACTTATGTTAACACAAAGCAATAAAGGAAAGTATGTTGTTGAAGGAAGAATGCTAGATTGGTATTTAGATCATGGAATGATTCTCACAAAAATTCACCGGAAACTAGTGTATAAAAAATCTAAATGGTTAAAAGATTATATTGAGTTCAATATTGAAAAACGCAAAATATCTAAAAGAAATAAAGATGATTTTGGAAACGTGTTCTTCAAATTAATGAATAATGCATTTTATGGTAAGACTTTAGAAAATGTGCGTAATAGACAAAATATTGAAATAGTTTATGATAGAGATAGATTTCAAAATTTAACAAGGAAACCTACATATAAAAGAACTACTAGATTCAGTGATGAACTTTGTGCTGTTCATCTAAGAAGAAGCATTGTAAAACATGATAAGTTTAATTTCATTGGTTTCACTATATTAGAATTAGCTAAACTATTTATGTATAGTTTTATATATGATTATTTAGCGCCTGCTTATGGCAAAAACTATAAATTACACTTTACAGATACCGATTCTATTTTCTTAGAATTAACAGTACCATATGGTTCTTCACTAGATAAAGAAATTAATAAAATAAAAGATATTATTCATCCTTCTGATTTATGTAAAGTAAAAGATGAATTAGAAGGAAATGAAGATTTCATAACAGAAGCTATATTTTTAAAATCTAAATGTTACTGTTATGATACAACTAAAAATATTAAAACACATAAAACATTAAAAGGAATTTCAAAGGCATCAGTGGCTAATCAAATAACATTTCAAGATTATAAAAATGCATTATTTAATAATGAAATAAAAACAGCATGTAATTATAGACTTAATTCAAAAAAACATAAAATGTATTTAAAAGAAGAACATAAATTAGCATTAGATCCATTTGATGATAAAAGAAAAATTTTACCTGATGGAATAACTACTTTACCTTTTTAATTTTCTAATTTCTATTTTCTAAGTATAACAATATAACAATATAACAATATAACAATATAAAATATTATAAAAATAAAATATTATAAAATAAAATAATAATAAAAAATTATCATATAAAAATGGATAAAGTTAGAGCTGATAATTTTAAAAGAATAAAACAATTAGACGAATTAATAAAACAAAGAAATATTATGAAAGAAAATCATCTTCAACATAGAATGATAAAAGCTGGTATTCAATCTGATATGTTTGATAAATTAAAAATAACTGAAGAAGTAAAAACTGATTATGAAAAAACTGTCGAACCATTTAAAACTCTTGAAAAGGAACTTAATGAAAAACGTGTTGATATAGCGGATCCTGTACTTAAAACACTATTAGATGACTATGGTTTATTAGAGGCAAACATAGATAAAAAATTACCAAAATCTATGTTATTCGAACATTCTACTTTCTTTTTAGATAAAAAATTATTTGCAAGATTTTATCTTGGTGGTAAAGAAATATTTCCACAACCTTTACGAGGATTAATTTTTACGCCAGATAAAAAACCTATTAGTTTAGATAGAAATTTTGTTGATCTTTTAAGAGGAGCAGATTTAAAAAATTATGCTGTAGAAGATCTAATAAAATATAAAGCTATGTTAGACAGAGTTGGTGTAGTAAAATCTCTTAGACGTTATAAACAATTAGAAAATTTATTATCAACGGGAGTTAAAGTAGGGAAAGGTTTATCTGAAAAACAGAAAACAAAAAAACAGAAAACAGAAACAACCATATTTTTACCAGATGATCCACAAGAATTACTAAATAGATTAAATATTTTAATATCTGCAATAAAAGAAGGACATAATTCTAGTTTTAATGAAATTCATGCTATATTGAAAAGACTGTTAGAAAAGAAGATTCTAAATGAAGAGGATTATAAAAGTGTAGCTGAAATATGTTGTTTCTAATTTTTATAAAAAAAAATTTCATAAAAAAATATTTCATAAAAAAATATTTATTTAATTTTTTAGTTTAAAAATGTGTTCAGCAGATTTAGACAAAATTAATAATCATTTACAAAATTTAACAGAGATTTTGGGTTCATCAAAATTTAGTACGACGTTAAAAATTATAACAACTACTTCATCACACACTTGTAATTTAGAACCCATTCTACATTTAGAACAAAATAAAAATTATCAAATTGCATTGACTAGTTTCTCCACATTTAACACTATTCAAAACGTTATCAAAGATGTGAATGATCAATTTAGATATTCTACTGATAAAGGCAAAACATGGAAAATACTAACTTTTCTTCCTGGTTCTTACGAAGTTGAAACAATATCAAATGAAATTAAGAGACATTTAGGTATACCATTTAAAGATAAGAAACAATTACATTTTGCAGTTGAACCGGCAGTTAATAAATTTTCTCTTACTTTAGACGAAAATCATCAAGTTGATTTTAATCATGATAGATCATTGTCAAAGCTATTAGGATTTAATAAACAAACCTATAGTCAAGGTTATCATTTAGGTGAGAAGATTCCAAAAATAACTGAAATAAATTCAATTGTTGTACATTGTGACATTATTGAAGGAGGATATATAAATGGTAAATTATCAAATTTAATATTCAGTTTTCCAGCTTTTACTGTACCCATTGGTTATAGATTAAATGTAATTCCACAAACATTAATATATTTTCCTATTACAAGAAAAACTATTAACAACATTGGCATTAGAATCACTGATGAAAAAGGACGAGAAATAAATTTTGGAGGTGAAGAGATTATGATAGATCTTTTGGTACGGGAGGTATAAACTCCCGTTCGAGAGGTATAAACTTTTACGCTACAATAGAGAAGTTTAATTTTTTTATCATTTTTCATTATTAATCTTATTAATCTTATTATTAGAAACAAAAAAATAAACTTAAATTAAAATTTTTATTTTTTTTTTAAAAACACTAATTCAATAATGGATGAATTTATTACTTTAAAAATGAATGAAATGTCTTTAAATAAAAAAAAACTTAAATTTAATCATCATCCAAATTTATCTAATAAAGTTTTGTCAGTTATTTGTGGAAGATCAGGATGTGGAAAAACATATCTATTATTTAAAATTTTAACGACTCCAAATTTTTTAGATTATAACAATCTTATAATTTATACAACAACGGCAGAACAACCCGTCTATCAATTTTTAAAATATGGATTTGAAAATAATCTTACAAAAACAGCAATTGCTTCTCTATTCGAAGAATACGAAAAATCTGAATATGAAGAAGAAATAAATTTGTGGTGTGAAGAAGCAGCAAAAAATAAACAATTAGTTGAATCCAATAAAAATAAGCATATAAAAATACAATTAATAGATGATAGTGGTAATATGCAAGATCCTAGTAAACTAGATAAAACAATGAAACATTGTGTAATTTTTGATGATTGTGTTAATGACAGAAATCAGTCAGTTCAAAGAAATTATTTCACAAGAGGTAGGCATAATAACTGTAGTGTATTTTATTTGACACAAAGTATGTATTCATTAGATGGAAGTGTTATTAGAAAGAATGCAAATATATTTATACTATTTGAAATAAATGCAAGAAACTTAAGTGATTTGTTAAGAGATTTATGTATAAGAGATAAAGATGAATTTAAACAATCGTGTAATAATGCTTGGTCAAAAGATTATGGATTTATCACAATTAATATTGATAAAAAAATTCATGAAAGAGTTATCGAACAATTGTTTACCGAGTAATAAAAATATACAAATATAATGTTTTAATATTTTATTTTTTATTATCAGCTTTAATTTTGTCTATTTTTTTAAAATATAATATTTGAATTTTGTGGTAACATTGGTATACAGCAAAAACATTTTACTGAACAAATTATTTTTTTATTGCTTTGTTGTTTGTAATCTTTTCGTTTAAAGTTTTCACGTTTAAAATTTTCTCGTTTAAAATTTTCTCGTATTAAGTTTTGTTTAATAAAGTTTTGTCTAATAAAGTTTTTAGCTCTTCTAAAAAAATTTTATCATTTTCTTCATTAGAAATTTTATCATCAATAAAAGTTTTACCATCACTAGAAATTTTACCATCCTTTTTATTTTTATCATTAACTTTTTCTGTCTGTGATTGAAATGATATTTGATTTACTTCATTAGCTATTTGATCAAATTTTTCAATCTCATCTAACGTAATAACATTATCATCACATACTCTTTGAAAGTAGTAGTGTAGTTTATCATAGACTTCTTTAATATGTAAATGCTTAGTTTTTAATGATTTTCGTTTCTTAGTTATTAAAGATTTTTCTAACATTGTAGCAAGTGAAGTTGCAAAAACACCCGTACCTGTTAAAGCTGTAGCAACTACTGGAATTACTAAAACACCTGAAGATATAACAATTGTCAAAGCACCTAAACTTATTGTTAAGAATATGCCAATTCCTTGTGTTACATTCTTAACTTTAGTCCATCTCTTTCTTAATTTTTTATAATGCTCTAATCTTAATAATAATTGATATTCCTTATCTTTCATATAGCGTACTCTATCTTTGTGTTTTGCAATATCCATTTCATATGATAATGAAGGATATATTCTTGCGGTTTCATCCATTTCTGAAGTTCCTTCCACTTTTGTTTCTTCCATTTTTAAAGAAATATTTTTAACGGCGAAGCCCTGGAAGACATCTCAGATGTCCCGCAAATCACATGATATATTTTAAAAACCTGAAAAATGGATAAAATTCATAAATTTGAAATTCTTAACTTTTATGATTTTTTCGGTGACCGGGTTTTCGGTGTCCTAGAACGGTCATGATTTTCAAGGTAAAAATTGTAATTCACAAATTTGAGATTCTTAACTTTTCTGATTTTTAGTGTCCTAGAACGGTCATGATTTTGAGGGTGAAAATTGTAATTCTCAAATTTGAGATTTTGAAAAATTTGAAAATTGGGTACTTTTAAAAACGACATAAATTCATAAATTTAGACCCTTTTTCGGGTTTTTAAGACCTAAATTCATGAATTTATGTCGTTTTTAAAAGTACCATTTTTGAAAAAAATGGTACTTTTTGAATGAACCAAATTCATGAATTTAGGTCTTAAAAACCTGAAAAAAGGGTCTAAATTTATGAATTTATGTCGTTTTTAAAGATACTAATTTTTTTGATTTTATGGTGTCCTGGAACGGTCTTATTCCCATTACTGAGAGTCTTCTGGAAAAATTAAAACCAGGGACAGCCAAATCTCATAGTGATGTTCCTAATACTGTGTACTGTGAACTTTCAAAGATTCTTTCTGTTTACATCGCTTCTATTATACGCAACTCAATTCGTACGAGAACTTTTCCGCACTCGCTCAAACTTGGAATTGCTATCCCTATTCCTAAAACGACCCCGGTAGATATTCACAATGTGCGTCCGATTGCCATCCTCCCTACTGTCGGAAAAATTATGGAGCGAATTATATGTGAACAAATGCGTACTTCTTTCCTTCGAGAATATGGAATGAATCAACATGGCTTTCGGCAAGGGGCATCTACGGCTACGGCCTTGATAGATTTGCATGACCATGCTACTCGATTCTATGACAATCCATCACTCCTCGGGGCAGCTATAATTAGCGGTGATCTATCAAAAGCTTTCGATTACGTGTCACATCCTATACTTCTACAAAAGCTTCAAAGGAGCAATTTCCCTTCAGGATTTATTTTGTGGCTGAGCAGCTATCTTCGGGAGCGTACTAACGTTGTAATTGAATCTCTACTAAGTGCTCCGTATAATATTACGTCCGGTGTTATTCAGGGTTCAGTTATTGGCCCATATTTGTTTTGTGTCTTCACTAACGACTTTGTTCCCGCCTATGTTGATACTCATGTCGTCAAATACGCAGACGATATCTATCTTATAATTCCACTTCCGAAGTGCGTTGACATCAAAAAGAGAATCTCTGACGAAATATCGAATATTGAAAGTTGGTGTAATGAGAAGGAACTTCGACTGAATACTCTAAAAACTAAAATTATGTATTGTGGACGATTCCAGCAGATATCGAATATTGATGATCCTCAGGTTGTAGATCACATGAAGATCCTTGGCGTGAGAATAGACAGGAATCTAGGGTTTGGGCAACATATCGAATCAGTTCGATCTAGATCCGCTTCAAGACTGCATGCTCTACGCCTGCTGAGACCGCATGTCTCCAAGGAGGAGCTTCACAACATATATACCTCGTATGTCCGATCTATTATGGAATACGCAAGTCCGTGCTTCTGTGGCATAAATAAAAAAGCACTCCCAACAACTGGAGCGGATGGATAAGAGGGCGCATAGAATCATTTTCTTCGATGATAGCAATCGCTGGTGTCAATGCATCCCAGACTCTTTAGCGGCGAGAAGACTGCGCTCATCGAAGAAACTTTTTCAACAAGCTTGTGACAATCCTTTTCATGTTCTTTTCCCTATGACCCCGACCACGTTACCACGCACGAAGAAGTACCAATCATTTTACACGCGCACAAATGTTAGATCATGTTCCTTTTTCCCTTTCATTACTAAAGCAGCGAATTCCACAAACTGTATTTGACAGTGAATTTAAAGTGAAATTCTTTCAAAATCCTTGACTTTTGTGTATTTGTACCATTCCTACTTTCAATTACTTGTATCGCATGTTTTTCATTTATAAATAAACAACACTACCACTAATAGCACACATAATAATAGCACTTGTCACAAAAAATGCACAAAAAATTATAACAAGAACCGTCAACTCGATAGTTACATCCTCAGTAAAAGAATGGTGACAGTTGCAGTTGACAAAGAATTTAAACCGAGCTGCTATGTTCATTAACGTATTGGAAACAATATTTTTCAGAATGGGAAATTTGTATCAACGGAAGCAAAAAAATTAGACAGAAGATATATCATTTAAAATTGTTGGCTTTGTTATTGTCTTCGCTATAAATATAAGGCAAAACAGAGTCATCGTTTTGGGAGGCCTTTCGCCGATTATCTTCGAGCAAAACTTCGGGACGCTTACATAAAGAAAAATGAAAGACACTTTATACAGTAGAAGTGAATAAAGGTGCAGAGTAGAAATCACTGCCACGGGAGTGCAAGCGTCAATACTGCTTGCTTCTGTAAACATAAAACTAGACGGAGTGAGGCTATCATTGTCGCTTCAAGGAATGGCAGCAACAACGGATGGCGTGCGCGAACCAACTGCTTGAAGAAGGTCATGTGGTTGGCGCTATCGAATTAATTGCACATCATCGTGTGACGTGTGATTGTTCTTGTCGGTGTTACTCTTCTAACTTTACCCTGCTCTCAATTTCCAATGCAGCTTAAGTGCAAATTTTCTAAGTGCAATGCAGCTTAGAATTTCCTGGAGAAAAACGGTTTCAATTTTTAGAAATTGACTCTTAGCTTCCGTGTTATTCACTTCCCTTTCTTTGAACTGAAGTTACAAAAATGAAACATCGAATCTTGTGGCTTCTGAGGAGACTTTATTAAGTTTGCACTTGTCTATTTTTTCTGAAGTTAAGCAACAGCGTTTTCTGAAATACTTTTTCCGATCAGGTGTTTGAATTGGGGGGGGGGGCAAAGCACCACATTAATGTTAGTTTGATTACTGACACCTGGCATGATTCTGAATCTGTCTCTATGGCAAGGCTGCGCTCCTCTGACTTTCACGCTTTTGATCAACCTCGTCCTCGTGTTCGCAGTGATGCATTGGTTAATCACGGCGGAGATGCGATCGTCTCAGGATCTGGTATTCGACTCACCTATATACCACTTGGCTTTCAGTTACAATCTTGTGAAGCTGTAGTTGCTCAAGTTACATCTCATTCATCGCCTTGTGTTGTGATTCTAATTTACCGGACTGGTCCTGTTACATCTGCGTTTTTCACTGAGCTGACACAAATTCTTGAAATGTTTTCAGCATGAGCTGAAACTGTGGTTTTTGCTGGGGATTTCAACATTCATATTGAGCGCTCTGGTGACTTGAATGGCAGAAACTTAGTTGATTTGTTCGAATCTTTTGGTTTCGTTAACCAGGTTAACCGGCCTACTCATATCCACGTTGGCAAGTTGGATCTCATATTCACTCCGAGTGAAAATTCCATCTCAGATGTGAGATATTTTGATCCAGGTATCTCAGATCACATCCTGCTACACTGGGATTCATGTCTTCAAAGATCTGTTCCAATTTACAAGTTGATAAATTATCGGCCGTGGAAATTCTCAATGTAAATGATCTTGTCTACGTCGATCTTACGTGATTCCACTTGCTGAACTGGTCTTTCCCCTGATCAATTTGTGCATCTCTATAATACAGCTGTGGGCAGTATTATTGATCAGCTGGTTCCAAGCCGTACTATACGGATTCGTCAAAGAAGAGCAGATCCTTGGTTTGATAATGAATGTCGACTCGGCAAACGTCTTCTCCGTCGGATTGAACGCTGCGTGCAAGACACTGACAATTCATCGAGTGAATATGATAGTGCCCAGAATATTTGGCGCATTTGCAAGACATCATACCGCCAACTGCTCAAATGCAAACGGGAACTTTCCTGGCGCACAAATATTCACGCAGAATCTAAAATTCCACGGCGTCGCTGGAGTTCTTTCAATGCGCTGCTTGGTCGCGGTAAATCATCAAGCTGTGGATCCCTCAGTGCAATTGTCTTTGAACAGCATTTTTCCAGTAGAACTCAGTCAATTATATCTTCAACATCAATCTCCAATCCAACCTATTATTATTTTCCGTCGTACTGTATCCCTATATCGGTACTCTCACATGTCTTGCCATCTCTAGTGTCATATACTTTTCGATCACTATCTAATAAAAGCTCACTGGTGATCCTTTGCCTACTGCTATCATGAAGGATTGTCTCGACCTACTATTACCATTTTTGACACGCCTCGTAAATGTTTCACTTGCTAATGGCAACTGCCCATCCTCTCTGGCTGTTTCGTATGTGACACCAGTCATGAAAAAGGAAAGATGGATCCTGATAATTCAACGTCGTATCGATCCATCAGCAACCTCAGTATTATCTCGAAACTGCTTGAGAGATTTGCACTGCGACAGTTAATCGTGCCTCTTAGATCGAATGACCTATCACCACAGCACCAGTCGGCATATCGCAAACATCATTCGACGGAAACAGCTACCATTGATGTGATAAGTGAGCTCCTTTCTTCAATCGATAAAGGTGAAGTGAACCTGATGGCAGCCCTTGACATCTCAGCTGCATTCTCTCAGCAGCATACAGTTTCTCATGATACCCTCATCCATCGTCTTGACTGTTCGTTTGGAATACGCGGCGTCTTCCTCAATTGGTTCAAGTCACTCCTCACTGGACGCTCTCAATATTATTGTTTTAAAGACGCTCAAACATCCCTATCTCGTGTGTCCTGTGGAGTTCCACAAGGGTCCGTTTTAGGACCAGTTTTACTCACTCTCTATACCGTGGATATACTTCGAGTGGCAAAGAATCACCGTCTCAGCATCCATGTTTTCGCGGACGATAATCTCATCTACGGATCATGCAGATCTGCTAACGAGCACATTCTTTCTTCAACCAAGTGCACTCATTCTATTGACTCATGCCTCAAGTCCAATCAACTTGCTATGAACCCGGCAAAAACTAGTGTCATGTGGTGTGCTACCCGGCAACGGCTAAATGATCTTGAAATGCCTGAGGGCACTTTATAAAACCCGTCGACTGTTTCCGCTATCTTGGATTCACGATTGATCGTACTTAGAGATTTACGGCGCACATTTGGAAAAATATTGTCTTCATGCTTGTATTCTTCGACAAATTTGTACGATTAGAGGATCTATCAGTCGAAGTGATGTAGCCTATCTGGTTTCTGCTCTAGTGCTTTCCCTGCTTGACTGTTGCACTGCTGCTCTGTCCGGCCTCTCCAATACTTTGACACATCGCCCTAAAGCAAATCTCAGTGCCTCAGTGCGCCTCGTGCTCAATCTGCCTCGTTTTTCTCATGTCTCTTCATACTTCAAGGAATTGAATTGGCTATCTGCCTGCTGCCGTATCGACTTTCGTTTGGCGGTCCTTGTCTTCAAGTGCATGCACCATCATACTTGTCTGATCGTCTTACTTTTGTGAAAGAGCTCCCTGGCCGGTCTCGTCTCCGTTCCAGCTCAAAGAGTCTGCTACAGAGTGCGAAGTTTCGATTGTCCTCCGTCTCAAAGGCACATTTCTCTTCTCGATGACCCCAGGTCTGGAACAGGTTGCCTACAAGTACGTCATCGCCATCACTACGCAATTTTAAAGTGCATGTCAAAAACTTTTTACTGGATAATTTCAAGTCATTTTTGCAGAGTCGATCCTATGTAATGATGTCTATGTTTTATTGATAATTTCTTTTATTTATTGTAAAAAGACGTTGAACCTGTAACAACATTATGTTTTTCATTCGTAGTAAAATTCATGATCATCATGTTGTTAGCTGTTCACAGTCACGTAATTCGGATCAACATTCTAATTTTACTGTCGTCACTCATGAGCGATCGAGCATCATGTTGTCCGTATTGGAGGCATTGTACGTCAGGTTCCGCAAGCCAATCCTGTGTAGTCAGAAAGATTTTGTGTTGCAGTTGGCTCTGCCATGGTAATTTGAATTGTAATCGCTGTTACAACACGAACCACAATTTAGTCACGTTCAGAAAATTGTCACTTCCTGGGTCAGTCTTGAAAAGACCAGGTGAAAGTTAACTCAGATGGTTTTACTTTGACTTTTACTTCAATGACTTTGCTGCATTGGCCTTCAATTTTCTTTTCAAATTAACTTCAAGTTACAAATGTTTCTCATAAAGAAATTAAGATTTAAGCCTATCCAGGTCGATTTTCTATAAACATAGGTCAATAAAGAATCATCGTTTTTGTATGACTAAAATATCAAGTAGTGGAAGTTTTCCGGGTCGATTCTTTCGTGAAATGAACACAGGGTGAACATAATATAAAGAAGCGAATTGAGAGACATGATTATCAGTAGTAAGCAAAACTCCACTTCTGGACCGCGCAAGATGGCCGCCATCGCTGAGTCCCCCCCCCTCTGGCTCGGCAGAGTGTCGTGGTCGGCCGCCGTGGTGCTTCGTGTCTGAGCCCCCCCCCTCTGGAACGACAGTGGGGGTGGTCTGGCGTGGGGTGCCGGCCAGGTGGGTCCACGTTCACAACATGTTCGCTGACGTCCCCCCCCCCTCTGGAACGACAGAGGTTGTGGTCTGTCGTGGTGTGCCGGCCAGGTGGGTCCACGTTCACAACATGTTCGCTGACGTCCCCCCCCCCTCTGCAACGACAGAGTGTGAGACTCGGGTGAGTTGGTCCGACCGCCTGGTTGACGTGGGCGACCGTCTAGGTTGACGTGGGCGACCGCCAGGATTAGTCTTGAGGCTATAGTGTGTGATGTTTTTGGTGTGTAGCGTCCATAACGAAGCATCGGATGAGAAAAACGGAGGTCAGATTCGGATTCAGCGTGAAATTCTGCATCGTGTAGGGTGAGTTTTCAAGGCAAATCGGTGAGAAAAAATTTTCAACATTTTTCGAAAAACGACAGAGTTAGAATTTGGGACGTTTTGCGTGTGTAGCGCCCAACGAAGCATCGGCATGAGAAAACGGAGCGCCAAGAAGATTTCGGGAATCTACGTGAAATTTTGGGTTAGGAAGGATGTTTCCAGCGAAATCGGAGGAGAAAAAATTTTCGGCTGGTACCGTCCCCCCCCCCCCTGGACAGCTTGCTTCCAGTGGACGGATTTTGTCGTGCGATTAGCTCGTTTGAAAGCCTAAGAGTGAGACAAATTCAGTGAAAGAATCGGCTTGTTCCTATCTGTCTTCGTTTCAAAAAGTTTAGAGCGGTTACAAGATTTTAGGTCGGAGCTCGCTCACCTGAAAAAATCCTAAGTGTCAGAGTGACTTTGTATGGGTAAAATTTTGAAAATTTTCCAAAGTGTGGAATTTCGACCTGGGACCGTCACCAAAACATTTTTCATCAAATTTCACTGGACCCCCCCCCCGACAGCAATCTTCTAACTTTGGTTCTAGTGGACGGATTTTGTCTTACAGCTACTCGTTTGAAAGAGGAGAAAAAACTGCTCGACAACATTTTTTGTTGCGAGTCAATCGGACCAGCGTTCACAAGTATTATAGAGGCGGTTACAACGATTTTAGGTCGGTAGCTCGCTCAGTTAATGGATTAAGACCGTTCCAGGACACCATACTCGTTTGAAAGCTAAGAGTGAGACAAATTCAGTGAAAGAATCGGCTTGTTCCTATCTGTCTTCGTTATATGTGAGACGCCATTTAAGATTTTGGGACATTGGCGAAAAACGACAGAGTTAGAATTTGGGACGTTTTGGGCTGTAGCTTCAAAACGAAGCATCGGATGGGAAAACGGATTTCAGATTTGGATATCAGCTGTGAAATTCTCTATCTGAATGGCGAGTTTCAAGTCAATCGTGAGAGGAAAATTTTCAACATTTTTTCGACAAAAAACGACTCAGAGTTAGAATTTTGATCGATGGCTGCCTAGTGTAGCGCCCAAACGAAGCATCGGATGAGAAAACGGAGGCCAGATTCGGATTCAGCGTGAAATTCTGCATCGGTATGGTGAGTTTCAAGTCAATCGGAGAGAATTTTTCGCTGACGTTCCCCCCCCCTCTGGACAGCTCGCTTCGATCTTGGCTTCTAGTGGACGGATTTTGTCGTGCCATAGCTCGTTTGAAAGCTAAGAGTGAGAAAAATTCAGTGAAAGAATCGGCTTGTTCCTATCTGTCTTCGTTCAAAAGTTAGAGCGGTTACAAGATTTTAGGTCGGAGCTCGCTCACCTGAAAAAATCTAAGTTGGTCATAGTGGTTTATATGGGTTACAAAATTTGAAAATTTTCCAAAGTGTGGAATTTCGACCTGGGACCGTCACCAAAACATTTTTCATGAAATTTTGAAATTTCACTGACGTCCCCCCCCCTCTGGACAGCTTGCTTCGATTTTGGCTTCCCGTGGACGGATTTTGTCGTGCGATAGACTCAGTTTGAAAAGCTTAGGAGTGAGACAAATTCACGTGAAGAATCCGGCTTTGTTCTATCTGTTTGGTGGTGTTGGTTGTGGGGGGGGTTGTGGTTGGAGTTGTTTTGTGTTTTGGGGGGCTTGGGTGGAATGTGTAGGGGGTTTTGGTGGGGTGGGGGGTTCTTCTGGTTGGGTTGGGTGTTGGTTTATGGGGGAATAAAAAAAAAGTATCGGCCTTGTTCCTATCTGTCTTCGTTTAGATGTGAGACGCCATTTAAGATTTTGGGACATTGGCGAAAAACGACAGAGTTAGAATTTGGGACGTTTTGGGCTGTAGCTTCAAAACGAAGCATCGGATTGGAAAACGGATTTCAGATTTGGAATCAGCGTGAAATTCTCTATCTGTATGGTGAGTTTCAAGGCAATCGGCGAGAAAAAATTTTCAACATTTTTCGAAAAAACGACAGAGTTAGAATTTGGGACGTTTTGGTGTGTAGCGCCCAAACGAAGCATCGGATGAGAAAACGGAGGCCAGATTCGGATTCAGCGTGAAATTCTGCATCGGTATGGTGAGTTTCAAGTCAATCGGAGAGAAAAATTTTCGCTGACGTCCCCCCCCCTCTGGAGAGCTCGCCTCGATCTTGGCTTCCAGTGGACGGATTTTGTGTTGCCATAGCTCGTTTGAAAGCTAAGAGTGAGACAAATTCACTGCAAGAATCGGCTTGTTCATATCTGTCTTCGTTTAGATGTGAGACGCCATTTAAGATTTTGGGACATTGGCGAAAAACGACAGAGTTAGAATTTGGGACGTTTTGGGCAGGTCGTTAAACGAAAGCATCGACATTGGAAACGGATTTCAGATTTGGACTGGTGAACTTTTTTGTATGGTGAGTTTACGGCAATCGTGCAGAGAAACAATTTTAAATTTTAGGAAAAAAGACAGAGTTAGAATTTTTGCGATGGCTGCCTACTGTGGAGCCAAAACGAAGCATCGGATGAGAAAACGGAGGCCAGATTCGGATTCAGCGTGAAATTCTGCATCGGTATGGTGAGTTTCAAGTCAATCGGAGAGAAAAAATTTTCGCTGACGTCCCCCCCCCTCTGGACAGCTTGCTTCGATTTTGGCTTCCAGTGGACGGATTTTGTCGTGCGATAGCTCGTTTGAAAGCTAAGAGTGAGACAAATTCACTGAAAGAATCGGCTTGTTCCTATCTGTCTTCGTTTAGATGTGAGACGCCATTTAAGATTTTGGGACATTGGCGAAAAACGACAGAGTTAGAATTTGGGACGTTTTGGGCTCTAGCTTCAAAACGAAGCATCGGATTGGAAAACGGATTTCAGATTTGGAATCAGCGTGAAATTCTTTATCTGTATGGTGAGTTTCAAGTCAATCGGAGAGAAAAAATTTTCAACATTTTTCGAAAAAACGACAGAGTTAGAATTTTTGCGATGGCTGCCTACTGTAGCGCCCAAACGAAGCATCGGATGAGAAAACGGAGGCCAGATTCGGAATCTACGTGAAATTTTGGGTTAGGAAGGATGTTTCCAGCGAAATCGGAGAGAAAAAATTTTCACTGACGTCCCCCCCCCTCTGGACAGCTTGCTTCGATTTTGGCTTCCAGTGGACGGATTTTGTCGTGCGATAGCTCGTTTGAAAGCTAAGAGTGAGACAAATTCACTGAAAGAATCGGCTTGTTCCTATCTGTCTTCGTTTAGATGTGAGACGCCATTTAAGATTTTGGGACATTGGCGAAAAACGACAGAGTTAGAATTTGGGACGTTTTGGGCTCTAGCTTCAAAACGAAGCATCGGATTGGAAAACGGATTTCAGATTTGGAATCAGCGTGAAATTCTTTATCTGTATGGTGAGTTTCAAGTCAATCGGAGAGAAAAAATTTTCAACATTTTTCGAAAAAACGACAGAGTTAGAATTTTTGCGATGGCTGCCTACTGTAGAGCCAAAACGAAGCATCGGATGAGAAAACGGAGGCCAGATTCGGATTCAGCGTGAAATTCTGCATCGGAATGGTGATTTCCAGTCAATCGGAGAGAAAAAATTTTCGCTGACGTCCCCCCCCCTCTGGACAGCTTGCTTCGATTTTGGCTTCCAGTGGACGGATTTTGTCGTGCGATAGCTCGTTTGAAAGCTAAGAGTGAGACAAATTCACTGAAAGAATCGGCTTGTTCCTATCTGTCTTCGTTTAGATGTGAGACGCCATTTAAGATTTTGGGACATTGGCGAAAAACGACAGAGTTAGAATTTGGGACGTTTTGGGCTGTAGCTTCAAAACGAAGCATCGGATTGGAAAACGGATTTCAGATTTGGAATCAGCGTGAAATTCTTTATCTGTATGGTGAGTTTCAAGTCAATCGGAGAGAAAAAATTTTCAACATTTTTCGAAAAAACGACAGAGTTAGAATTTTTGCGATGGCTGCCTACTGTAGAGCCAAAACGAAGCATCGGATGAGAAAACGGAGGCCAGATTCGGATTCAGCGTGAAATTCTGCATCGGTATGATGTATTTCCAGCTCAATCGGAGAGAAAAAATTTTCAGTGACGTCCCCCCCCTCTGGACAGCTTGCTTCGATTTTGGCTTCCAGTGGACGGATTTTGTCGTGCAATAGCTCGTTTGAAAGCTAAGAGTGAGACAAATTCAGTGAAAGAATCGGCTTGTTCCTATCTGTCTTCGTTTAGATGTGAGACGCCATTTAAGATTTTGGGACATTGGCGAAAAACGACAGAGTTAGAATTTGGGACGTTTTGGGCTCTAGCTTCAAAACGAAGCATCGGATTGGAAAACGGATTTCAGATTTGGAATCAGCGTGAAATTCTCTATCTGTATGGTGAGTTTCAAGTCAATCGGAGAGAAAAAATTTTCAACATTTTTCGAAAAAACGACAGAGTTAGAATTTTTGCGATGGCTGCCTACTGTAGAGCCCAAACGAAGCATCGGATGAGAAAACGGAGGCCAGATTCGGATTCAGCGTGAAATTCTGCATCGGTATGGTGAGTTTCCAGCTCAATCGGAGAGAAAAATTTTCGCTGACGTCCCCCCCCCTCTGGACAGCTTGCTTCGATTTTGGCTTCCAGTGGATGGGTTTTGTCGTGCGATAGCTCGTTTGAAAGCTAAGAGTGAGACAAATTCACTGAAAGGATCGGCTTGTTCCTATCTGTCTTCGTTAAGATGTGAGACGCCATTTAAGATTTTGGGACATTGGCGAAAAACGACAGAGTTAGAATTTGGGACGTTTTGGGCTCTAGCTTCAAAACGAAGCA